>JAPPVO010000059.1:159699658-159854609 GCA_030407325.1 Camellia japonica | reverse complement strand
AGTCTGGTAGGTTGGTGGGTGTCTTTGATAGTTTGAGTTGGATTTGGAGGGAGGATTGGGGGTGGAGGTGGTCCTGTGGGAAGTTCTGTATCATTCTGAGCATTGGCCGCCTCCCCGAGGTTTGGAACTCCTGGTGGGGGAGGAACTTGTTGCGAAGCAGAGGCTCCGGCTTGCTGTTGTAACCTTACAATTAACTCTGCTTGTTCATTCATAACCGTGGCCTGTTGCTTGGCAAACTCTGCCTGTCGGACAGCATCCTGCTGCATCATTTTCATGCTCTCCTGAAGCTGGCGCACCATCTCTTCTAAGCTAGCCATACTGTTCTGCTCTGACTGAATTATCGGTGTGTGTTCTCTTTCTATGGGAGGAGCAGAGTCCTAATCCCTACTGTACACAGGTGGGGTAGACAAAGCCCTCTATATTGATTGCTGAACTGATGTCTTCTGCCTAGCTGTCCTCCGTCTAGTAACCGGGGGTAGAGAGTGGTACACTGGTTGTCCGTCTACCAGATCCTCAGATCGATGGAGTCGACGACCTCTAGTCCAGAGTGCTTGGGGAATATCTGCTGGGTCGGAAGCAATTGTGCTCAACTACCTAGGAAAAAGATAAATAAAGCGTATAAATAAACAGACAATCGGACAGCGTAACGGCATAAAATAAACATACAACACATGGTTGGGTATCATAATATGTTGCCAATAAGCTGAACACACTGTTCCTCAAATAATGATCACTGTTCCCCAAATAACTGTCTCCAAAACTGATACCCTCAGGTAGAACTGATTCCCCAAATACTGATGCCCGCAGGCCTGATACCCAGACTTGCAAACTGATACATGCATTCCCTATAGAGATACACTCTAAAAGCACATAGCATGTTAAAGAGAGCCCAAACACCCCTATGTTGGGGTAGGGTTTCCCTGTCCTATTTTGTCAGGAGCTAGGGTTTCACACCGTACGCAGCGGTTTCACACACCTATATCGGGTAAGCAACCTGTCCAAGTTTGGAATGGTCACTATAGATTTCGATATGCACTAGGCCGAATGGTCGAAAAGGGTGCCCCGGTAAAACCGGGGTTTGTGTTCCGATACTGACAGAGCCCGCAACCGGTCAGCCTTATGGTCATGCCTTCACAAGACAAGCCTCCGGCAAACCACTCAGGAATAGCAGATGGCCAACACGGTGTCCTAGGCACGCCAATGCACATGCAATGCAAAGAGACACATAAATGAAATCAAAACAGGATATCACGAGTTCGAGTCAAGCTCTCTAAGCTCCCCAGCAGAGTCGCCAGAAACTGTAACAAGTCCGCGAGGGACCCCGCTACAGCTCGGACTCGATTTGTTGTCACGGTTCTTAATCTGAACCAAAGAGTCCAAATCCGGCAAATCATTTTGAGAAAAAAAACAGATTTTTGAAAGAAGTGCCAAATATGGACTGCTTCGCCAGATACAGAGTCGCCACCTAAATATTTTTTAATGGGGAAATTTAGGAAACCCTGACTCGGTGCCAAAGGCCACGTGTCCGTCATCACCAAAGTTACCTCGGCTCGGGAGCTTGGGTACGATTGGGGAAGGTCAGCTATGAGCACCCCCTCTCGCCCGGTCCGAAGACCGGCCTCTACTAACCATGATATCTTGTTTTGAAAACGTTATGTGTTCTTGTTCCGGTTATTAGCTTAGAATTACTATGTTGTACGCACAGCAAACAAGTATAGACTAGATTGCCTAATTTGGAAATGATCATCGCATATCCGTTTGTTTTGAAAAACACTTTGGAATTTGCTACTCGCAAGTAGGCTGAAAATACGGATTTCAACGAGTTTTTTTCCAACTCAGACAATCCAACCTTCACCCACAGGCAATCAAACAGTTTATCACATAAGCATCTAGCCACATGGTAAGCATGCTGTCATGATAGCATTCACACGCATGCGACATGCTAAAGCATAAAAGCTTACCTAGTACTCCAAGCCAAAACAGAAGCTAGTTAGCAATCAATGCGTGATCCTAGCTCATGTTAAAATGGCTAATGCAACACATACAAAATGCAATTACAATAGGCTCGGCTATCCTACAATGGCATGTGAGATGCTACAAATAACACGTATTCAATTTGGGAATTGAAGTACAATGCGGTTTGCATGATGTACCGAGCCCTGGTGCATGTGAAACAAATGAATGGATGCACGCATGCATTGCATAAGGTATGCTAATTTAAATATGCCCTAATCTACCATCATAAGCAGGTAAATAAAAGGGTGGAAAGACGTGGGGTTGGAAGACATGCACACACTCACACACACTTATTACACAATAGCGCCCTCACTCGGAGGGACCAAATAAATATTACAGTCTGAATAATAAATACATTAATTATTACAGAATTTCTAATTAATTAACAGAATGAATGCCAGAAAAGAAAGGTGGCCACAACCCCCGCCTCGGGATGCGCGAATGATGCATGCTCGAACCCGTCTCGTCCGGAAAGCCCGTACCATACCACTGCTGCCTCTGTTTACACTGCCCTGCTTCTCTGAAAATTGCCAAAGTTCTGGGACAGGTTCTCTGAACACTTTGAAATACCATCGACTGGAGGAAATGCCCACCGGCCATATAGAATTTCCATCGGCTGCTGATGAAGTTATCGGCCATTCACCAATGGCCGGTCGGCACTGAATGTTGCCGGTCGGCAGAAACTTCCTGCAGATGACAGTTTTGACAGCAACAGAAAACAGGCAGTGCATGGCATGGGATTTCAGGCACATGTGAGCATGGTCATGTTCCCCATCATGTATTGAACTCAGGGAAGCATGGCCCTCGATCCTCGAGCCATCAATTGTGCATGATAGCCTAAGAGATCGAGCTTGCCATTTGATGTAAAAATGCATGCAACACACAAATGAGGACCAAGACCCTATCATGTCAAAGTCAAGGCCCCGGTGACCGAGAGTTAAGACATGTTACATCACTTGTAGTATGAACACTTCTTAACCCTCACACTTGGATTGACACCCCAAACCAAGTAGCATGCACATGCCCATGCCAAGTTATGCAAACAATGCAAGATCAAAGCATGAATGAGCAATGAAGCATGTGCAAAGCCAAATGCCATGCAACTATCATGGCAAGTATGCAATGCTAGACATGCAAGATGCAAATGAAATACAAACATGGACAATCTAAGCAATAGGATCATCATGTTACAACACCTAATGGAGCAATCATGCAACAAACATGAGTCAATCATGTAATGGTGGACTTAAACCATAAAGGGGCAGACCTCAATCCACCCCAAAACAGTGGCCAAAAGTGCCCAAAATGGTGGACAAACACTCATGCCAACATGCAAGCCAATGGGCCTAAAACTAAGGCACAAAAGGGAGCACTTTACTTCCACTAAGATGACCACTCATGGCATGAATTAGACAAGCAAAAATAGAATCTTAGCATGCAAAAATGGGCTCCAAAACCCACTGATATGGCAGCTTAAGTGGTTTCAATGAGATGCATGCACCAAAGCTCATTTCTAGGTAGGGGTGCAACTCGGCGGGTTCGGGCGGGTTGGGGGTCTGCCCAAGCCGACCCGAATTGCCCAAGCAGTGGCCCAAGTCCGCCCAAGCCCAACATGAACCGAGCTTTGCTGCCCAAGCCCGGCCAAGCTTTGTACTTTGAACTCGGGTTAGCCCGAATTGCCCAGAAACTTGTAGGTAGATTTGTTTTGAAACCTGTAGGTAGAATTGATAATTAACAAAGAATTGAGAATTATTCAAAGTTATTTTCTAGTCACCAAAAAATAAAAATTAAAAATTAAGACTAACTCTTTTACTTAATTTATTATATATATATAATTTATATAATATATTAAATTTAATTCGGGTTCGGGTTGCTCGGGTTGGCCATTGGTTCTGCCAAAGCCCGGCCCAATTACAATTCGGACATCAAAAATCTACCCAGGCCCGTCCAGATTACAAGATATAGTTGCCCAAGCCCTAAAAAAACTCGGGCTGGGCTCGGGTTGCTCGGGTTGAGCCCGCCCGAGTTGCACCCCTATTTCTAGGCATAAAAGGACACATCCTCAAAGCATGAAAGAGGTCACATATGCAAACATACAAACATGATTTATGGACTGAAATACGATCCTAAATGATGCCAAATCATGAGGATGGTCTAAGCTAATCATGCTAGAGGCCAATATACTCAAGGCCTACAAGCCAAAACACAAAGAGATGACACCAAACATGGAAAGCATGACTGAAACGGATGGCCAACAGACCATAAACATGGTAAAGTAATGCCAATACCTTCATGAAGTTAGGCTAACACATGCAAGAATCATGGCCTAAACACAAGATGCATTTCTATGCCAAATAGAGGAATGCAAAGCAAGTATGTTAAGCATGCAAAGGGGCACAAATCCGACCAAAGACAGAGATAACATGTGACCTAAAGACACCCAAAAACCTCTAAAATAGGGCCAAAATCAGTCAAGCATGCATGTTGCCCTTTAAGCCAAAAGGCAAGGATAAAAGAGGGACAAGGGGGAGAGGGGTGTCCCTCCCCTATACAAGACTTCAAACCACCTTCCTCACCACTGAAAATCCACTGGTTTTCAGTGGTGAGAAGACTAAAACATTCAAGCAAACAAAGCCTCACAAAGGAAGGACCAAAAAGGCCAAATAAGGCCTAAGAGGGTGAGTTTGAACTCAAACCACAAAACACCCTTAATGAAAGTTGTTAAGCATGAAAATATAAGCTTTTTTTATGTTATGCACAAAGCCTAAATCAGCAAGCAAGACAGGTAGAAAACTAGTGCAAGTTTGGGGAAACTAAAGCAAAGTGATTACCCTTGAAGAACACCTCAAGAACAGCCAATGCAGCCCTCTTCTTTTGATCAAAATCAGTCCAAAAGCTCAAGAATCAACCCTCCAAACCTCTCAATCTCGGAGCAAGGTGTAATGGTGTGTGTATTAGTGCAAAAGTAAGATAAAAATGCACTTTTAGGCTTCCAAACACACACTAAGGATGAGAGAGAGGGAGATATAGAGAGAGAGGATGATATATAAGATATATGTATGTATTCTCTGGTTCTTTGATCAAAAATTTCCAACCCTAGACAAAGGAGAGGAAGCATGACTTATATAGGCAAAGGCAATGGTTTTAGGCTTCTCCAAGAAGCTAAATGAAAGGGGCAAAAGGTGCAGAGGGGTCTTGGCTTCTTGGAGAAGCTAAAATAGCTGGCCAAACTTCTCCAAGAAGCTTGGCCAAAGGGTGCAAGCTTCTAGAAGGAAAGGGGGTTCAAAGGAGTCACACCAACCAAAACTGCACGGGGAGGAGTGATGGTGCATTCCAGCTGGCACAGCTGGCATGCACCATGCCTCAAGGGTTCAAAGGAGTCACACCGGCCAGCAAAAGAGGTCGCCGGCAAAATAAAGTGCCGGTCGGCCAAACATAGTGCCGACCGGCCATCGGTTTTAAGAAAACATGGCCGGTGGCACCCAAAAACAGCCGGTGATGCTAGGGGAAGGCCGGTGGGATGTGGAGATGGCGAACAAGCCATTCCCTGCCCTTCAAGGCAAAAACACAAGTGTTTGGTGCCAAAACCAAACACGGAACAGTCGAGCAGAGAGATCCTGAGGCAAGGCGCGCAGCCAAGACCTTCGGGAACTCAAGACGAACACAAACAAAGAGGATCACCGAGTGTTCAAACGGTGACGTCCAAGTCTTGAGGACGGTCAAAAATGGGGTGTCTACACTATCATTCGAGTTAGAATATCATTGTAGACACCCCTTTTTGACCGTCCTCAAGACCTGGACGTCACCGCTTGAACACTCGGTGATTATCCATGTTCGTGTTCGTTTGGAGTTCCCGGAGTTCTCGGCTACACGCCCTGCCTCAGGACCTCCGAACTTGACCGTTTTGTGTCTGGTTTTGCACCAAACACTTGTGCTTTGCCTTGGAGGGGCAGGGAATGCCTTGTGAGGCATCCCCACACACCACCGGCAGTGGCTAGAGGCCACCGGCTGGTTGGTGTTGCCATCGGCACTATATTGTGCTGGTCGGCACTCTTTTGTGCCGGTCGGCAGTCAATTTTGTCAAAATGACAATTTTGCCCTGCCGACTACTGTGCAGTTGCTTTTTGAGATATTTTGAAGCAGCTGTATAACATTTGTTTCCTCTCCATACACGTGTATGGAGGGATGAGCCTTTGGTTTACTTAGCTTGTAAGCTTTGTTGCCTATAAGAGAAGGCTCTCTTCTCTTGGCTCAAGGGTTAGAGGAGTTAGACATTTTAGAGAGAAAAGAACTCAGAGAAGCTCTGGTTTTAGGTTTGAGTTCTATATCTATCCTATCTCTCTTTTGCTCTCTTTGTTTTGTACACTAGGTGTTTTAGTCCATACTATTGCACACAAGCACCTAGTGCTTTCACCTTCCTTGGGCTACTGAGGTTCTAAGGGCTTATTCTTGCTGTTTTTGACTGGATTGAAGCTTAAGGAGGCAACAAAACCACCATTGTTGAAGAAAGGCTTCAAGGGTAAGAAAGTCTTTTATTCCCCATTCTTGCACTCCATTTTTACCTATCTTTGAACTGTTTTTGTACTTGGTGTTTAATACAAAAAAGTTCTGTTTTTTAGTCCTCTTGATAGTTTATTAAGAGTGTTTTGTGGTTTGGGAAGGGTTTGACCACCCTTAGGCCTTGTAAGGCCCTTGTTTTGTGCCTATTTTGTGAGATCCGGGATTTTGTGTTTGGGTCTCTTCACCACTGAAATCTTGAGGGATTTCAGTGGTGAAGATGATGCCTTGAAGTCCCAAGAAGGAGAGGGTCACCCCCTCTCCTTGTTGTCCTTGAAAAGGACCTATTTTGCCTCTTGAGGGAGCCTCATGTTTGAATGCTTGTTGATCATGTCTAGGCTGTTTTTCCATGCTTATTATGCCATGTTTTAACTTGGTTTTAAGTTGGTTTTGGTCCCTTATGCATGCTTAGCATAGTTGCCATGTAATGCCTTGTATTGCCTTAACATGCCTTAGGTTTAGCCCTAATTTGAGCATGCTTTAGGCTTAGATTCATGAAGATTTTGTGCTTATCTTGACATGTTTTAGGTCTGTCCATAAGTGTTTGGGTGGTCTTGGCATGCTTAGTATAGCCTCTTTGCATTTTAGGCTTGTTAGCCTTAAGCATGAATGTGTAGCATGCCTTGTTTGCATCATTTCAATGGTTTGAGACCATTTGCCATGTTATTTCAGTCCATTTAACATGCTCATATGTTTGCATTGCATGCCTCTTTGATTTTCAAGAGCTCATGTTGTATGTTCCTTGGGAGTGCATGTGTGCATGCCTTTTAATTTAAACCATATAGATGCCATCTAGGTGGTCTTTTGGACTTAGTTTTTGTGTTAAAACTCTGTTTTTGGTTGCCTAATGCATGCCATGTATGGTTGTGTTAAGTGTAGTTAATACCCTTTTGGCTGCTTTGAATACTTGGCCCCTTTTGCATGCATTTGCTTGCCTGTTTAACATGATTTGGCATCATTTATAGCATGATTTTAGAGCTCATGTTGCATGCTAATTGTCCATGATATCTCTTTTCAAGTATGCTTGAATGTTGCTTGGTTAGTACTTAAGGCTTGGACCATAACATGTGCATGTGTGCATGTGTGTTTAGCCTCCATTTTTGGCATTTTGGCCACTGATTTTAGGCCTATTTGGAGTTGCCTAAGTCATGTTTAAGACCATCATTTACTTGTTTGCATGCTTACCTCATGTATGCTTGTATGCTTGCATTGTTTGTCCCATGCTCATATTGCATCCTAGCTAACATGATTAGGTTGCAATGCATCTTGCATGCATGCCTTGTTCCTTGACTTGGTGATGGAATTGGGCCTTTTTTTGTTTGCTTAGTTTGCATTTCATTTGACATGAAATTGCACACTTGTTTCTTTGGGCCATCATGCATGGAAATGCGTGATTGGTGGCCCGAGAATCGAGGCACATGTCCCTTTGAGTCACAAATATGATAAGGGGCATGATTGGTGCATACATTGTTGGAATTACATTGCCATGCAAGTTTTTGCCCTCTGCTGCTGTGAGTTGCAGGTTCTGCAGACATTCAGTGCCGGCCGGCAGTATTTAGTGCCGACCGGCAGTCTATTTATGGCCGATGGATGTATTTTGTGCCGGTGGCAACATACTTCAGCCGGTGGTGTTTCCCCTCAGCCGGTGGTATCCCCAGTGCCTTGAGAGTAGTTCTGAGACTTTGGCAGTTTTCAGAAAGGCAGAGCAGGGAAAACAGAGGCAAGCTAGGCATGGCAGTGCAATTCCGAGCGGAATCCGAGTGCGTGTGCATTGAGCCCCTGCCCCGCCCCGAGGCAGTTTACTGTTTTCCTTAGACAATTAATTTGTTGATTAATTAATTTGTAATATTTAATTAGCTTGCGTAGTTAATTATTGTATTATTCTTTTGGTCCCTCCGTGTGAGGGCATAATTGTAATAAGTGTGGGTGAGTGGTTTGTATGTCTTCCAACCCCCACTCTTTCTTTCCCTTTTATTTACCTGCTTATGATGGTAGATTAGGGCACGTCTATTTTAGCATACCTTATGCAATGCATGCGTGCATCCATCCATGCATTTGTTCTAAACATGCACCGGGCTCGGTACATCATACAAACTGCATCGTACTTTCAATTCCAAATTGAATACGTGATAGTTGTAGCATTTCATGTGCCATTTTAGGGTTAGCCGAGCCTACTCTAAATTGCATCCTTGCCTGTGTTGCATTAGCCACTTAACATGACCTAGGGACATGCATGTCTGCTAACTAGTTTCTTGTTTTGGCACGGAGTACGATGTAAGTATTTTACGCTTTAGCATACCACATGCGTGTGAATGTTGCCATGACAGTATGCTTACCATGCGGCTAAGTGCTTACATGAGATAAACTGTTTGAATGCCTGTGGGTGGAGGTTGGATTGCTTGAGTTGGAAATACTCATTGAAATCCGTATTTTAGCCTACTTGCGAGTAGCAAATTCCAAAGCATTTTCAAAAAAACGGGTATGCAATGATTATTTCCGAATTAGGCAATCTAGTCTATACTTGTTTTGCTGTGCGCATAACGTAGTAATTCTAGGCTAATAACCGGTATAAGAGCATGTAATGTTTTCAAAATCGGATATCACGGTTAGTAGAGGCCGGTCTTCGGACCGGGCGAAAGGGGGTGCTCATAGCTGACCTTCCCCGATCGTACCCAAGCTCCCGAGCCAAGACATTTGGTGATGACGGACACGTGGCCTTCGGCACCGAGTCAGGGTTTCCTAAATTCCCCATAAAAATATTTAGGTGGCGACTCTGTAATCTGGCAAAGCAGTCCATGTTTGGCACTACTTTTTCAAAAATCTGTTTTTCTTCAAAACGATTTGCCAGAGTTGGACTCTTTGGTTCAGATTTAGAACCGCAACGCAACACAAAAAAGGGGAGTCCGAACTGTAGCGAGGTCCCCCGCGGGCTTGTTACAGTTTCTGGCGACTCTGCTGGGGAGTTTAGAGAGCTTGACTCGAACTCGTGATATCCTGTTTTGATTTCATTTATGTCTCTTTGCATTGCATGTGCATTGGTGCGCCTAGGACACCGTGTTTGCCATCTGCCATTCCTGAACGGTTTGCCGGAGGCTTGTCTTGTCAAGGCATGACCATAAGGCTGACCGGTTATGGGCTCTGACAGCATGGGAACACAAACCCCGGTTTTACCGGGGCACCTTTTTGACCATTCGACCTAGTGCATATTCGGAATCCATAGTGACCATTCCAACTAGGACAGGTTGCTTACCCGATTTTAGGTTGTTTGAAACCGCTGCGTGCGTAGTGAAACCCTAGCTCCTGACAAAATAGGACAGGGAAACCCTACCCCAACATAGGGGTGTATTGGATCTCATCTATCTGCTATGTGCTTTTTAGAATGTATCTCTGCAGGAAACGCATATATCAGCTTGCAAGTTTGGGTATCCGGCCTGAGGGCATTGGTATCAGTATTGTTGAGAATCAGTTGTGTCTGCGGGTATCAGTTCAGTTTTGAATAGTGATTCTGGGGAACAGTGATCAGTAGTAGAGTACAGTTGTCCGGCTACATCCGTGTTTGATCTGTCTGGGGCTGAAATACTGCTTGTTTTCCGTTTCAGTTCAGAGATTCAGAGGGTCGATCCAGAACAGCTAGTGTCTTCTCCTTGCTGAGGCAGGACTTAGCATGACGCAGAATTCAGAAGAGATCGTGGTCATGACGGCCGCGTTGGATCCAGGAATCACCCCACAGGATGAAACTACTGTTGACATGCCGCATCCGCCCAGATCGCCGGCCGCGCACCCAGTTTGGGCCCCTCAGCTATATCAGGCTCGCGAGCCCACTACATTTGAACTAATGGGGATGATAGGTGATCTTCAAAGGTCCGTGACGGATCTCGCCTATGGGATGTCTGTTTCGCCGCCAGTCGCACCATATGCCGGAGGCTTTGTACCCCAAGAGCCCCCGCTACTGGGACGAATTGTAATTGAACTCAGCCAACCGGAGATGGCCTCCAGCTATGGCAACGACGCATCAAACCAAGTTCTAAATCAGGCCGAGGCCAGAGATAAAGGCAAGATGAAGGCAGATGCCGACCCTATCGAACAACTGCTGTGGGCAGTAGAGGCTTTGAAAGCCGAGGGAATGAACAAGCAACAGATATCCGCAGTTATGTCAAAAGCTGTGGAGGGTGCTTTCCCCACTCCGCCTGAGGGCAGTTCCAGTCAATCAGAGAACCGGGACAGGCCCCGTCATGCCAAAACAGTCCTTCCCCCTCCCACCTTACATCATCCGGAAAGGATCAGAAATCCAAGGCCGCACCCGCCGATCCGTTCGCTAGTGCATCTAGCAAGAGTGCTCAGGCTCCAAAGTACCTGCCCCGAGGGCGCAGGGTCTTCCATGCTCTTTACATGCCATTATCCAAGGCACTTCAAATCCTTGCCGAGAGGGACACCTTAAACCCCTGGAGCCTCGGCCCTCCCGAAGAATCTCCCTGCCACACATGATGCTGCTCAGTACTGTGCGTACCACCAGCAGACAGGCCATGCTACCGACAATTGTTTTCGCCTCCGGCATGAGGTGCAGGATTTGATTGACAACGAGGTTATCCTCCCGCCTACTTCAGCAAAGTCCGTCACCACTCAGTTGTTGGATTTTGAGGACACAGATACTGCGAGTATGTAATCAGAAGGTGAACCGCCTGTGGGCAATGCTTGGCGCATTTTTGGATGTGGCGTTTGGCACGCATTTTTGGGCATCTATTAATTTCTGTAAATTCTGACTTGGGTGTCGAGTCAGTCTTCTGTTTTGTCTTGAGCCTGTCTCATTGTTTTGAGACAGTCCTTTTGCTTAAGGGTCTGTCTAATTGTAATGAGTCAGTCCCTCTTGTATAGAATACCAGGTGATTTCGGGGTTGTTGCCTCAAACACCATTTTGTCTTATAAATAGTTGTTTTTTCTTTTTTGAGTTTGTTTCTGCCGAGGAACCAGTTATGCCAACAAATCTGAATGAAACAGCCGTGGCTATCATGTGCCGTATTTGTTGATATTTGAGTTAGCCGTGCCAAAAGGTGTGAATGGAACGACAGTGCGTACCGCCTGCTCTCTTGTGCCTTGAACATCGTTATGATGACCTAAGCTTTTCATAAAACCCCTTTTCGAACACTGTGGTGATGAAAACGAAGGGGAAGGAATTCCTCGGGTTTTGTAAAAACTTTGATCATTTTGAGAAA
Organism: Camellia japonica; assembly: GCA_030407325.1. NCBI lineage: Eukaryota > Viridiplantae > Streptophyta > Magnoliopsida > Ericales > Theaceae > Camellia > Camellia japonica. The sequence continues at coordinate 159,842,826 of JAPPVO010000059.1, read as the reverse complement.
AAGGAACGCATGCTAAGCTTTTTTATGAATGAAATCATGCTTGTCGGCGTGAGTACTGAGAAGGATCCTGGTTGATTCAGACTGGTTCCACACTATCTTCAGCGCGAGCGATTTGTCGCTTTCTTAAAAACTTTCAAAAACAAAATATTTTGCGCAGTCTTGCGAAGACCTGTGTGGAATCGCTCTTGAGATTGTGCAGCCCAGGATCGCTCTCAGCCTCAAGATTCAATTTATCTGTTGCAAACTGGAATCTGTTCAAAACATTCAACAGTGCCATGAAACGCCTGTGTGGCCCATTTTGAGGCAGCCCTCGAGCAAGAGGCATCAAAGTCAGACCAGGAGATCAGATCCCACCCGGCAAGGCTCGTAAAGCAACCGTGATGGACTTTTCTGCAAATCAACGCAGTAGTCGTTCTCCTGGACACAGAGAGGCTTCAATCTCAAAACCATTTGGCATGGGCTTGCTACACTTTTACCCTTTGAGAGGCTCGCTGGACCGAAAACCCGTAAGGGCGGCCCAGGCAAAAGTTAGAGCAAAAAAAAAAAAATACAAAAAGAAGCAAAAAAGAGAAAAACAACAAAAAAAGCAAAAGAAAAAAGAATGAAATGCAAAGAAAAGAAAAGAAGAATGAAAAAGAAAAAGAAAAACATAGCTCGCAAGGTCGAAAACCCGCATTGGGCACCTTGGCAAAAGTTAGAGCCTAAACAGTGAAGGTTAAAATACCCGAGTGTACCTTAACCGGAACTACGTAAGGCTTGATTCCCATGTTTGGGATACGTAGGCAACTTCATCTTGAAGTCCAGCCCCCAACGCTTCCATAGCGTCTCAGTCCATGTCATGGTTTTGATCACTTTTGCCTCCTCCGAATCCGATGTCTCGATTGCAGCAACCTGGAACTACGTGATTAACTTCCTCTTGGAGTCCAAACCACCAACACCTTCCAGGTGACTGTGTCCATATATTGATTCAAACCGTCTTCGTCTCCTCCGCGTCCGAGGGTCCGATTGTCATCAACAAGGACTGGCTTACAGCATGCCGCGGCATCATCCAAACAAGGGGCAACTTTCCGTTGCCATGCATTGCCATAAGTTGCCCTGAGTTGCCGTCCAAACCAGGGGCAACTTTCCGTTGCCTTATCCCCCTTTAAGCCAGGGGCAATTTTCCATTGCCTCCGATCCGAGGTTGCATATCTCGAGGGTAAGTTCCGCGCTCGTCGAGCGTTGACTGTTTGCAAAAGTAGTTTTTGAAAATTTTCACTGAGGTTGACTTATTTCCTCGAAAACTATTTCATTTTTCAAAATTGGACCATGTTTGGACCCAAAAGGAGAATTTTCAGTGCTCACAGCCTGATTCGCGTGATTTTCAAATCAAAAATCGAATAAGTGTGTTGATCTGACTCTCATTTTGATCAAAACTGTTTTAGGAAGAAAACAAAAAATGGTCAAAGTGACGAACTAGGGGCACAGTTGAGTCAGGTCTTCTGTCTTTCCCCCGTCAACATACTCGCCGGAAAGGCGCTCCATTCGTCAGAAGAAATAGCCGTGAGCTAACAGTGTTGGGCGTGAACCTGTGACTTTCTATTCATCCATCAATCACCCTGGGGAGGGATGAAAAATGAGAGAATAAAGAATAGAGAGGTGTAAGCAGAGAGAGAAGTGAGCAAAAAGGGTTTTGAGAGAAAAACCGAGCCTGAGGGCCGAGTGATGTGAGTATCACAAATCAGAAAGGGTGGGAAATAATGCCCGGAGGAATTGGCTCCTCGAGATTCGAGGTCTTTTTTGTAAACATGTCTGTGTGTCGTGTCTTTTGATTTGTCGGTCTTGATTCCGGCTTTGAGTCTTTTCCGAGTGTGTTTTGTCGTGTTCAGGTCGTGTGCCTTTCGTTTCTTTGTCTGAGTCTGTCTCGTTGTGTTCTGTGGTAGGCTCGATACCCTGGTTGGAAACCCTTCTTTATTTCAAAAAAATCGTTTGTGCTCTGAATGCTGTGCCATTCTCTACATTCGTGCGAAGCAGGAGAAAGAAAGGGAAATTTGGGACATCCGAGTGTGTTTCAACTGCAACCGTGTCAGTTTTGTGATCCGTCTTGTCAGATTGGGTTATTTGTTCAGGGTTTGCTGTGTGCAGAATGAACCAAGTGCTGTGTTATGGGCTGTATGCAGATCAATCCCCAGTAGAGTATGGGCTGTATTATGCAGTTTGAGTAGTGCTTTGTATGAGTTGTTTGCTGTTAGTTGGTTGGTTATCCGATTATCATAGTGCAAGTGCTCAATTTACAAGTGTTCATTTTTCAGACAACAGATCAATATCATTTACATTTGAGGTGTAATATGATGCAATACAGTGCAAGGTACGAAATGTACACAAATGTAAACACTTTTTCAGACAAAAAGTTTGTTTCATTTCATATCATCTTTTCAAGTACATAAGTTTTGGAAACAAAATCTGCCTGTGGCAGTACAAAGTACCCTAACTACTGACAAAAGGGGAAAATGTAAAAAAGGAAGAAAAATAGCAAAATCTGTATCAAATGTCCAAAATGGCTCTGCAGCCGTCAATCTGTCCTGGTCCTCTTCCTGGACGAAGGTCCAGGGGCGTCATCAACAGGGGCACCGCTAGGGGCATCACCATCTGAGCTCGAGTCTGAGCCATCATCGGTCTCCTCCGCCTCTGTCTCTGCCTCAGACTCATCATCCGGAACCGGAGCCTGCGAGCTACTCCCGACATGAGTGCGCCCCCCTCTGGTGCGGGGATATGCTCTGCCATCCCGAGTAGAAATGGGAGGTCCGGCTGGAGCGCCGCCCACCGGAGGAATCTGGAAGGGAGGCTGAAAAAGCATGAAAGGTGAATGCATCAGAATACTGAGAATGCCGTGAGCAGTAAATCAATGCAGAATGCAGTGTATGAGTACAGTGTATGTGAATGCCGTGAGCAGTGAATCAGTGCAGAATGCAGTGTATGAGTACAGTGTATGTGAATGCCGTGAGCAGTGTCAATGCAGAATGCAGTGTATGAGTACAGTGTATGAATGCCGTGAGCAGTAAATCAGTGCAGAATGCATGTATGAGTACAGTGTATCAGATGCTGTGAGCAGTTTATCAGATGTTGTGTATGCATCAAATTATGTAAAGCAGTTTGTGTATGGTTTGAGGCCGTGGTCAGAAAGAACATACCGGAATGCTGTAGAGGGCTAGGAGGTCGAATGTCCGCTGTAGCATCCCCATCATGGAGGCATTCATCTCCAATGACTGCCGGGTGTACTCAGAAGACGCCTGCAAAAGTATCAGATGCATCAATATTCTGTGGAATATCAAATAAACTGAAATGAAATAACAGTGCAAGACGAAGAATGCAGTAACATACCGGGCAAGTCGGGGACACCGACAAACTCATGGTCAGCTGGTGGAGGAGCAAAGGGGATCTGATAGGTCGCCCCACCCTGCCCCTGAAAGTCAATGCAGCGGGCAGAGCAGGCCAACCGGTCCCTCGCCCTCGCTGGACTCCACCTCTGCCACGAACTCGAGCCCTCCTCGGCGCTCCCCCTCCAGTCCCCGCTCCTGCTCCAGCCTGGCGCTGCTGGTCCCCTCTCTCTACTCGGCGGCCGCCACTCAGAGGTCGCATAATGAAGGACCGGACATACTAGTAATCGCCCTCGCCTCGGAAGCCGTCTGCCTCCCAGCCGATAGTATAATCTGCCATCTGCTCGGCAGTGAAGCGCTCAGTATCCCGCATGTGCTCGGAGGGTGCACCGGGACTATCTGCTCAGGTAGGCCTAGGGTCTGACGCAAGAAACGCTCACCTAGGTACCAAGCCCGACAGACCGGGCCCTCCAGCAGAATCCGGTAACGTGAGGTCTCATCTGCGGCAAACCGATCCCGCCCACGGCTGGCAGTGGAGCCCAAGGCCGCCAGGTGATCTGAAAATGAAATACAAGTTGTTACCTACTGTTATGGCCAATATATAGTAGAAAGACGAAGCTTAAATGAACTGCAAGTAAAACATACCTCGGCAGGGGTGATGGTGTCAAAGTAGCGGCGGAAGAAGCTGAAGGTCTCCCGGGGCCTCCGCACGCATCTCCCGTCGAAGCGGCGTGAAAAAGGGACGACCAGAGGGGTCTCTGCATCGGGTACAGGAGCGAGCCTAGGAAAGTAGGCGTAAACCCACAACTGCAAGATAAATACCAGTGCATTTATCAGATAAAGCAGAATACAGAAGAGAAAACAGAAATAGCAGAGCCGTGTGTCGTGCAGTGTATTGTGCAGAGTGTACAGTGTGAGTAGTGTACAGTCAGTATGAAGCAGAGTATGTGTGTGCCGTGTGTACAGTATACAGCAAGTGTAAAGCAGACTACAGTGTGTGCAGTGTACAGAGTACAGAAAGTATAGAACTGAAATGAAAGGCAGAAAAGGAAATGTACCTCCCAAGCACGCCAATAGCCCGAGCAACTGTCCGCTGCCGCGGGAGACTGAGCTCATATAGCCGTAGAGGGTGGCCAGACCGCACCACCCCAATCAAAACGCAAGACGTCCCGGACATCTACCAGTGCGCTGAGAAGGCAGAGGGGCACTGTGTTCGCCCGGTCGGCGAAGAGAGTCGTCCCGAACAGGAACATCAGGAAGCCGCGTGCATATCTCTCCACGGCCTCCGGGGTCATCGGAGCTGCGTCAACGAGGAGGGGCTGGACCCTGAACTGCACCTCGAACTAGGAGTACCGGACGAAGCCGGGGCGCACGAGAGGCGGTGCCGCGCCGAGCAAGTAGACCTGAGCTGCGATCCACTCATCCATATCGATATCAAAGGGGATCGGATCACCCCCTACCCCGATGCCTGTGAGCACCGAGAAGTCATAAGGGGTCATCGTCATGTCCCTTGCCGCGAAAAAGTGAAATGAATTGGTGGTGTCCCACCACCTCTCTGCCAGGGCAGCTAGAAGAGGCCTGCAAGCAGTAAGCCGGGTCAGACCCCTGCAGAAAGTGCCGAAGCCGGCCTGGTCCACATGCGTCGAACCGCGTCGGGAAGCTCGAGTACCACTCACGAGCCGCGATGTTCCCATACCCGCGGATGGTATGGGAATCTCCCTGTTTTCAAACAAATAGTAGCAAAGCAATATGAAATGTACAATTTTGAAGAAACAGTCAAAATCAGTGCAAATTTGGCATGCGTGCATATTTTCAGATTCAAACAGATACTGGGTGTCGGTGTGCTTACAGTGAACTACAACATGTGATGCGTCAATGTGTCTAAGTGGTTCAGTGCAAATGTGGCATGCGTGCGTATTTTCAGATTCAAGCAGATCCTGGGTGTTGGTGAGTTTGTAGTGAAATGCGGTGTGTGCCGTGTGTTTGGGTAATTGAGGCTAGTGCAGTGTGTGTGCATGTGTCCGTCTTAAACAGATATCAATTGTAAGCATGATTGCAATCGACTACAGTGAACAGTATATCAGAACCAAGCAGTTAAAAAACGAAAACAACTTTGACAGTTAACAGTTCTACATTGCAGAAGATAAAACAGAGAAGAGTGTTACCTCGGAAGCGCCGAAGGATAGGTGAGAGGTCGGCTTGCGTAGGAGGAGCTCCGGGTCCAGTTCCATGTCGAAGCTGCGAAACTGGCGTAGTCCGTCAGGTGGTAGAACATGGATCGCCGGCCGGTAGGTCGCCGGGTCGAATGGGCGCTCGCTCAACGGGAGAGCTCGACCCCGGGATCCATCTCATGATCCAGGGAGTCCCGACGTGTGGAACATCGTCAGCCATGGCAATGGTAGTGAGAAAATGGCCGGAAAAGCCGGAATGTGAAAAGTCAACCGAAAAAGTCAACCCCGAGCGGGCCGAAAATGGCCGGAAAGGTCAGAAGATGGAAAGGCACGGAAATGAAGAGGAAGTCGAGGGAACAAATCCCGAAAAAGTGGAAATAGCAAAGGATGCTCCGAAACGGAATTTCAATCGGTGAAAATGTCCGAAACGCGAAGAAAATCGCGAATCCGACGACGAAACGGGCTTGGAACGCGAAGAAAACAAGGAAATGAGGAGAGGAAAAGCTCTAGAGAGAGAGAGGAATAGTTTTCGGCGGTGGAGAAGTAAAGAAATAGGGTTAGAAACCCTATTTTTAAAAGACCCGAGGGAAATGCCAAAACTGCCCCGATTCAGCAACTTTTGGCCGGTCGCACTATTTTGTGCCGATCGGCAAATATTGTGCCGGTGGAAATTTTCTGCAGCCGGTGGCCAGCCGGTGGCTTCCTCTCCCAACCGGTGATGTTCCCACAGCCTTGTTTAGGCCATGTAGGTAGTTTCTGGTCTTCATAGCTCAAGAAAGTGCAATAAAGTGAATCCCTGATGCTCAACCGCCTCCGTTTTGACCTCGGACCGTGTCTTCTGTGCGTGGCACTCAGATTCAAGCAAAGATTGTATCCTTTTGTATCCTTTTGTCTTTTACAAGATTCAAAAGTTGCCCCGTGTGCGTTGCACAATCCATCACATTGTCCGGTGCGTCGCATCGCGCCGTCTTGCACGTCCCTTGCGACTTGCACCGTTTTGCATTTTCGTGTGGCATGCGTGTCATACTTGCATTTCATTTTCCATTCAATGAGGTATGCGTGCCTCATTTTGCATTTCATTGCATCCCGAGGTACGCGTGCCTCGTTTTGCATCTCATTTTGCATTTCATGCATCCCGAGTACGCGTGCCTCGTTTTGCATCTCATTTTGCATTTCATTGCATCTCGAGGTACGCGTGCCTCGTTTTGCATTTCGTTTTGCATTTCATTTTCATTTCATTGCATCTCGAGGTACGCGTGCCTCGTTTTGCATTTCATTTTCCATTCAATGAGGTATGCGTGCCTCATTTTGCATTTCATTGCATCTCGAGGTACGCGTGCCTCGTTTTGCATTTCATTTTCCATTCAATGAGGTATGCGTGCCTTATTTTGCATTCATTGCATCTCGAGGTACGCGTGCCTCGTTTTGCATTTCATTTTCCATTCAATGAGGTATGCGTGCCTCATTTTGCATTTCATTGCATCTCGAGGTACGCGTGCCTCGTTTTGCATTTCATTTTCCATTCAATGAGGTATGCGTGCCTCATTTTGCATTTCATTGCATCTCGAGGTACGCGTGCCTCGTTTTGCATTTCATTTTCCATTCAATGAGGTATGCGTGCCTCATTTTGCATTTCATTGCATCTCGAGGTACGCGTGCCTCGTTTTGCATTTCATTTTCCATTCAATGAGGTATGCGTGTCTCATTTTGCATTTCATCGCATCTCGAGGTACGCGTGCTTCATTTTGCATTCATTTTCCATTCATGAGGTATGCGTGCCTCATTTTGCATTTCATTGCATCTCGAGGTACGCGTGCCTCATTTTGCATTTCATTGCATCTCGAGGTACGCGTGCTTCTTTTGCATTTCATTTTCCATTCAATGAGGTATGCGTGCCTCATTTCCATTTCAGTTTTGCATCTTGAGGTATGCGTGCCTCACTTTGCATTTCATTTGCATTTCATTTCGCATTTTGCATCTTGAGGTATGCGTGCCTCACTTTGCATTTCATTTGCATTTCGTTTTGCATCTTGCATCCATGAGGCATGCGTGCCTCATCTTGCACCTCATTTTGCATTTCATCGCGCTATTTTGCACACCTCATTGTTTTTCGCCTACGGTCTGACGAGACCTTAAACACGCCCGGTCTGGCGAGACCTTAAACACGCACGGTCTAGGAGACCTTAAATCCTCGGAAGGTGCAAGACCTTCGGTGCATTTCAAAAGATGTGCGTTGTTACGCACTTTAGTTCATTCGCATTGTCATCCATCTTTTGATCTACATTTCAGTTCAAATCTTGGGGTACGCGTGCCTCAATTCCTTGAGGCATGCGTGTCTCATTTACATATCATCTTTCATCCCTTCATGGCATGCGTGTCTCACTTGCATCACATCACATTGTTTTGTTCGCTCCCTGGTCTGGCGAGACCTTAAACACGCACGGTCTAGGAGACCTTAAATCCTTGGGAGGTGCAAGACCTTCAGTGCATTAAGGCGCACACCTCATTGCATTTGGCATGCATCTCAAAAGCCGCGCGTTGGCGCGCATTTCAAAAAAAACATCATGCATCATCTGCATCCAAACAAGAAAACATGCATTGTCATGCATACATTTCGCATTCCGGTCTAGGAGACCTTAAATCCTCTGAAGGTGCAATTCCTTTGGTGTTTGTCGTGCCCGAACGACTTTCGGTGGTCTGGTAAAGCCACCTGCCTGTTTTTGCGGTGAGTTCCTAGAAGACCAACTGGGACGGTGAAAACTAGAGTTTGAACGGCTCATGCCTAGAACGCAAAGGTTCGGGATCTCCGAGACTAAAGTCTGGTTTAAATACCCAGGGGGTGTACCCTCGGCTTGAAATCTGTATGGAAGCCCCATAGGTTGAGGCGGCATGTTTACGCCTCAATTCTGGATACTGAACCAACCTAGTATATCGCCCTGTTGGTAAGATAGGGAAAGCTGCAATCATAGTCGTTGCATCATAGTGCATTGTCATGCATCATTTGTAAATACTGCATATGTCATGCATTTCAAAAAAATCCAAAAACAAAAACACATGCATTGTCATGCATCATTCTAAATATTGCATATGTCATGCATTTCAAAAGCCAAAAAACAAAAAAAACCCATGCATATGTCATGCATCATTATTGTAGTATAGTGCATATGTCATGCATTTGCTGTAAATATCCATTTCCATTGCATTGTAGTTGCATGCATCCACTGCATCATCCTCCATCCATGGCTTGCACCTTTCCTTGTTGAGCTTGGTCTGGTATGTGCTCATACTTTTCACGTCAAAACACAGTTCTGCATGTGTACGCGCCTATTCCACGTTGGTATGTTGGTTTGAGGGTAGCGGCACCTTTTCTGTGCTAGACATGGCTTGTACGTGTACATGCCCTTCCTAACAAAACTTGGTTTGGCCTGCGCGCCATATCCATCGTATCCATTGTAGTCACATGCATCCACTGCATCATCTTCCATTTATGGCTTGCACCTTTCCTTGTTGAGCTTGGTCTGGTATGTGTCCATACTTTTCACGTCAAAGCACAGTTCTACATGCGCATCGCGCCTACTCCACGCTGGTATGTTGGTTTGAGGTTGCGGCACCTTTTCTGTGTTAGACATGGTTTGTATGTGTGCATGCCTTTCCTAAGCGAGATACGGTTTGGCCCGCGCGCCATAATCGCATATTACATTGTAGTGTAATTGTTGCATCCGGCATTAGGATCATTGTTCTTTCCTCAGCGGGTCGTCACCCCACTTATGTCAATCCACCCAATACTTGTCCTTGTGTCCGTCTGCATCACTCATAGTTCTGCATGTGTATCGCGCCTACTCCACGCTGGTATGTTGGTTTGAGGTTGCGGCACCTTTTCTATGGTAGACGGACTTGTTACTTCCATCAACCTATTTGACATTTGTGTGGTTTCGAATCGCTCACGATTGAACCATGATTCAATTGCTTTGCACGTAGTTTGCATAGTTTCAATTGCATTGCATTATCATTTGCATTGTTTATACATAGTTTTGTATATTTTGCATATCATTTTGCATTTCATCAGTGCATTGTCATGCATATTGCTAACAATATTGCACCTGTTAAGTTTGTTTTCTTTGCAGGCACGATATTGTATGTACGGCTCATTTGAGGCCGGTGCAACCGGACGAGCCGCACAGGTATTGTATCCTCCGCGTGAGACATATTGAGAATTGCATAATTCTCTTACATCCTTTCTGCATTGTAGTGTAGATTGGCGTCTGCTAGCTTATAACTGTCGCATGCGTGCTTCGTTACAGCTTTCTTTGCATGATCATAAGTTATGCTCGGCCTTTTGCATCGTCAGTTGCATCTTGCCCCCGCCTACGGGCGCATACCTTATCTGCGGCTTGTATGCCTGTGCCTGAACTATGCTGGTTTGATTCCTAAAGGGATATGTAGGCAGCTTGCGAGTTCAACCATTTGCGCTTTGTATGTTTGTCCAAGTCTTCGGCCTTGTCAAAAATGGGTCGTCTCTGGGCTTTGACATTCACTCCCGTCATTGTTATGACTTTCGAGTTCTGTCAAAGAGGGGCAACTGTAGACACCCCATTTTTGACCGTCCTCAAGACCTGGACGTCACCGTTTGAACACTCGGTGATTATCCATGTTCATGTTCGTTTGGAGTTCCCGGAGTTCTCGGCTACACGCCTTGCCTCAGGACCTCCGAACTTGACTGTTTTGTGTCTGGTTTTGCACCAAACACTTGTGCTTTGCCTTGGAGGGGCAGGGAATGCCTTGTGAGGCATCCCCACACACCACCGGCAGTGGCTAGAGGCCACCGGCTGGTTGGTGTTGCCATCGGCACTATATTGTGCCGGTCGGCACTCTTTTGTGCCGGTCGGCAGTCAATTTTGTCAAAATGACAATTTTGCCCTGCCGACTACTGTGCAGTTGCTTTTTGAGATATTTTTGAAGCAGCTGTATAACATTTGTTTCCTCCATACACGTGTATGGAGGGATGAGCCTTTGGTTTACTTAGCTTGTAAGCTTTGTTGCCTATAAGAGAAGGCTCTCTTCTCTTGGCTCAAGGGTTAGAGGAGTTAGACATTTTAGAGAGAAAAGAACTCAGAGAAGCTCTGGTTTTAGGGTTTGAGTTCTATATCTATCCTATCTCTCTTTTGCTCTCTTGTTTTGTACACTAGGTGTTTTAGTCCATACTATTGCACACAAGCACCTAGTGCTTCACCTTCCTTGGGCTACTGAGGTTCTAAGGGCTTATTCTTGCTGTTTTTGACTGGATTGAAGCTTAAGGAGGCAACAAAACCACCATTGTTGAAGAAAGGCTTCAAGGGTAAGAAACTAGTCTTTTATTCCCCATTCTTGCACTCCATTTTTACCTATCTTTCAACTGTTTTTGTACTTGGTGTTTAATACAAAAAAGTTCTGTTTTTTAGTCCTCTTGGTAGTTTATTAAGAGTGTTTTGTGGTTTGGAAGGGTTTGACCACCCTTAGGCCTTGTAAGGCCCTTGTTTTGTGCCTATTTTGGTGAGATCCGGGATTTTAGTGTTTGGGTCTCTTCACCACTGAAATCTCGAGGGATTTCAGTGGTGAAGATGATGCCTTGAAGTCCCAAGAAGGAGAGGGTCACCCCCTCTCCTTGTTGTCCTTGAAAAGGACCTATTTTGCCTCTTGAGGAGCCTCATGTTTGAATGCTTGTTGATCATGTCTAGGCTGTTTTCCATGCTTATTATGCCATGTTTTAACTTGTTTTAAGTTGGTTTTGGTCCCTTATGCATGCTTAGCATAGTTGCCATGTAATGCCTTGTATTGCCTTAACATGCCTTAGGTTGTTAGCCCCCTAATTTGAGCATGCTTTAGGCTTAGATTCATGAAGATTTTGTGCTTATCTTGACATGTTTTAGGTCTGTCCATAAGTGTTTGGGTTGGTCTTGGCATGCTTAGTATAGCCTCTTTGCATTTTAGGCTTGTTAGCCTTGAGCATGAATGTGTAGCATGCCTTGTTTGCATCATTTCAATGGTTTGAGACCATTTGCCATGTTATTTCAGTCCATTTAACATGCTCATATGTTTGCATTGCATGCCTCTTTGATGTTTCAAGAGCTCATGTTGTATGTTCCTGGGAGTGCATGTGTGCATGACTTTTAATTTAAACCATATAGATGCCATCTAGGTGGTCTTTTGGACTTAGTTTTGTGTTAAAACTCTGTTTTTGGTTGCCTAATACATGCCATGTATGGTTGTGTTAAGTGTAGTTCAATACCCCTTTGGCTTGCTTTGAATACTTGGCCCCTTTTGCATGCATTTGCTTGCCTTGTTTAACATGATTTGGCATCATTTTATAGCATGATTTTAGGGCTCATTTGCATGCTAATTGCCCATGATATCTCTTTTCAAGTATGCTTGAATGTTGCTGGTTAGTACTTGAAGGCTTGGACCATAACATGTGTATGTGTGCATGTGTGTTTAGCCTCCATTTTTGGGCATTTTGGCCACTGATTTTAGGCCTATTTGGAGTTGCCTAAGTCATGTTTAAGACCATCATTTACTTGTTTGCATGCTTACCTCATGTATGCTTGTATGCTTGCATTGTTTGTCCACATGCTCATATTGCATCCCTAGCTAACATGATTAGGTTGAAATGCATCTTGCATGCATGCCTTGTTCCTTGACTTGGTGATAGGAATTGGGCCTTGTTTTGTTTGCTTAGTTTGCATTTCATTTGACATGAAATTGCACACTTGTTTCTTTGGGCCATCATGCATGGAAATGCGTGATTGGTGGCCCGAGAATCGAGGCACATGTCCCTTTGAGTCACAAATATGATAAGGGGCATGATTGGTGCATACATTGTTGGAATTACATTGTGTAGACGTCCCCGAACGCCCCGGGAGGTGTTAAGTCCCGTTCTGTTCATATTGGGGTCACTACAGTTCAAGGACTCAAATGTCACGGTTCTTAATCTTGAACCAAAGAGTCCAAATCCGGCAAATCGTTTTGAAAACAGATTTTTGAAAGAAGTGCCAAACATGGACTGCTTTGCCAGATAACAGAGTCGCCACCTAAATATTTTTAAAATGGGAAATTTAGGAAACCCTGACTCGGTGCCAAAGGCCACGTGTCTGTCATCACCAAAGTTGCCTCGGCTCGGGAACTTGGGTACGATTGGGGAAGGTCACATCGTGAGCACCCCCGCTCGCCCGGTCAAAGACCGGCCTCTACTAACCATGATATCTGATTTTGAAAACATTGTGAGTTCTTATTCTGGTTATTAGCCTAGGTTACTATGTGATGCACACAGCATATAAGTATAGACTGAGTCACCCGAATTGGAACAAAACATTTCATATTTGTTTGTTTGAAAATGGTTTGATGGTGCTACCCGCAGGTAGGCTAAGACGCGGATTTGCCACCCTCGGGTGGGCTTAGGAAAACATGATTTTGCCACTATCTAGTGGGCTTAAAACAAACATTTGATGAATTGTCCAATCCAAGCAACACAACCTCCACCCACAGGCATTCAAGGCAATTATATCACATAAGCACATAGCCTCATGGCAAGCATGCTATCATGGCAACACTCACACGCATGCAAGGATGCTAAAGCATAAAACTCACCAAGTACTCCAAGCCAAAACAGAAAACTGATTAGAAATCAATGCATGATCCTAATTATATAGAAATGCCTAATGCAACACATGCAATAATGCAACTATAGCAGGCTCGGCTATTCTAAACATGGCATATGAAATGCTACGACTAACACGTATTCAATTTAGAATTGAAATACAATGCAGTTTGTATGATGCGCCGAGCCCGGTGCGTGCAAAACAGATGAATGATGCAACATGCTATCATACTGTATGCTAATTGAAATATGCCCTATATCTAACCATCGTAAGCGGATAAATAAAAGGGAAGAAAGACGTGGGGTTGGAAGACATACATCACACTCACGCACACTTATTACAGCATTGCCCTCGCGCAGAGGGTCCGAATAAATAATACAGTCCGAAATAAAAAAATAATACAGTCCGAATATTACATATTCCTAATTAATTAACAAATTAAGTAAGAAAGCTTTAAACTGGCATGCAAGCCAGGGGGCTGCCTCGCTTCTGATGAATGATGTATGCTGGGCTACCTTTGCGCAGAAATCCATTGGGATGCCCAATTTAGCCTCTGTTTGTAATGTTTCTCGAAATGCGTGCCAGACTCCGAAAAGTTGCTGATTCCTCATTTTGCTGTAACAGAGAGCAGGAAAGGGGCACAGCAATGTATTTCACAGATATATGCATGCCTCGATTCTCGTGCCACCAATCATGCATAACGATGCGTGATGGCCGAGGAATCGGATTGCACAACTCAATATAGGATGCAATGCAGATGAATGCTACAACAAAACCTAACTCCATCATGGGTAATCCGGGGTATCGGTGACTGGGGAATTGAGACCCGTTCCGTCACTCGGAGTACGAAACGTGCCTCGTTTCCCGTGCCCGGGCTAACTCCTATCCCGAACATGATGCAATATGCATGATATGCATGAAATGCAACTAATATACAGTTCTAGCATGCACAATGCTATGAGAATGAGGTGCCTCGAAATGCGTGCACACGGGCACGCATACTGAGGCGATGATGAAATGCAAATCGGATAAAACCAAAGTGCCTCAAAATGTGTGCCCACAGACACGCACACCGAGGCGATGATGAAATGAGAAATCGGATAAAACTGAAGTGCCTCGAAATGTGTGCCCACAGGCACGCACACCGAGGCGATGATAAAATGAGAAATCGGATAAAACCGAAGTGCCTCGAAATGTGTGCCCACAGGCACGCACACCGAGGCGATGATGAAATGAGAAATCGGATAAAACCGAAGTGCCTCGAAATGTGTGCCCACAGGCACGCACACCGAGGCGATGATGAAATGAAAAATCAGATAAAACCGAAGTGCCTCGAAATGTGTGCCACAGGCACGCACACCGAGGCGATGATAAAATGAGAAATCGGATAAAACCGAAGTGCCTCGAAATGTGTGCCCACAGGCACGCACACCGAGGCATGGCCCGAAGGCATGAAATAGCACGGGAAATGATATGCAAGCATGCCAACCAAATTTCAGCACCTAAATGAAAGGGAAAACAGTCCCGAAATGATACGAAATGACAACCGATGCATGAAATCATCCCGAAATGTGATTCTAAGTACCCGAAATGGCCTACGGCTATGCTAAACATGCAAAATTGATACATGACAGCAAAAACAGTAGCAAGGCAGCCCCAAATATGGCATTTTTCAGTACAAAGCAAGGCTAAATAACAACCACAAGCATGGCAAAAATAGCTTGCAAAAACGGGGAAAAAGAGAGGAATTACAAAGCAAGTAATATATACAATGCTCAAACCAGAAAAATCAGTTCTACAAAATTGAAGAGGGGCCAAAAACATGCATATTCACAGTAGATGAGATCCTCTAATTCAGTGTGTAGATATGCTCAAAATGGCATGCAAAAATGAGCCAATAAGGGGCTACAACATGAGGTACCATAAGCAATAATCAAACAACTTTGAACCCTTAACAAAAGATGAAGAATAGACAATTATAAGACACTTTCTAAGCCTGATTAAGACTCAAATCAGTGGCTAAGCAAGCCTAAACAAACATGCAATTTTACGGAAAATATGAAGGATATAACATGAAGTACCAAAACCAATCATCAAAGGGCCTAAGACCCTTAACAAAACATGAAGAATAGGAAAAAATAAGGCTCTGTCTAGGTCTGATGAAAGCTGAAATCCGAAGCATGGTGAGCTTAAAAAAGCATGCAAAATGGGATTGCGACAAGAATTCAAAGCAAGTGATATGTAGAGCAAGAAAACCAGGTTGAGCCCTTCTTCAATGTTGAAGAGGGGCTCAAAATAAGCACAATCACAGTATGTTGTATGCTCCAACTCAGATCACAAATAGGCCAAATTAATCATGCAATTTTACAGTAAAATGGAAGCATTTCAAAGGAAGTGCATGATAGAGAAGCCAAACATGATGGAGCCCTTCTTCAATGTTGAAGAGGGGCTCA
This sequence comes from Camellia japonica, assembly GCA_030407325.1. Lineage (NCBI taxonomy): Eukaryota > Viridiplantae > Streptophyta > Magnoliopsida > Ericales > Theaceae > Camellia > Camellia japonica. The sequence continues at coordinate 159,827,215 of JAPPVO010000059.1, read as the reverse complement.
ATATAAGCCCACTAAAAGTTTACATCAGTCCCGAAATCAGATTACTCATAAGGCAAATAAAGCATGCAAAACAATGGCCTAAAGAGTGATATTGAAGCAAGTGTATGAAGGAGACACCAAACAGGGTTGAGCCCTTCTACAAAGTTGTAGAGGGGCTCAAAATAAGCATAAAATAAGTAGGGGTCAGAGCCCAAAACAGAAAGGAAATAGGGTAAAGAAATGGCTCAAGAAAATGCAAGAAAAAGGGATTTAGGAACTTACCCTTGAAGACAAGTCTTTTGCCTCTTCTTGCCTTGATGAAAGTTGCTTCTAAGCCTCTGAAAAAGCCTTCTTTGTTGCTGGAATGGAGTTGTTGATGATGGTGCTTGGAGTTGATGAAGAATTAGCCTAGGAACTCAAAGGTTTTTCAAGGTTTTGGCTATGGAGATGGAGGCTATGGAAGAGAGGCTTTTGAGAGAAAATGTTCCAACCTCAACAAAGGAGGAGGCTATGCCTTCAAATAGGGAAGAAAAGGTGTAAAAGGGGAGGGAATTGCATCCAAGCATTCCCTCCCAAAATATCCCCCGGATGGGGGAGATATTTCAAGAAAATATCCGGACAGCTGTAAAGAGCTGGAAAGCAGAAAGCTGGCCGGCCAGGTAAATTTCTGGGAGGTGGCCGGCCGGCCACCCCACCTGGTCGGCCAGCCACTCACCCTGGCCGGCCGGCCATGGCCCAAAAATGAAGGTGAAATTTTCTGGCCGACCACCATGCAAAGGTGTCCTCCCATATGTGTAGAATAAGGCCCCAAGGTCGGAATCTGGCAACTCTGAAGCAGGAGTCACAACATAGGACTTGAAGGAGAGGCTCAAAAATGAATATAACAATTGCTGGCCGACCACCACTTTTTGGTGTCCTCCCATGTGTATAGAACAAGGTTCCAAGGTCGGAAATTGGCAACACTGAAGCAGGAGCCACAACATAGAGCTTGAAGGAGGGGCTCAAAAATGAAACTTTGAATTGCTGGCCGACCATGCACTTTTAGGGTCCTCCCATGTGCCTCATCACAAATATGTAGCTTTGGTTGGAAGAAAATGGGCCTAGGGTGTTCAACATTAGCCCGGAAGTGAGCAAAACGGGCGCCGGAGGAGCGAAACTGGTTATCTGGGATAATTGCTGGCCTCCTACCCTCCAGTGATCTTCCTAATGCTGAAACAGAGGTACCTGCCAAAATTGAACAAAAACTAAGGAGAAATGAACGCTCGGGGCCCAAACCGCGCAATTCGGGGTCCCGAAAATGGGCTGCAGGCACCGGAAGTGGTGTTCAGCAGCGAAGTGGGTATCTGGGACCCCAGTGTGCCCTGTTATGACAAAACAGAGGTACCTGCCAAGAACCGGAGGAATCGGAGACGGTTGGGCGGTCCCGAACCGAGGCACACGGCCTGACGGCTCCGAAAACCGGGAACCGGGCTCCGAAATGGGCAAAATGGCCTACGGCCACGAAAAGTAGCCCACGGCCACCGAGAAATAGTCTACAGGACTACTCCCTTCCCTCAGGGAAGAAAACAGAGAAAACCGAGTCTGGTTCGCAAACCGAGACAAGGCACAGAAGAGGATTCGGAAGTTCGGAGGCAGGGCGCACGGCCACGACTCTGAGACTTCTGAACCAGCACAGTATGCGACATCACCGAGCGCTCAATCGGTGACGTCTAAGTCTTAAGGTCGGTCAAAAATGGGGTGTCTACAGTTGCCCCTCTTTGACAGAACTCGGAAGTCACAAGTGACGAGAGTGAATGTCAAAGCCCAGAGACGACCCATTTTTGACAAGGCCGAAGACTTAGACAATCATACAAGATGAGCAGAGATATGTGCCCGCAGGCGTGCCCGCAGGCAGGGGGCAAAATGCAAAGTGACATGCACAGAGCCAAATGATCATGCAAATGCAGCAAGCTGTAATGAAGCAAGTATTCGCAAATAGATGCAACAATTTTAAGCAAGAATGCAAAGCAACAACTACATTTCATGCAGTTAAGGATGCGGAGAATTATGGAATCTTCACGAACATGTACGATAGATACACAAGTGAAGCGAGTGTGATGGATACACTAGGCGAACGTGTGATGGATACACAAAGTGAAGCGAGTGTGATGGATACACTAGGCGAACGTGTGATGGATACACAAAGTGAAGCGAGTGTGATGGATACACTAGGCGAACGTGTGATGGATACACAAAGTGAAGCGAGTGTGATGGATACACTATATGAAGCAAAGTGTAATGGATACACTAGGTGAGTGTGTGATAGATACACAAAGCGAACGTGTGATAGATACACAAAGTAGGCATAGTGTGATAGATACAAAGCAAGTGTGTGTGATTGATACACAAAGTAGGCATAGTGTGATAGATACAAAGCAAGTGTGTGTGATTGATACACAAAGTAGGCATAGTGTGATAGATACAAAGCAAGTGTGTGTGATTGATACACAAAGTAGACATAGTGTGATAGATACAAAGCAAGTGTGTGTGATTGATACACAATATGAACACAGTGTGATTGATACACTAAGTGAAGGAAGTGAGCAAAGTGTGATGGATACACAAAAGGCAAATGCAAAGTGTGACAGACGCACAATAAGTGAACACGAAGTGTGATTGATGCACTAAGTGAACAAGTGTGATGGATACGCTAAATGTGAACACGAAGTGTGATAGATGCACTTAGTGAACAAGTATGATAGATATACTGAATGTGAACACGAAGTGTGATAGATGCACTATGTGAACAAGTATGATGGATATACTAAAAGCGAACACAAAGTGTGATAGATGCACTATGTGAACAGAGTATGATTGATATATACTAAAGGTGAACACGAAGTGTGATAGATGCACTTAGTGAACAAGTATGATGGATATACTAAAAGCGAACACAAAGTGTGATAGATGCACTATGTGAACAAGTATGATGGATATACTAAAAGCGAACACAAAGTGTGATAGATGCACTATGTGAACAAAGTATGATAGATATACTAAAGGTGAGCACAAAGTGTGATAGATGCACTATGTGAACAAGTATGATTGATATACTAAAGGTGAACACAAAGTGTGATAGATGCACTATGTGAACAAGTATGATTGATATACTAAAGGTGAGCACAAAGTGTGATAGATGCACTATGTGAACAAAGTATGATAGATATACTGAAAGCGAACACAAAGTGTGATAGATGCACTATGTGAACAAGTATGATGGATATACTAAAAGTGAACACAAAGTGTGATAGATGCACTATGTGAACAAGTATGATAGATATACTGAATGTGATGATGTGAATATGTGCATGATAGATACACAAAATGAGGATGTGTGTGATAGATACACAAAGTGAATGAAGTGTGATTGATACACTAATAAATGATCTCAAACAGAACTCCTTTGAATGAACCGTACATACAATATCGTGCATGACTGAATAAATGAACAAAGCGGCGCTTTAGAAAGCACCTCATGAGGTGAGTGGCGGTGAACCGCTCTTCTCTGACGGGAATCTCCCCTCGTGCTCTTCGAACACTTACCTTCAACTCACAGTACAAAGGTTCTGAAATGCTGACAAGTAACAATATCTGTATGTAGGAGCTACGGCTGCTGCTTATCTTCCTGATCATATTCACAACTTTCCCTATTCTCCAACGGGGTGACAGACTAGGTTGGTTCAGTATCCAGAATTGAGGTGCATACGCATGCTATCTCAATCTATAGGGCTTCCATACAGATTTCAAGCCGAGGGCACGCCTCTGGGTATTTAAACCAGACTTTAGTCCCGGAAATCCCGAACCTTTACGTTCTAGGCCACGGCCATTCGAACTCTAATTTCCACCGTCGCAGTTGGTCTCCTAGGAACTCATTGCAAACACGGCCAAGATGTCCCTGGCACGAAACGGTACTCGAGGAGAGCACTTCTGATCGCCATTTTGGCTTGGGGCAGACTTGATCTTGAGCTTGAGGTAGAGGCACACTCATACTTCGGAGCATTGGCAAGGCCTGAAGAGGTACACACGGGATGCAATCTCGGAACTTACTGAAGTTGGAACAAAACTCAGATGCCCGATATTTTCCTCTTTTGCTTTTGCTTTGCAGCCCGAAATTCATAGCTTCAGATAGATCCTGGTTTTACTGTTCTCATATGACCTGGGTTGAACCCTGCGGTTTTCTGAAAGAACAAATTCTGTTTTGCACAAATGTGGAGACGGCACGGCACTCATAGCACAAAACGATTTTATTTTTTGAAAATGAGAAAAGGATTCTCAACCGGGTATTGAGCCTACAACTGACCACAGCCAAAACGTCTCAACAAGGAAATAAAAGGCACACAACCTAGACATATCGAGTAACACTCGAAACGACCCAAAACAAAATCAAGATAAAACAAAAAGACACGACACTCAGACGTGCACAGGGAGCCTGTTTCACCGGGTAGTGTTTCCCACCCTTTCTCATTTGTGATTCTCACATCACTCGGCCCTCAAGCTCTGTTTTTCTGAAAAAGCCCTTTTCTCACTTTTTCTCTCATCGCACATCTCTCTATTCTTCAATCTCTCATTTTTCATCCCTCCCCTGGGTGGTTGATGGATAAACAGCAAGTTGTGGGCTCGTGCCCCTAGCATTCTGCTAGATTCTTCTTCTTCTGCACACAGCTAGTGAATTCCTCCCACAGAGGGGTTGCGCTACAACTGGGTGTGTAGCAAATCTGCAGCTAGCATCGGTTGATGATGCTTTGCTGGGAAGTTTGGACGTGATAAGATCTGTCCAGATGAGGGAGTGGAATCTCTGGTCTCATTCCAGTTCGTGCTTCGCGCTTGGCTTGATACCTTGTTGCTCGGAGGATGTGAGAGCTTTCAGCCTTTTGTTGTGCCCTTCAGTTGTGCCTTTTCTGGCAGGTAGAGTGCCCTTCCTGGCAAGTGCGTTGATAAAGGGGAAAAGACAGGGAACCTGACTCAACTGTGTCCCTAGTCAATCATTTTGACCATTTTTTGTTTTTGCTTTCTACTAAAACAATTTTGACCAACATGAGAGTTAGATTAACATGCTTGTTCGATTTTTGATTTAAAATCATGCAAGTTAGGCTATGAGCACTGAAAATTTTCCTTTTTTGGGTCCAAGAAAAGGTCCAGTTTTTGGAAAAGATGGAACAATTTTCGAGAAAATAGTCAACCTCAGTAAAAATTCTCAAAAACTATTTTTGCAAACGGCCACCGCTCAACAAGCAGGTAACCAACTCTTTGAGATGCACAACCTCGGACCCATAGCAATGGAAAATTGCCCCTTGTCTGAAGGACACTGCATGGCAACGGAAAGTTGCCCCTTGTTTGAAGTGACACCGCGGTGTTTTGAATGGCAACGGAAAGTTGCCCCTTGTTTGGATAGCATCGCAGCGTATTTGTAGTCAGTCCTCAGAGCGATGATTACAACCGAACTCTCGGATACAGCAAAGGCAATGATGGTCAAAACCATTACATGGACACAATCGAATTGAAGTGTTTTACGGCTGGACTTCAGAGTGAAGTTGCCTACGTATCCCAAACATGGGAATCAAGCCTTACGTAGTTCGGGGTTAAGGTACACTCGGGTATTTAACCTCTCCTTTTATGCTCTAACTTTTGCCAAGGCGCCCGATGCAGGTTTTCGACCTTGCGAGCTTCTTTTTCTTTTCTTTTCAATTCTTTTTCATTTTTCATTTTTTTCTTTTTCTTTTAGGCTCTAACTTTTGCCAAGGCGCCCGATGCGGGTTTTCGACCTTGCGAGCTTCTTTTTCTTTTTCTTTTTTTTTTCTGTATTTTTTTCTTTTCCTTTTGTATGTATTTTTTTGCTTGCTCTAACTTTTGCCTGGGTCGCCCTTCCGGGTTTTCGGCCCAGCGAGCCTCTCAAAGGGTAAAAGTGTAGCAAGTCCATGCCAAATGGTTTTAGGGTTTTGATGCCATCCGTACCCAGGAGAGTGGCTGTCGATTCGCAAGAGAACTCATCTTCGGCTCTTCGGGCACATCTGACATCTTTGCCCCTAGTTTGAGGGGGCTTCTGATCTAGCTTCCCAAGCCTCTCTTGACGACATCTGATCTTCTTGATTTGACTTTCTTGCCTCTTGTTCGAGGGCTGTTCCAAATCTGGCCACACAGGCCTCACATCATGATTGTCCTTTGAACGTTCTGAATCAAGTTTAAGATTTGAAAGCAAAGGGGTTGAGTCTCGAGGCGAGAGCGATCCTAAGCTGCACAATCTCAAGAGCGATTCCACACATGTCTTCGCAGGACCGCGCAAAACATTTTTTTTGAAAGTTTTTAAGAAAGCGACAAATCGCTCGCGCTGAAGACAGTGTAGGACCAATCTGGATCAAAGCTAGGGTCCTTCTCAGTACTCACACTAACAAGCATGATTTCATTCATTAAGGGCTTAGCACGCCTCTCTTTCTCTCAATTGATCAAAATTTTGCAAAACCCGAGGAATTCCTTCCTCTTCGTTTTCACCGCAGTGTTCAAAAAAAGTTTTGAAAAAAACTCAGGTCATTACAATGACTTCAAGGCACAAGAGAGCAGGTGGAATGCACTGCCATTTTATTCAAATCTCGGCACAACTAGCACACGGCAGAAGCAAATGCGAGAGTGTGGAAATCACTGCTGTTTCATTCAAAGTCTGCTGGCACAACTGGCTCTCTGGCAGAAACAGACTCAAAACAAAACGAAAAGACAAACACAAAACAAAAAAAAATGGTGATGTCCGAGGTAACACCCCCCGGAATCACCCGACTCCTATACAACAGGACTGACTCGATACAACAAGACAGACCCAAAACAAAAGAGACTGACTCAAAACATAACAACAAGACTGACTCAATACCCAAGTCAGAATGCAAAATTAACAGCACTTGTACATTGCTCAAAACAGTGCATGCCATCCACCAGAGCTGGAGTAAACTGAGTGCCGCCCGCAGGTGGTTCATCCCTCGATCACATAGTCACCTTATCCCCCACAAGTTCACTGATCAAGTGCCGATAGACTTTGCAGGACCTGGTGCAGCAATGACCCCTTTGTCAAACAGATCTTGTACATCATGGCGCAGACAAAAGCAACTGTCGGTGTCATGACCGGTTTGCTGATGGTAGGCGCAGTATTTAGTCTGGTCATGCTTTGCAGGGATAGGATCTGGTAGGGGCCGTTGTTCCAACGGTTTCAAATGTCCTTCCCGGAGTAAGACCTCTAGAGCCTTTGACAGAGGCATATGAAGTGGAGTGAAAACCCTCTTGACTCGGGGTGGATATTTGGCCGTCTGTGAGTTACTCCGGACGCACCGGTGGATGGGGTAGCTTTCTTGATGTGGTGGTAGCGACCATGCCCACTTCAGAAGATCTTGTAGCTGCATCACCACTAGTGGTCACATTCGAATTGCGGGAAAATGCCCGCCTAGGTTGCTCTTTCTCCTAGTCAATAAGGCCCTGCTTCATGGCATCCTCGATCTGTACTCCCATCTCATGCAAATCTGAAAAGGTAGGGAAGGGGAGCACGATCATTTTCTGCATTAGTTTGGGCTGGAGGTTGCGCACAACCATCCGTATTTGATCCTTATCCGTTGGCCTAATGGTCATCATTGAGGCCTTGGCCCTCCAGCGGGCTACAAAGTCAAAGAAACCCTCTTTCGGCTCTTGCCTGGTCGTCTCGAGATCACGGGTTGTGATCTCAATCTGGGTATTGTATGAATATGTGCGACGAAGGCCTCGGCCATCTCCTCCCAGCTTCGTTTCACTGAATCCTCCAATTTGGCGTACCAGATGGCTGCAATACCCGACAGGGTCCTGCCAAAAAGGGAAGCTTCTGTAATCTTGTCAAGCCCATTGGGCGCAGAACATCTGAAAACAAACTCAGGTGGACCATGGGATCTCCTGACCCGTCAAAACGGTCGATGTGAGGCATTTTGAACCTGTCCGGCAATGTCACCACCGAATCAGTATATCCATCTCCAATGTCCGGGATGGAGTTGACTCCCTGAGATTTCTTAAACATCTTCTCAAGTTTGCTCAATTTCAACGCTGTAGGGTCGACCTCGAACTCGAAGGGAGAGTCCGGCAGATTGGTAGGTGCTTTGGATAGCTGGGGTAAAATTGGGGGCGGAGCAGGCCCTACTGGAATGTCCGTACCTTCCTGGACATTTGGCATCTCCCCAGGTGCTGGAGCTCCTGCTGGGGGAGGAACTTGTTGTGAAGCAGACGCGCCGCTTTGCTATTGCAGCCTGGTGATGAGGTCAGCTGCTGAGCCATGATTGCAGCCTGCTGCTTGGAAAATTCGCTTGGCGGACAGCGTCCTCCTGCATGAGCTTCATACTTTCTTGGATCTGACGCATCATTGCCTCCATCCCTGACGTGTTCTGCTGATCCATCTGACTGACTGATATATCTATCCCTGCAGTAGAAACTGAAACCTCAGCCTGACTGTTCACTGGTGGAGTGGATAAGGGCCACTGATCTGGTAACTACTGAACTGGTGATCTGTGCCTGATTGGCCCTCTTCACCCTGCCTTTGGTAAAGGAACACTGATTGCCCTTGAACTGAATCTCTGACCCGACAAAGTCTATCACCAAGTTCGGTGTACCGGGGGGATATTGGAGCCTTCTGAAGCTATGGTTCCCAGGACTACCTAGCAAAAGAGAAAACAGACAGCATCTCAGCTCAACTTCACTGGAACGGATATGAGCAAAGCTGAACGACTGTATTCTATTACTAATCACTGTTCCCCGAAATCACTGCCCCAAATCTAATCTGATACCCGCAGATATAACTGGTTCTCAAAAACACTAGTGGTGCCCTCAGGCGGATACCAAACTTGCAAACTGATATATGCATTCCCTGCAGAGATACACTCTAAAAGCACATAACAGGTAGAAGAGAGCCAATACACCCCTATGTTGGGGTAGGGTTTCCCTGTCCTATTTTGTCAGGAGCTAGGGTTTCACTATGCACGCAGCGGTTTCAAACAACCTAAAATCGGGTAAGCAACCTGTCCTAGTTTGGAATGGTCACTATGGATTCCGAATATGCACTAGGTCGAATGGTCAAAAGAGGGTGCCCCGGTAAAAACCGGGGTTTGTGTTCCCATACTGGCAGAGCCCGCAACCGGTCAGCCTTATGGACATGCCTTGACAAGACAAGCCTCCGGCAAACCGCTCAGGAATAGCAGATGGCCAACACGGTGTCCTAGGCGCACCAATGCACATGCAATGCAAAGAAACACATAAGTATAATCAAAACAGGATATCACGAGTTCGAGTCAAGCTCTCTAAATTCCCCAGCAGAGTCGCCAGAAACTGTAGACGTCCCCGAACGCCCCGGGAGGTGTTAAGTCCCGTTCTGTTCATATTGGGGTCACTACAGTTCAAGGACTCAAATGTCACGGTTCTTAATCTTGAACCAAAGAGTCCAAATCCGGCAAATCGTTTTGAAAACAGATTTTTGAAAGAAGTGCCAACATGGACTGCTTTGCCAGATAACAGAGTCGCCACCTAAATATTTTTAAAATGGGAAATTTAGGAAACCCTGACTCGGTGCCAAAGGCCACGTGTCGTCATCACCAAAGTTGCCTCGGCTCGGGAACTTGGGTACGATTGGGGAAGGTCACATCGTGAGCACCCCCGCTCGCCCGGTCAAAGACCGGCTCTACTAACCATGATATCTGATTTTGAAAACATTGTGAGTTCTTATTCTGGTTATTAGCCTAGGTTACTATGTGATGCGCACAGCATATAAGTATAGACTGAGTCACCCGAATTGGAACAAAACATTTCATGTTTGTTTGTTTGAAAATGGTTTGATGGTGCTACCCGCAGGTAGGCTAAGACGCGGATTTGCCACCCTCGGTGGGCTTAGAAAACATGATTTTGCCACTATCTAGTGGGCTTAAAACAAACTTTGATGAATTGTCCAATCCAAGCAACACAACCTCCACCCACAGGCATTCAAGGCAATTATATCACATAAGCACATAGCCTCATGGCAAGCATGCTATCATGGCAACACTCAACGCATGCAAGGATGCTAAAGCATAAAACTCACCAAGTACTCCAAGCCAAAACAGAAAACTGATTAGAAATCAATGCATGATCCTAATTATATAGAAATGCCTAATGCAACACATGCAATAATGCAACTATAGCAGGCTCGGCTATTCTAAACATGGCATATGAAATGCTACGACTAACACGTATTCAATTTAGAATTGAAATACAATGCAGTTTGTATGATGCGCCGAGCCCGGTGCGTGCAAAACAGATGAATGATGCAACATGCTATCATACTGTATGCTAATTGAAATATGCCCTATATCTAACCATCGTAAGCGGATAAATAAAAGGGAAGAAAGACGTGGGGTTGGAAGACATACATCACACTCATGCACACTTATTACAGCATTGCCCTCGCGCAGAGGGTCCGAATAAATAATACAGTCCGAAATAAAAGAATAATACAGTCCGAATATTACATATTCCTAATTAATTAACAATTAAGTAAGAAAGCTTTTAAACTGGCATGCAAGCCAGGGGGCTGCCTCGCTTCTGATGAATGATGTATGCTGGGCTGCCTTTGCGCAGAAATCCATTGGGATGCCCAATTTAGCCTCTGTTTGCAATGTTTCTCGAAATGTGTGCCAGACTCTGAAAAGTTGCTGATTCCTTTTTGCTGTAACAGAGAGCAGGAAAGGGCACAGCAATGTATTTCACAGATATATGCATGTCTCGATTCTCGTGCCACCAATCATGCATAACGATGCGTGATGGCCGAGGAATCGGATTGCACAACTCAATATAGGGTGCAATGCAGATGAATGCTACAAAAAACCTAACTCCATCATGGGTAATCCGGGGTATCGGTGACTGGGGAATTGAGACCCGTTCCGTCACTCGGAGTACGAAACGTGCCTCGTTTCCCGTGCCCGGGCTAACTCCTATCCCGAACATGATGCAATATGCATGATATGCATGAAATGCAACTAATATACAGTTCTAGCATGCACAATGCTATGAGAATGAGGTGCCTCGAAATGCGTGCACACGGGCACGCATACTGAGGCGATGATGAAATGCAAATCGGATAAAATCGAAGTGCCTCGAAATGTGTGCCCACAGACACGCACACCGAGGCGATGATGAAATGAGAAATTGGATAAAACCGAAGTGCCTCGAAATGTGTGCCCACAGGCACGCACACGAGGCGATGATAAAATGAGAAATCGGATAAAACCGAAGTGCCTCGAAATGTGTGCCCACAGGCACGCACACCGAGGCGATGATGAAATGAGAAATCGGATAAAACCGAAGTGCCTCGAAATGTGTGCCCACAGGCACGCACACCGAGGCGATGATAAAATGAGAAATCGGATAAAACCGAAGTGCCTCGAAATGTGTGCCCACAGGCACGCACACCGAGGCATGGCCCGAAGGCATGAAATAGCACGGGAAATGATATGCAAGCATGCCAACCAAATTTCAGCACCTAAATGAAAGGGAAAACAGTCCCGAAATGATACGAAATGACAACCGATGCATGAAATCATCCCGAAATGTGATTCTAAGTACCCGAAATGGCCTACGGCTATGCTAAACATGCAAAATTGATACATGACAGCAAAAACAGTAGCAAGGCAGCCCCAAATATGGCATTTTTCAGTACAAAGCAAGGCTAAATAACAACCACAAGCATGGCAAAAATAGCTTGCAAAAACGGGGAAAAAGAGAGGAATTAGAAAGCAAGTAATATATACAATGCTCAAACCAGAAAAATCAGTTCTACAAAATTGAAGAGGGGCCAAAAACATGCATATTCACAGTAGATGAGATCCTCTAATTCAGTGTGTAGATATGCTCAAAATGGCATGCAAAAATGAGCCAATAAGGGGCTACAACATGAGGTACCATAAGCAATAATCAAACAACTTTGAACCCTTAACAAAAGATGAAGAATAGACAATTATAAGACACTTTCTAAGCCTGATTAAGACTCAAATCAGTGGCTAAGCAAGCCTAAACAAACATGCAATTTTACGGAAAATATGAAGGATATAACATGAAGTACCAAAACCAATCATCAAAGGGCCTAAGACCCTTAACAAAACATGAGAATAGGCAAAAATGAGGCTCTGTCTAGGTCTGATGAAAGCTGAAATCCGAAGCATGGTGAGCTTAAAAAAGCATGCAAAATGGGATTGCGACAAGAATTCAAAGCAAGTGATATGTAGAGCAAGAAAACCAGGTTGAGCCCTTCTTCAATGTTGAAGAGGGGCTCAAAATAAGCACAATCACAGTATGTTGTATGCTCCAACTCAGATCACAAATAGGCCAAATTAATCATGCAATTTTACGGTAAAATGGAAGCATTTCAAAGGAAGTGCATGATAGAGAAGCCAAACATGATGGAGCCCTTCTTCAATGTTGAAGAGGGGCTCAATATAAGCCCACTAACAGTTTACATCAGTCCCGAAATCAGATTAATCATAAGGCAAATAAAGCATGCAAAACAATGGCCTAAAGAGTGATATTGAAGCAAGTGTATGAAGGAGACACCAAACAGGGTTGAGCCCTTCTACAAAGTTGTAGAGGGGCTCAAAATAAGCATAAAATAAGTAGGGGTCAGAGCCCAAAACAGAAAGGAAATAGGGTAAAGAAATGGCTCAAGAAAATGCAAGAAAAAGGGATTTAGGAACTTACCCTTGAAGACAAGTCTTTTGCCTCTTCTTGCCTTGATGAAAGTTGCTTCTAAGCCTCTGAAAAAGCCTTCTTTGTTGCTGGAATGGAGTTGTTGATGATGGTGCTTGGAGTTGATGAAGAATTAGCCTAGGAACTCAAAGGTTTTTCAAGGTTTTGGCTATGGAGATGGAGGCTATGGAAGAGAGGCTTTTGAGAGAATGTTCCAACCAACAAAGGAGGAGGCTATGCCTTCAAATAGGGAAGAAAAGGTGTAAAAGGGGAGGGAATTGCATCCAAGCATTCCCTCCCAAAATATCCCCCGGATGGGGAGATATTTCAAGAAAATATCCGGACAGCTGTAAAGAGCTGGAAAGCAGAAAGCTGGCCGCCAGGTAAATTTCTGGGAGGTGGCCGGCCGGCCACCCCCACCTGGTCGGCCAGCCACTCACCCTGGCCGGCCGGCCATGGCCAAAAATGAAGGTGAAATTTTCTGGCGACCACCATGCAAAGGTGTCCTCCCATATGTGTAGAATAAGGCCCCAAGGTCGGAATCTGGCAACTCTGAAGCAGGAGTCACAACATAGGACTTGAAGGAGAGGCTCAAAAATGAATATAACAATTGCTGGCCGACCACCACTTTTTGGTGTCCTCCCATGTGTATAGAACAAGGTTCCAAGGTCGGAAATTGGCAACACTGAAGCAGGAGCCACAACATAGAGCTTGAAGGAGGGGCTCAAAAATGAAACTTTGAATTGCTGGCCGACCATGCACTTTTAGGGTCCTCCCATGTGCCCTCATCACAAATATGTAGCTTTGGTTGGAAGAAAATGGGCCTAGGGTGTTCAACATTAGCCCGGAAGTGAGCAAAACGGGCGCCGGAGGAGCGAAACTGGTTATCTGGGATAATTGCTGGCCTCCTACCCTCCAGTGATCTTCCTAATGCTGAAACAGAGGTACCTGCCAAAATTGAACAAAAACTAAGGAGAAATGAACGCTCGGGGCCAAACCGCGCAATTCGGGGTCCCGAAAATGGGCTGCAGGCACCGGAAGTGGTGTTCAGCAGCGAAGTGGGTATCTGGGACCCCAGTGTGCCCTGTTATGACAAAACAGAGGTACCTGCCAAGAACCGGAGGAATCGGAGACGGTTGGGCGGTCCCGAACCGAGGCACACGGCCTGACGGCTCCGAAAACCGGGAACCGGGCTCCGAAATGGGCAAAATGGCCTACGGCCACGAAAAGTAGCCCACGGCCACCGAGAAATAGTCTACAGGACTACTCCCTTCCCTCAGGGAAGAAAACAGAGAAAACCGAGTCTGGTTCACAAACGAGACAAGGCACAGAAGAGGATTCGGAAGTTCGGAGGCAGGGCGCACGGCCGCGACTCTGAGACTTCTGAACGAGCACAGTATGCGACATCACCGAGTGCTCAATCGGTGACGTCTAAGTCTTAAGGTCGGTCAAAAATGGGGTGTCTACACATTGCCATGCAAGTTTTTTGCCTCTGCTGCTGTGAGTTGCAGGTTTTGCAGACATTCAGTGCCGGCCGGCAGTATTTAGTGCCGACCGGCAGTCTATTTATGGCCGATGGATGTATTTTGTGCCGGTGGCAACATACTTCAGCCGGTGGTGTTTCCCCTCAGCCGGTGGTATCCCCCAGTGCCTTGAGAGGTAGTTCTGAGACTTTGGCAGTTTTCAGAAAGGCAGAGCAGGGAAAACAGAGGCAAGCTAGGCATGGCAGTGCAATTCCGAGCGGAATCCGAGTGCGTGTGCATTGAGCCCCTGCCCCGAGCAGTTTACTGTTTTCCTTAGACAATTTAATTTGTTGATTTAATTAATTTGTAATATTTAATTAGCTTGCGTAGTTAATTATTTGTATTATTCTTTTGGTCCCTCCGTGTGAGGGCATAATTGTAATAAGTGTGGGTGAGTGGTTTGTATGTCTTCCAACCCCCACTTCTTTCTCCCTTTTTTTTACCTGCTTATGATGGTAGATTAGGGCACGTCTATTTTAGCATACCTTATGCAATGCATGTGTGCATCCATGCATTTGTCTAAACATGCACCGGGCTCGGTACATCATACAAACTGCATCGTACTTTCAATTCCAAATTGAATACGTGATAGTTGTAGCATTTCATGTGCCATTTTAGGGTTAGCCGAGCCTACTCTAAATTGCATCCTTGCCTGTGTTGCATTAGCCACTTAACATGACCTAGGGACATACATGTCTGCTAACTAGTTTCTTGTTTTGGCACGGAGTACGATGTAAGTATTTTACGCTTTAGCATACCACATGCGTGTGAATGTTGCCATGACAGTATGCTTACCATGCGGCTAAGTGCTTACATGAGATAAACTGTTTGAATGCCTGTGGGTGGAGGTTGGATTGCTTGAGTTGGAATAACTCATTGAAATCCGTATTTTAGCCTACTTGCGAGTAGCAAATTCCAAAGCATTTTCAAAGAAAACGGGTATGCAATGATTATTTCCGAATTAGGCAATCTAGTCTATACTTGTTTTGCTGTGCGCATAACGTAGTAAAACTAGGCTAATAACCGGTATAAGAGCATGTAATGTTTTCAAAATCGGATATCACGGTTAGTAGAGGCCGGTCTTCGGACCGGGCGAAAGGGGGTGCTCATAGCTGACCTTCCCCGATCGTACCCAAGCTCCCGAGCCAAGACATTTGGTGATGACGGACACGTGGCCTTCGGCACCGAGTCAGGTTTCCTAAATTCCCCCATAAAAAATATTTAGGTGGCGACTCTGTAATCTGGCAAAGCAGTCCATGTTTGGCACTACTTTTCAAAAAATCTGTTTTTCTTCAAAACGATTTGCCAGAGTTGGACTCTTTGGTTCAGATTTAGAACCGCAACACAACAGGGAGTCCGAACTGTAGCGAGGTCCCCCGCGGGCTTGTTACAATCATTCATGTCAGACTATCATGTCATACGGCCTCTGGCCCATTCATTCATATCCAACGGCCTCTAGCCCATTCATTGATGTGTCTGACTATCATTCGAGTCAGACGGCCTTAGGCCCAACCATATGGCATAGCAAACATTTGTCCACAATTCAAATTAACAAACTTATAAGACTTATAGGGGAGATAAGTAATTGGACAAATAACATACTTCAAAATATCTTTATTAAGATATTACTCACAATGATCGGCTGGTTGATTTGCCCTGGAGCTTGACCCTACACATTGCATAACACATATAGGTCACAAATGATTCAATCCGTTCTTAATTCATACACCCCTCTTAGGCTTCTTTCTTATCTTTTTAATTCATTCATAATGCTCAATGCATGCCTAAGAGTACTTAGAAGTGAAAGAGAACGGAAAATGAAACACAGAACACCTTTACCAATTTTCTAAAACAAGGGTCCCCGCTCGAGGGTGGACTTTCCCCCTTGAGTGGACCCATTAGGTCTGCAAAAGTACTGGTTGCCCCATTTTTACGCTCGAGCATGAATTCGGGCGCTCGAGCTGAAAGTCTCACTACATGGCTCCCTACTCGAGCATGAATATCCCCGCTCGAGCGGATACCCATGTCTGCAAAACTTCTGGGAGCTCGCATTTCCCGCTCGAGCGGACATGCCAAATTCTGGAAAATCCAGAATTGTTCTTGAGCTTCAAACTTGCATTCAAATCAACATATCTTGCATATAATGACTCAAACTTCACATATACATTTACTAACATGATCCAACACCAAATTCATTACATTATGAAGCTCAATTTCATGAATTAATCACATGCATGTCCCAAATTACACCAAGCTTATTTCCAACATAACAATTTCATGTATTCAAAACTCATACTCTTATGAATTGTACATGCATGTGAGATATAGCTCTCATTCTCAATTTAAATGATGAAGAGATGATCAAAAGCATGAACTTCAATCAAAGATTCAACATGGATCATGTCTTTCAAGCTCAAACATACAAATTCATGGCAATTTCCTACATGCATGTGTGTATTGACTTCCAATTTACCAAAACCAACTCAATTTCATTATAACCAATCCAATTCATGTTCTTGATCATTATTCAACCTTGAATTCACAAAATTACAAGCTTAAACTCATGAATTTACTCACCTAGGAGCTTTAATCTTCACAAATGAAGTTAACTCTTGAGCCTAGCTTTCAAATCTCATAAACCTTGAGCCAAACTATACAATTCCTCCTCTTTCCCTCTCTAGCCGACCCTCTCCCTCTTTCCTTAAGGTAATCTCAGCCAAATGAATACAAAGAGAGGTATTGAGTGGAAATGGCCCATTTAAATAAGCTCCTCTAATCACATTTTTTTTAATATTAAATAATTGAGCACCATTTCATTAATTTAATCTATTTAATCTGATCCGAATCAATTTTCAATTAAATTTCACCGTAGGCTCTAAAAATTACGCCAATCACAATGACGTAGTCAATTTCGGTTTCTGTGGCCGATAGGGCCTTCAATTTTCAGTTTATAATAGTAAGTTGAACAGATATTCCTACGATGAACAGATAGAAATTCAAAACCACATATATTCACATAAATGCATTCAAAATCATATCAAACACATAATCACAATCACAATTAAGATTAATTAGCGTAGTACGGAACAGGGTTATCACACTATTGGAGAGCCTGAGAGATATATCCTACACTTCCATTTTCAATTTTCTGCTTGAAATTTATACTTTTTGGTTTACATTTTCTGTTTGTATTTATGTTTCTACCTGTTGACTCACAAACTGTTCTCTTCTTGCAGCTATGGGTCTATGCTTACTTTCTTACTCTCGCTTCGGTGTTAAGAGATGAGGTGGAGGTAGCTGTCCCTCACTCGAGGCGGTACGACGGCCGATGTTATCCCTAACACCGCAGCGTGACCACTTTTGCTTACTACCACTGATTCTTTGATACAGTGGCGATCCGTGAGGTAATCTGAAACTCATACCCATTTCATTCCCACATATATTGGTTTCATTCCATAATCTGACAATTGTAAATTCTTTATTTGTAGGTTACAAGGCAGCTATGGGTGGTCATGCCAGCCGAGACGGAGGACAAGTACACCGAGTCCTGGTATACCTCTAGATTGTGGATCTTGCTGGAGGGTCCTTTCTGCTAGACTTGGTATCCAGAGGAGAGGTTCATGTCCCAGACTCTAGGCATACCTGAATCTGTTGTTCCTGCTCCACCCCCTATATCTATAAGGATCGCTGATAGTCTACCAGTCGAGGCTATTGTGCAGTTCATGGCGGGGCAGGATGTTAATCTTTCTGTAGGGTTGGGGATTACACCACCCTCATTCAAACCCACCTTATGCCACTTTTGAATAGAGCTCACACGGGAGGCGCTGCTCGTGGGGCTGGGCCTGATGTTGGAGGGGCTGCCCTTGTCGTTCATGTAGCCGGTCTACCCGTGATCCCGACTACGATCACATATTGGTGGCCGAGTGGGACAGCCTACTAGATTCTGATTGAGCACCCGGAAGAGGAGCACGAGTACGTCCAGGACCCCGATGCGCACCACGTATGCACTTTATCTCGCAGTTTGTACTTCATATTCCCTTTTCTGCATACTGATGTTCAAACTCATTTGTAGGTGCCAGTAGGTTACGTAGATGGCCTCCTTTAGTTGGTCGGCTCCCTGATCCACATGGTACGGAGGAGGGAGGCATTACTCACCTACCATAGTCATCAGGTATCTTGCTTTTCTCATCTGACATGCACTGGTTTCCTTTGACTATATTCATACTATTTTCTACACCAAACTGTACTGATGCTCTATTTCTTGCAAACTCTTTTTAGCCTTCACCTGTACTAGCGACACCTGTGGCACCCCCTCCAGCTGCGGGGAGAAGAGACAGATGAGCTCTCGTGCGTGGCAGGGGTGAGGGCAGAGGTAGAGGCAGGAGTAGTGATACCCAGAGTAGGAGCCGAAGCTAGAGCGGAGATAGCGAGTCCCGAGTATAGGGGACTTCTTTGTCTGCTGAGAGGACATTTATTGGTGAGGACACTGAGACCAGAGACACCGAAGAGGTTGTGAGCAAGCACTTCGAGTCTAAGGATGGAGATGATGATTCTAGCTCGGAGTCACAGTCTTCCAGATAGCGATGCTGACGGCGACAGTGATCCTGAGTCTCGTCCTCAAAAGAGGATGAAGAGGGCTTCCCGACGCACTTGACCTGATGGATGTTGATTTTGGATTTCTCTTTTTCTTTTGTTTTGTAGTACAGAAAATGTATAGCTTCAAATAGGTTCTTTACTTCTTGTTTTTGAAAATTTGTATTTCCTCTTTTGTAAAAACTATGATTAGGGTTGAACCCTTCAGTTTTATGAAAGAAGGAACTTTTACTTTGCACACCATCTCAAAAGTGGCACAAACACTTGTATAAAAAAGGATTGTATTTGAATTTGAAACTAAGTACCATCACACTTGAATGAGTTCGTAACCGGATATTGAGCCTACAACCGACCAAAAAGCAAAAAACAACTCAACAAAAGAAAAAGAAAGTAAAAACAACTTAAACACAACTATTTACACTTGCTTAAAGTAAAAGACTCAAAGCAAGACTCCAAAACAAACAGGGTAGACATAACACTGCTGCCAAGTTGTTTGGTCAACAGACTTGGCCGGCCGGCCAATGAAATGTACAGCCGGCTGGTGGAGTGACCGGCCGGCTAATAACTGTTACTGAACAGCTAGCAACAGCTGTCAGCCACTCACACACCCTTATCTTCTATAAAGGTCTTCTCTTGTTGTTTCTTCGGCAAAACTTCATCTTTTCTGCAGTTTTCTTTGAAAATGAAGATTTTTCTTGTTAAGAGGCTCAAGGATTGGACGGCCACTTTAGATGGTACAGAAAAGGTAAATTTTCGCAGTTTGACAGAAATTTTTCTATTGTCCTCCGTTTGACTGACTTGCGCGTGACATACTTGAGGTCAAACTCAGAGAAGAAGCAACCAACGAGCTAGCCTACCCGTAAGTGTCGGTTTCTCAAAGAGATAATTAATGGGATCTAATCTTGAAACCAAAATTACGGAATGAGCTAACATGTAGTGTCTCAACTTCCTAGTGGCTCAAACCAAAGCCAAGCAAGCTTTCTCCAGGGGAGTGTAGCGGGTCTCGTAATCCAACATCTTCTTACTCAGATAGTAGATGGCCTTTTCCACCTTAGCTTCTGATTCTTGAGCTAGCATTCACCCCATGGTTGACTCCGTCGCTGATAGATACATGATTAGTGGCTTCCCTGGCTTTGGCGGTGACAATACAGGTGGGTTCTGAAGGTACTGCTAGACTTGCTCAAAGCCAAACCGACATCGATCATCCTATAGGAACTTCTTTCCCTTTTTCAGGAGACCAAACAGTGGTTCACAAGTTAAGGTCAATTTTGAGATAAATCGTCTTATGAATTGCATTTTTCCCAGAAAGCCACGTACCTCCTTTTCAGTCTTTAGTGGTGGCATTCTAAGATGGCATTGATCTTGGATGGATCTACTTCAATTTCCCTCTGCGTAATTAGAAATCCCAGCATTTTCCGTGCAGTCACCCCAAAGGTACACTTCTATGGGTTTAACCCCAGCATGTACTCCTTGATCCATTTGAAGAATTTTTCTAGCGTGGTGAACGCAGTCTTCTCTCTGTCCTCAAGCACCATCAAGATCGGGTTGCACCCTGAAAATCCATCCATGCATGATAGCAAGGCATGGCCGGCGGTGAAGTCTATCAATTCATCGATGTGCGGCAATGGAAAGTCGTCCTTAGGACTAGCCTTATTCAAATCCCAGAAGTCGACGCAAACCTTGATTCTGTCATCCTTCTTCAGAACTAGCACAATATTGGCTAACCAAGTCAGATATTTAGACACCATTAAGAATCCCGCATCGATCTACTTGGTGACTTCCTCTTTAATTTTCAGTGCCCAATCTGGACGGATTTTGTGCAGTTTCTGCTTAACTGGTCAGGCCTCGGGGTCAAGAGAGATCCAGTGCTGTACAATCTCAAGATCGATTCCAGGCATGTCTTCGTAGAACCACGCAAAAACATCTTTGAAATCTTTTAATAAAGTGATTAAACGCTCGTGTTCCTCCGAAGACAACGTGGATCCAATCTGGACCGAGCAGGGATCCTCTTCAGTACCCACGTTAATTATGATGATCTTATCTATGCAAGGCTTAGCACGCCCCTCCTCCTCTCGGTCAATCAAATTTTTCAAAGCCTGAGGAATTTCTTCCTCTTCGTTTTCATTAAAATTTTGAAAATCTTGGTCAATACAATAAATTAATGGCACAGAAAAGTAAACAAAATCTGTAGCATTCTATTCAAAAGTTCTGGTTCCTCGGTTATGACAGACTCAAAACAAAATGCAAAAGAGGACCTAGACAGGACCTTGGCACCTGGTTTACCACCCATGAAAGTGCCAAACTCAAACTCTTCGGACTGACTCGAATCTGATTCCGACTCAATAGACTTGGTGGAATTAGACTTAGGCAAGCCCTTCTCCAACTGCCAAGCGAGACATGGCGCCCTCGAAGCATCTAGAATGCAACTGGTAGATTCCATAACCGGTTTCTCTCTGATCATAGAAACAGTAAAGATATCCCCCAAGTTCTCCATACTAGTCTCAGGATCTGTCAAAAGATCTACCAATGCTACCCCTACTCTCACCTCATTGCTGTCTGAATCGTCATCTTTACTCTGGCCGGCATTGATACTTGGATCACCCCTCTCTTCATCACTGTTTTGAAGTTGGTGGTCCAAGAAGATTTCAAATCCAGGGAAATCATCCTAAGGCTGTAGAAAGCGGCAAAAGGGGAAATCCTCTCATTCTCTGATAAAACGTCCATTCAACGTTCTCCAGATTGGCTTGTGAACCAGCTTATAGTGTTTCTCGGCCCTTTTGGCCTTGGCTTTTTCTCTCAATTCTTCTCCCTTCCCTCTCTAGTCTTCTTTGGTGGGTACATAACCCAATCCAAAAGTATGTGGATTATGTGGCACGTCAGTTAGCACTGCAACACCTTTTCTCCTGCTCATTCTGAGCCCCATCCCGGGAATATGCCGTAATTTGTTCATGAAATAAATGGACTGAGCATTGACATACATGCCTTTGTCCTTGGCTAAGATGGTCTGCACCAACTAGGCTTCTGCTAGCATGAAACTCGAAAGAAACACATCCTC
Organism: Camellia japonica; assembly: GCA_030407325.1. Classification (NCBI taxonomy): domain Eukaryota; kingdom Viridiplantae; phylum Streptophyta; class Magnoliopsida; order Ericales; family Theaceae; genus Camellia; species Camellia japonica. The sequence continues at coordinate 159,805,330 of JAPPVO010000059.1, read as the reverse complement.
ATCACTGTGATTGATTTCTAGCAAAGGTGTAGTTACCTCTGGTGGTGGATTAATAGATGAATTCCCGAAAATGGTAGCAACCCCTCCCTCATAAGGGTATTTTAGCATTTGGTGTAAGGTGAAGGACACAACCTTCACGTAATGCAACCAGGGCCTCCCCAAAAGTAGGTTGAAGGTAGCCAATACATCAAATAGATGGAACTCAATCTCATGCTCGAAAGGGCCCACTTGGACTTGCACTTTCACCGTCCCCATAACTTCTCTACTCGTTTTGTCATATGCCCAGATCACTTGGGTTGTGGGGAAGAAATCCACTAGCTTCAGGCCTATCGCATAGGCGGTATGAGAAGGACAAACATTGATAGCAGAGTCGGTGTCCACTAGAACCACTGGAACCCATTTTCCTCTACACTCAACAGATATGTACAGCGGCTTGTTATGAGCCAATCCTTCCGGTGGTAGCTCCTTATCAGAGAAGGTGAGCGTAAGTTTGGTGTTACCTGGGAAGATCAGGCCAATGAGCTACTTTGGTGTAGTATCAATGGATAGCTTAGCCTTATCCATCACCGACAAAACTGTCTGTTGGTGTACTCGTGAAGCCATAAGGAGGCCTCAAATGGAAATATAAGCCTAGATCTTTTTTAATTGTTTTAGAACTAGCTCCTCCTCTAGCTTCTTCTCCTTCTCCTTCTCCTTCTCAACCTCCCTGTCCTTTCCTGAGGGTTCAACCGGATCCAAATGTGGAGGTTTGAAATACTGTCCACTCCTAGTGAGGTGGTCTATTTCTTCTGAATACCAAGTATTGTCAAGGATGTGATCTCCCCAGTCTTCATCTGTGTGGGCAAGATGCAAATCGCTATCTTCCCCACCATTCACCTTCATTCAGCAACAAATAGTTGTTTGGCCCAACTTGAATCACCCCTACAGGACAATTCCTCCTGCAGGGCAACAAGGTGTTGTGGCCTTCCAGCTAGCTTCGATCCTTTCCCGTTCAAACTGCCCCAGCACAACTTTTCGTTTAGCGTCTACGATTTCATCAACACCCAATTCTTGGGTTTGTTTTTCTGTATTATTGCTCTCTAGCACTTTCCTTTCCTCTTGGGCTTCTCCAACTACCACAGCTGCCATGACTTTCTTTTCTTCAAACTTAACTCCGGTTTCTTCTTCTTTGTCAGACTCATCACTCAACCATCCTCAATTGTCAACCAACAAGCTCAGATCAAACTAACCAATCTGTACATAGCCCTGGTCTTGTTCTTCGATGAATTGGAGGTTGTCCAAATCTTCCTTAAGGTCTGCAAGATCGTCCAACCCTTGGCTTGGGCCGTCTTTTTTTACCACATTAATGTCCACTGAGCCCGACAATACTACCTCAGGCTTGGGTTGACCCATAGGAACGATGTATTGGCCCGGGTCATATTCCCTCTCAGACAACCGACACCTCCTTCCAAGGTAAAAACCTCCTCCTCTTCGGGTGTTATCACCAAAGATTTATGAGGTTTGGTTTGTGTGTTGGATGTGTTAATCATGCACAAGTCTATGCCCTCAGGGATGAACAACACCAGCTTTAGTAGATGGGAGGCGGTGATATAGACGCTTGGGTCATAGGAAATGGGTAGTGTATTAATGTAGTTGGTACGTGGTGGGAGTGGTACCTGGTTATGGTTGGGCAGTGGGTTGGTTATGGCGTTTGGCTTTTGAAGTTGAGCTATAACTTTGTTGTCAATGAGGTCTTGGATCTCATGACGTAAGCAATAACACCTATTGATTTCGTGGCCATGTTGTTGATGGTAGGCACAATACTTAGTGTGATCGTGCCTAAGTGGAAGAGGGTTTGGAAATGGTCGAGGGTCGAGGGGTTTCAAATGCCCCTTTTTCATTAGCACCTGCATGACTCGAGATAGAGTCATGTGGAGTTGATTGCATGTCCTTTGGTTTAGGGTAGGGTTGGAAGTTTGTGGGCTCATATTGGCAAAGGGGATAGCGGTTTTGGCAGTGGTGACAACACTCACCTTTGAAGGCCTTGCAGCTGTGCTACCCCTGGTTACATTGGAACTGTGAATAAAAGGCCTCTTGGCCGACTCTTTGTCATCTGTGATGATACCCTGCTTCATCGTGTCTTCAATCTGAACTCCCATTTCATGAAGTTCCTTGAAGGTGAACAAGGGGAGAATGATCATCTTTTATAGCAGCTTGCCGTAAAGATTCCGGACAACCATCTGTATTTGATCCTTTTCTGAGGGTTGGGTGGTCATCATCGATGCCTTGGCCCTCCACCTAGTTACAAACTTTGAGAAGCCCTTTTCGGTTCCTAATGCATTGCCTCAAGATCATGAGTTGTGACCTCAATCTGTATGTTATAAGAGTATTGAGCAATGAAAGACTCGACTAACTCCTCCCAGCTCTATTTCGCAAAGTCCTCCAACTTAGCATACCAGATGGCAGCTATACCTGACATGGTTTGACCAAAGAGTGACAACTTTTAAAGTCTGGTCAAACCCATTTGTTGCAAGATATCCAAAAATAGACGTAGATGTACCATTGGGTCTCTAGTGCCATTAAACCAGTCAATATACGGCAATTTGAACCACTCCGGCAAAGTAACGACGGATTCAGTATACCCATCCTCTATATCCAGAATAGAGTTAACCCCCTATGCCTTCTTGAACAGTTTTTCAAGTTTGTTGACTTTGAGCATGGTCGGGTCAGCCTCGAATTCAAAAGGTGCCTCAGTCGGGTAAACTGGGGCTCTAGACGTCTGTACTGGAATTAGATCTACCTAGAGGGGAAAAACCAAAACACCCTCAGCTTGTGGATCCTGAGTTGCAGCAACATTGGCGGTGGTACCAGTCATATGGATAACCACGTTAGGTGTATGCGAAGCAGAAGCCACAATTGGCTACTGTTGTTGCTGTTGCAACCTGTTCGTGACCTCAGCTTGATGGGCCATGTCATGCTAGAGCGAGTCAATTGACTGCTGTAGGTGGATTAGTAAGTCCTTCAAATCTGATGATGGATATTGAGCCATTCTAGGTAACTGAGCTTGAGGCGTTCTAAGTATAGGTGAGCTGAGGGGTGATTACTGAAATAACTGAACTGGTGAACTTTGTCTGACCTTTCTTCACCTTGCAACTGATAACAGTAAAGCAAACACTGGTTGTCCCCAAACAAGATCTCTGACCTTACAAAGTCTTCTGACGCGGGTCCAGAGTACTTGGGGGATATCAGAACTTTCTATAGCTATGATTTTAGACTACCTAGCAAAAGAAATAGAGAAAATTAACAAGCTTAGAAAACGGACAGCACCTTAGCATAAATTGATGCGATCATAGCTGTAAGACTGTACTCCCCACTAAATTCTGCCCCACAAACTGATATCAATTGTACCACTGATATGAAGCACTCCTGTACAATTTCATTGTAAAGCACATACCAGATAAAGAGAGCCAAAACGCCGCTATAAGGGGGGAGGGGGGGAGGGTTACCCTATCCTAGTTTTTGGCATGATCTAGGGTTTCACTACTTCAAGCGAGTAGTTTCACAAAATCCTACATGTGGGTGAGCATCCTATCCTATGTTGGAACAGTTGCTAAAGCTTTACTATATACACTAGGCCAATTGTTCAAAAGGGTACCTCAGCAAGGTTACCTAATATACTTCTCACACCTAACACCGAAAAGTGAAAGGAGGATCAAGCGGTATAGTGGTAACCCAGATCTAAGGGTTGTGTTCCCAACGTGACATTGCCTACATCCGACCAGCCTTTTGGCAAGCTTTTGGCAAGCCTCCAGTAAATCGTCCAGGATATCAGATGGTAAACACTGTGACTTAAGAGCACAAATGCAAATGCAATGCAATGAACATATATCTATAAATAAAATATCACATCATAAAGTCCAAGTCAAGTTCTCTAATTCCCCAGTAGAGTCGCCAAAAACTGTAGCTGGTTTTTCGTGCTCCTCGGAGGGGTTTAGTCCCCTCGAGTACGATAGCCCTACAGTTTGGACTCCCATGGTTCTAAATCTGGTTCCACTAGTGCAATGTGAAACAGAAAAAAAAACTAATGAGAGTCCAAATTTGGCAAATCTTGGAAAAATCCATTATTCATCAGAGATGCCAAAAATAGACTGCATTGCCAAATTTCAGTCGTCGCCTAAATAATTTTGGAAAATTTAGAAAACCCATGACTCGTGCTAAAGGCCACTTATCCGTCATAACCAAAGTGTCTCGGCTCGTGAACTTAGGTATGAGAGGGAAAGGTCATGAATTGAGCACCCACTCACCTAATCAAAGATCGGCCTCTACTAATCATGATGTGATTTTTATGCATAGTATATGCTTATGTTCTGATTATTATGCTAACTTACTATGTGAGACACACAAGTATAAACTATTTCACCTACTTTGGAATGCCTTGATTTCATGTTTATTTGAAAAGATTTTTGAATATGTGTTTCTTGAAAGAAAGGTAAGCTCATATGTACATTAATCAAAATCATCCCAACTTAAGTGAAAATAGCCTTCATCCACATGCATTCAAAGAGGTATTCCAAATAAGCACAGCCTCATGGTATTATGCTTGACATGGCAACACAAACACACATGAAATATGCTAAAGCAAAAATGTTCACCTAGTACTCAACCAAGGTAAGCCAAAGAGAAGAAAATAATTAGAAAAATGCATGTTCCTAAATATGCATAGTGACTAATGCTACACATACGAAAATGCAACTACTAAGTTCGATTTATTAACATGTCATATGGATCAACTCAAAGCATGCATAACACATGTATTCAAGCAAGTAGGAAATGACAATGATATTAGAATGATGAACCGAACTTAATGCAAGCAAAATGGATACAAAGCATAGCAATGATATGAAACGAAAAATATGATACTACCACAATAAGGATATAAATAAAAGGAAAAAATAAATGGGGGTTGGAAGACATACAAATATTACAAATTTGCCCTTACACAAGAGGGTCCAAAAGAGTGTCCCAATTAATTAATTATTACAACACAATTGAATAGACTAATTAGCTAAATTATTATAAGTCCAAATGAAAGTAAATCAACTAATTAATTACAAATTATTTACGAATATGAATATTAAGGGTACTAATCTAATAGACTCCGATGGGAGGCAAGGAACGACATGCGCACAATCGAGAACATCTTTCGGAAACCTCTCTGTTTGCTGCTAGAATCTGCTCTGTTTGCAATCAGAAAATTATTCTGTTTTGGCCTCAGATTCTGCTCTGTTCTGCTGTAAAAATTCCACTTCCTGTACAAAATAGGTGGTCGTCCAGCCTTGAAAAGTGGTCGGCTGTACAAAGTTGTGGCCGGCCGACCACTGCTTTTGAGAAATACTCTATCGGAACGGAGTTGAAACAGAGCAAAACAGAGTGTTTTCGGGAGATGTTTATACTTTCTGCTCCCTCATGTCATGAGGATTTTAAGGAGAGAGTAGACTTGCTTCCCAAATCATCAATCATAGCTCTTTTCATAGAACAATGATGAGATATCCATTTCCATGTGTCGAAAATGATCGATAAGAGAGTTTTTCAACAATTTGAACGCGGAGGCTATTACCTAGCCTTAAGGTGGACCACAAGAATATGAAAGCAAGAAATTTACACTAGATAAATAAACTTGTGGCGGGGTGGCTATGCCTAAGCTCTAATCCTCCCATGACCACAAGGTTCCAAGAGACATAATGAAATATAAAACGATCAACTTGATGGATTGGCCGCTATACCCTAAACACACCAAATCCAAGAGGACTTACAACAACACAAATATAATATTTAAAGCATAATAGGTAAGAGCCCAAGTAGTGGGGAGGACTAGGATCCTTTTGTAAGCCCATATTCAATTCATATCACATGTAAACAACCCAAAACAGTGCTAAAATGGACTGAAATTTAACCAAATAAAGTAAGAAGAAAGCAAAAAAAATGAAGAAAAACAAAGGGGTACACAACTTAGTGAGCTAGCCAATGAAAGGGTAGCTAGCTCACTCACTTGTAACCAAGTTTTAATCACATTTTTGAGCTTAAAATAGCTCTGAAATCAACATAGAATGACAAAGAAAAGAGAGAGATAGAGAATGGTAAAAGAGACCCAAGTTACCTATTGAAAGAGAGGGTGAGCTCCTTAATTTACAAACCACAAACCAAGCACTCTCAAAGGCTTGAAATTATCTTCAAGAACCTCAGCCAAAGCTTAAAGTTTTTAGCTTGTAAGGTGTATATATAGTGTATGTATATAGCAAGGGAGAAGGGTAGTGTGTTGGACAAGTTTTTGGCTCTTGGAGAATTTTCTAACCCCAAACCCTTAGGAGAGGTCTTGTATTTATAGAAAAATTGGTTTTCACGTTGAAAATATCAGCAAAGGGATAGCTAGTGGAAGGCATGCACATAGGGACAGCTAACAGCTGTCAACTATCTGTTGTCGCTGAACATGGCCGGTAGACCATGAGGAGGTACGATCGGCCTAATGAAAATGGCCTGTTGGACATTTGTTGGCCAGAAGTTCTCGAAGTGGTTAGGCTAGGAAAAATAAGATTTTGGTTCAAAGGGGGTACAAGGTTTAGGTTTTAAAGCTTGAAACTGAAGCCTTTTGTTGAAGAAATCGAACGATTATACAGCATAACAATTCATCATTAAGTGTTCAGGGTGAGGCGCCCAAGTCTTAAGGGCGGTCAAAATGAGGTATCTACGTGTGTGTGTTTACTAGGCATTCAAAACTCATGGCGTTTCATGCCAGGTATTGATGAAATTTACACAGACAACGGCAAAGCAGAAACATTTGAAGACGTATGACTATCCTAGAAGAATTAGCAATTAGTAATCATATTTTGGGATTGTAAGTGTTAAAACTCTTGTAATTAAGATACGATCTTGTAACTATTATTTTACTTACATATATATATATATATATATATATTTTGTGAACTATCCTTATATTTTATTAACTCATGTAGACCTTGTGTTAATACCTTGTTAAAGATCTGTCAAAAAGGTGGTTTTGCTATCTAAGGAGATTGGATTTAGAAGGGATGCTATTTTGACTTCTCCGATCTTTCTTGGGATCTTACTTGGTTATTGACCAAGGACTCATTAGTGACGTTTCCTACACTTGTAACCTTAGAAAAACCCTGTAATTATTTGTTATTATATTCATTGATGTTCTTGATTTTTGGAGCATCATAACTAACATGGTCATATATAAATTAATAAACTAGAAATAAATTGAATCTGAAAGAACTAAAGAACAAAATACGAGAGATGCAAACCAAAGCTTGTGATGACATAGTTTCCTTAAAATAGATTCGCCGTCTCTCCAATGGATGCAGGAGGATCGTCGGCGTCTGTCTCCCAAGATATGACGGTTGAGACCAGCCACTGCAAAAGCACCCTCTGAGTAACTTTGGTGAACAGACTAACAACAAAACTCTCTCACTAACAAGAACCAAAGAAGCAGCAAGCAAAAAGAAGATAGAAAAAATTTATTTGGTGTAAAAAACCATCTCCAACCTTATTATCTTAAAACACCATCTCTATTTTTCATCTCAAAAATCTCTTACCAAAGTTGGAGGGGAAAGACCTCTTTTATACTCGTAGCGGAGTTCCTAGCCATGAAGGCTATGACATCAATTGCTATTAACCAAGGCTATCAGATGTCATCAACTCTAGCCATTAGGGCTAGAGTTACAAAGGTTCAAAACTCTAAAAGCATTATATGAATCATAATGTGTACATAATGCATAAGTTTGATAATTAAACCAGATGGGTTGTAAAATGGATATGGCTATGGTTCCCAACCCGATCCAAGCCCAATCTCAAACATATGCATAAACTAAGCCCAACACAGCCTAAGCTCAAGACTAAGTCCAAGTCCAAGTCTAAGTCTAAGTCTAAGTCCAAATCCAGAACATGCAACAGCACAAGCCTAGATTCAATCCAGACCAAGTCCAAGTCCAAGTCCAAGTCCAAGCCAAACTTCAATTGATGCCTACTTTATGAGACAATTTCTCATTCACAACTCAATGGTTTTGTCTAATTATTTTTATATTGTAATCTTCCTACTTAAGAGAATACAAACTCACTCGGACCTACCTCAACCGGTGATTGGGTCCCACTTTAATTTTGAATTAAAGTTGTTGAAAAATCATTATTTTTCAACATATCACATGTCCTTGTTGATGGTGAATGTGTAACTCACTTCATTTCCAACTGAGCGAGAATCACTCGTGGTGAAAAACTAGAAAATTTCCCATTTCTTGATCAACAATCTTACAACTTGAGGATCTTTTTCCAAAAACAAGCTTTGATCACTTAGATTTCAACCCACCACTGCTCTTAATAGGCCACTCGAACGACACAGAGGAGCCAAACAAGAAAACCATTGTGGCTATGCTAAAGCTAAGCAAAGAACAAATTAAGAAGTTGAATAATAAGGCTAACGTCAAAACAACGATAGCAGTGATCGTGTTTTCACAAGGTATGAAGTTATTGCTACTTATATGTGCAAGGCACATCAACTTGTATTACCCTTGTCTTATTTTTTTTTTCTTCTTCATTGGCCCCTCACCAACTTGGTATTAGGCTAGCTTGGCGGTGCCAAGTTAGTTGGGATTGCCTAGTTTCGTTATGATGATCTATGCACTCACTCTCTTTATTGATGTTTTTTCACTTAGCTTGTACCTGAAGTTTTCATCAATAAAGTTTCTTTTGGTTGATAAAAAAAAAAGTGAGTTACTAACTAACATTAATGTTGCTATGGATTTTCATAGCTCTTTAGAACCGCCATTGCTTAAGCAGTATTTTGATTGCACTGTCTTGCCAATACATTGGGGGACATTATGTCGAAACCACTAGGTTATACCACAGAAAAGTTAAGAGAAGTGATAGAGAAGGTGACAAACGAGTACATAAGGTCATGCTTTGCTGTTTTGAAAAGTGAACCGGATTTGTTCAAGATTCGATACTTTCATATTGTTGGAAGTAGTCAAGGAGCATTCTATTGGAATCCAAATATGTGCATGTAGACACCCCATTTTTGACCGACCTTAAGACTCAGACGTTATCGATAGAGCACTCGGTGATAGTGCATGCTTGTGCTCGTTCGAGTTTCTAGAGTTTTTGGCTAAGAGCCTTGCCTCCGGGCCTCTGAACTCTTTGTGTTTCGGCTCGGTTTGTGGACCAAGCCTTGTTTCCCTTCCCTAGAGGGAGGGAGAGGTCCTGTAGACCACTTTTCTCATTTGGAGACCAGTTTTTGATTTTCGGAGCCCTCGGCCGCGCGCCTTGTCTCGGGACCGCTTAATGTTCTCCGTTTGGCGTGGTTTTTGAACCACACCTTGTTGCCTCTGCCTAGAGGGATACTATGGTCTGGGAGACCACTTTTGTGGTCGTGGACCACTTTTGATGCCCGTAGACTAGTTTTCGAGGCTCCCGGCTGCGCCTTGCCTCTCGGACTATTGTCTTGCATCCTTTTTGGTTTGTTTTTGGTACAAACCTTGTTTTCCTTGTTTGGAAGGTGGTACAAGGGTGGGAGACCAGTTCTTCCCCTTGGAGAGCACTTTCCTTCCTGCCAGCCAGTTTTCTGGCTGGCCAACTGGTTTTCTTGGTCTTTGGGCCACCTTTTCTGGTCGGCCACCACACCATTGACTTGCTTTCAGTGTGCAGACCTCTCCTACCCCTGGCGACCAGTTTTCTTTTTGGGAGACCCTTGTGGTGGTCGGTCGACCACTACAAGTAGCTGGCCGACCACTTCAAGTGGTCGGCAGCTTTTCATCACCTTTTTGGAGATATTTTTAGGCCAGCTATTACAGTTGAAAGGCACAAAAGCCATCCTCCATACATGTGGAGGGATGGCTTTAGGCCAAAAGCTTGTCCAACAAGCTTGTTGCTTGTTCTCTGTATAAGAGAGAACCTCCCCCTCCCTCCTCCAGGTTTAGATTTTGTGGCTTGAGCTATAGATACACACTTGTCTCTATATTTCCTTGTTTGCTCTTGTTTTGTGCTTGAAAGTGTCATTTCTTCATACTTTAACACACAAACACACACTCAAACACCATCCTTTTGTTGCTAAGGCTCTTAGAAGCTGGTTTTGGTGTTTTTGGTTTGGTTTGAGCTCAAAAAAGTTGCTGGAGTTGTAGCTTCAAAGTGGTTCTGCAAGGGTGAGCCTTTAACCCCTTAAACCTTGGTTTTTGCTTAAGCTTTTGGACCTGTTTGCATGCTTATTTAGGTTTGACTTCCTACTGCAAAAAGTTCTATTTTTGTATGCTTGTTATGTTTGTTTAAGGTCACTTTTGTGTTGGGGGTAGTCTACCCCCTCTTGTGCCTTGTTAGGCCTTGTTTTGAACCTTCCTTTTAAGCCATTGGGACCACCTTGTTTTGACCTTTGTACCACTGAATTCCAAAGAAATTTTAGTGGTGGAAATGGTGTTTTAAGGTCCCAAATAGGAGAGGGTCATCCCCCCTGCTTGTGTTTTGAATGCTTACTTCATATGCCTCATGTTTGAGCATGTTTGTCTAGCTTGTGTTGGCCACATCTCAGGCCATTTTAGGCCTTATTTTAGCATGGTATACCACCGTTTTGACTTAGTTTTGTCACCTCATGCATGCTTAGTACACTTGTAGTGTAAATCTTACAAACTAGCTTTGCGTGCCTCATGAAGTAGCATGTCTTTCTAGCTTGTTTTGAGTCCATCTCAGAATGTTCTTGGTGTTGTTTTGCCATGATATACCTCTATTAAGGTTTGGTTTGATAGCTCCATGCATGCTTCATGCACTTGTAGTGCAATTCCATGAACTAGCCTAATGTGTATCATGCTTTAGACTGTCATTCTAGCATGATTTTGGCTTAACTCTAAGAAGCTTTTGTCCATGTTTTAGCATGCTCTAGCTCTGATTTGTGTTTTTTTGGTCATGCATGCCATGCTTTGTATAGCTATAATGCATTCTAGTTTGCTAGCTTTGTGTGTCAAGTCCACTAGCATGCATTGCTTGGGCTATTTGAATGATTTGGCATCATTTGTTATGTGATTTCAGTTCATGTTTCATGTTCATGCACTCACATTTGTCACTCTTTCAATGCGTTGGAGGGTTTGCCCTTTATGCCTTAAACATGAGCCATTGTGTATGCCTTCATGCCTAAGCTTGCGAGCTATCATTTCAGTGGGTTTTTGGGATTATTTTGCCATGATCTAACTCTGATTTTTGTTGGTTAAGTTATCTCATGCTTGGTCTTGATAGGTGTAATGTAATCCTCCCTTTTGGCCTTGTATGCATCATGTCTTATGCCCTTCATGCTAGCTTGTTTTGGCTTCCTTCCATGCATGTTTTAGACTCATTTTGACATGTTCTAGGACTGTTTTGGGTTGCCTTTTCCATATGCTTCATGTTTTGCATAGCTGTAGTGCAAATGCCTATGCTAGCTTCAAGCTTTGGGTACCATAGCATGCTTCATTTGTGTTGTGTACATGATTTGGCATCATTTACCATGACATTTCAGATCATATAGCATTGCCATGTTCCCACTTCATTCACTCTTTAAGTGCCTTTGAGTGTTATGCATTGTTGCCTTGTTTGTGGCCTAGCATGTATGCCATCTTGCCTAGGTCCTTGAGCCCTCATCTTAGCATGTTTTAGTCTTTGTCTATACCTAATTAAGCTCTATCCATGTTGGTTCATGCATTTGTGCCATGTGTTGCATGTCCCTTTGTATAGTCCTCTTTGCTAGCTTTAATGCTTTAAGGACCCTAGCATGCCATGCTTGTGTTGTTTGAATGATTTGGCATCATTTCTTACTTGATTTAGTGCCTATAGTGTTGTTATACTTCCACATTTGTCACTCCTTGAGCACTCTTGAGAGTTGTGCTCTTAGGCCTAGTTGGTGGGCCAATGCATGTGCATGCTTGTATATGCTTTTGTGCCTTAGTTTTAGCATAATGGCCACTGATTTGGGCATGACTGAGGTTTGTCCATTTGGTCTAAGTCCATCGAGCATGTTATGTGAATGTTGTTACATTGCATCATGTTGTTTGCATGCTTATATCACATTGCATTGAGTATGCCATGTTGTTCATCACATTGATAGCATGCTCATGTTACATTGCATTGAGTATGCCATGTTGATTGCATTGCATTGTGTATGCATGCCATTAGGTTCCTCATATTGCATTGCATTGTGAATGCATGCATTACATTGTGTTTAGCATGCTTGAGTTATATTACATGTTTGCATGCTTGAGTTGCTTTGCATTTGTTTGGATTAGGTGTTACTCCGAACACGAGAAACGAGGGACGTTTCATACTTGAAGTGATGAAACGTGCCTCAATTCTCGGTCGCTGACGCTCTTGATCATACATGATAGAGTTCTAGGCTTTATGTGTTTATGTGTGCATTCATTTTACATTGAATTGTGCAATTTGGCTTCTCGGCTATCATGCATCGAGATGCATGATTGGTGGCCCGAGGGTCGAGAACCACACTCCCTTGAGCTTATGAAATGATAGGGAGGGTGGTTGTGCGCACATATTTTGCAAATACATTACCATGCCCTTTCTTGCTCTCTGTTGCAGCAAATTGGAGAAGTGCAGCCGACCACTTTTCTAGTCTGCAGCAATAGAAAGTAGTCGGTCAGTGGTTGGAAACACCTCTAGGTGGTCGGCAGCCCTCCCACAGGTCCCCAAGGTGAGTTAGAAGCTTTTTGGAGCTTGGTGCAAGGTTCTAAGAACAATTGCAAACAAAGGCAAGTTAGGGCATCGCGACGGATTTCCGAACGAGGCGACCGAGCATGCGTGCACTCCTCATCCTGAGGACCTCTCTTTAATGCTTTCCTTAGCTAGTTTATGCTTTGGTTCTGTATTTAAGTAATTAATGCGTTTAGTTGCTTATTCGTGTTGTAATAACTAGTTAGTTAACTTGATTAGTTAATTAGCTTCGTTTTGTATTACTTATTAGTTGGCTTGTTAGTTAATTTGTTTTGTGATGTAATAATTAGTTTAATTAGCTTAGATTAGCTAGTTAGCTTCTTATTCGGACCCTCCGTCGAGAGGCCAACTGTTGTAATAAGTGTGCGTGTGTGCGATGCATGTCTTCCAACCCCCATTTCTTTCTCCCTTTTACTTAACCGCTTACGATGGTTAGTTTTAGAGCATGTTTCAATTAGCATCCTTATGCTTTGCATGCGTACATCCATTCATCTATTTTGCATGCACCGGGCTTGGCGCATTATACTAACTGCATTGTATTTCAATTCCAAGTTGAATACCTGTATCGAATTGTTGCATTCATATGCCATCTTAGAATAGCCGAGCCTATTTTAGCTGTATTTTTTGCATGTGTTGCATTAGCTATCTTAACATGAACTAGGATCATGCATGATTTCTAACTAGTTCTTTGTTTTGGCTTGGAGTACACTGTGAGTGTTTACGCTTTAGTATACTACATGAGATTTGTATGTTGCCATGTTAGCATGCTTTCCATGAGGCTAACTGCCTAAGTGATTAACTGCTTGAATGCCTGTGGATGAAGGTTGGATTGCTTGAACTGGAACAATTCATTGAAATCCCCAACTTAGCCTACTTGCGAGTAGCAAACTTCAAACCGTTTTCACAAACGAACGAGCAATGATTTGTTCCAACTTAGGTGATCTAGTCTATACTTGTATGCTGCGCGCATCAAATAGTAATTCTAGGTTAATAACCAGAATGAGAGCACATGTGTTTTCAAAAACAAAATATCATGTTAGTAAAGGCCGATCTTTGATCGGGCGAGCGGGGGTGCTCATTGCATGACTTTCCCCTCTACAAGTTCTCGAGCCGAGGTAACTTTGGTGATGACGGACACGTGGCCTAGGTATGAGTCAGGGTTTCCTAAATTTCCTAAAAATAAAACATTTAGGTGGCGACTCTGTATCTGGCAAAGCAGTCCATGTTTGGCACTTCTTTATAAAAATCAGTTTTCCAAAACGATTTGCCGGATTTGGACTCTTTGGTGATTTATCTATCTCGCATCGCACTTTGTGAGATTAGATTTAGAACTGTGACACGAGTCCGAACTGTAGTAGCTAAAGAACCAAGCGATTCGCGCCCTCGCGCGTGCGGAGAGCGGAGTTCTCGGGGCGGTCTACAGTTTCTGGCGACTCTGTTGGGGATTTTGAGAACTTGACTTGAACTCATAATATCTTGTTTTGACTACACTTATGTGTTTTCTTTGCATTGCATGTGCATTGGTGCGCCTAAGACACTGTGTTCGCCGTCTGCTATTCCTGAACAATTTGCCTGAGGCCGTGTGCCATAAGGTTGACCGGTTACGGGCTCTACCACGATGGGAACACAGACCTCGGTTGTTACCGAGGCACCCTTTTTGACCATTTGACCTAGTGCATATCGGAATCCATAGTGACTATTCCAAACTAGGACAGGTTGCTTATCCAGTTGTAGGTTGTTTGAAATCGCTGCATGCGTAGTGAAACTCTAGCTCCTGACAAAATAGGATAGGGAAACCCTACCCCAACATAGGGGTGTTTTGGCTCTCATTTGCTTGCTATGTGATTTAGAGTGTGCCTCTACAGGAATGCATGTATCAGTTTGCAAGTTTGGGTATCAGGCCTGAGGGCATCAGTATTCGGGAATCAGTTTTACCTATGGATATCAGATCTGGGGCAGCGATTTGGGCACAGTAAACAGTGTTTGAGAACGGTGTATTCAGCTTGCAAGTGCCAACTGTGTGTTGTCATGTCAACTGTGTGTTGTTTTTATTTAAGCCGTTATGCTGTCTGTTTTTCTGGTTGTATGTTTCCTTATTATGCTTTATTTATCTTTTTGCAAGGTAGTTTAGCACAATTGCATCCGACCAGGTAGATATTCCCCGAGCACTCTGGATTAGAGGTCAAAAACTTCATCGATCTAAGGATCTGATAGATGGACAAGCAGTGTTTCTTTCTTTACCCCCGGTTACTAGACAGAGGTCAGTAAGGCGTAGTGTATCAGTACAGCGGTTGCCAGATCAGTGGTCCTTGAGTAGTCAAGCTGAGATTTCCGAGTCTACTGCAGAGACAGATATACCGGTTGTTCAGTCAGATCAGGACAATATGGCAGGTATGGAAGAGATGATGCGTCAGCTCCAGGAGAGTATGCAAGCCATGCAGCAGGATGCTGCCCGTCAGGCAAAGTTTGTCGCACGCCAGGCCGAGGTTATGGCCCAACAAGCAGAGCTGATTGCTAGACTTCAGCAACAGCAACAACCACAGCAAGCTGGAGCATCTGCTTCACACCCACCTCCTCCCCCACCTAGAGTTCCAACACTAGGGGAGACAACAAACGTCCAGGAAAATACAAACGTTCCAACGGGGCCGGCTCCACCCCCAATCCTACCCCAGCTGTCCAAAGCGCCCACCAATCTAGTGGATTCACCGGTTGAGTTTGAGGTGGATCCAACAGCGCTAAAAGTGAGCAAGCTAGAAAAGCTTTTCAAGAAGGCTCAAGGCGTGAAATCCATTTCGGATATAGAGGATGGATACACCGACTCGGCTGTGACGCTACCAGACCGGTTTAAGATGCCGCATATAGACCGCTTTGACAGTTTTGGAGATCCTATGGTGCACCTACGGCTGTTTTCGAATATCCTAAGGCTGATGGGCCTCTCCAGATTGCAGAAGCTTTCCCTGTTTGGCCGGACCTATCGAGTGTAGCGGCTATTTGTTATGCAAAGCTAGAGGATTCTTTTAAGAGAAACTGGGAAGAGATGGTTGAGGCCTTTATAGCACAATACTCCTACAACACGCAAATCGAGGTCACAACTCGTGATCTCGAGACAACCAGGCAGAAGCCGAATGAGAGCTTCTCTAATTTTGTGACCCGCTAGAGGGATAAAGCCTCGATGATGACCATCAGGCCCGTTGACAAAGATCAGATACAGATGGTTGTGTGCAACCTCCAGCCCAAGCTCATGCAAAAGATGATCGTCTTCCCCCTTCCCACCTTTGCAGACTTACATGAGATCGGGGTGCAGATTGAGGACGCCATGAAACAAGGTTTGATTGACCATGAAAGAGAGCAGCCCAAGAGGGCATTCAACTGCAATACGAATACAGGCACAAGCAGTGCTGCAGCTGCCAGAGCTTTAGATGTGGGCATGGTCACCATCACCACCCCAAAACCCTTGCAGCTACACCCTTTACCGGTGCGTTCAGAAGTAGCTCGCAAACAGCCAGGTATGCACCCTGAGGCCAAAGAACCTTCACTCCACTATACATGTCTTTGTCCAAGGCTTTGGGGGTTTTGATCAAAAAAGGGCACCTGAAGCCCCTAGAGCCGCGACCCTTACCAGAAAAGCTTCCTCCCTCCCATAACCCGGCGAAGTACTGTGCCTATCACCAACAGCATGGTCATGAAACCGACCAGTGCTTTCGATTGTGTCATGAGATTCAGGTTCTCATTGACAACAAGGTGATTGTGCCTCCAGAGAAGCCGAATGTCACCACCAACCCACTCCCACCACATAACCAAGCTCCACCACCCAAACGCATCAACTTAATCCAAACCTCGATCATTCCTTATGACCCGAGCATATATATCACACCTTTCCACCTACCCAAGTCGGAGGTGTTCATTCCTGATAGCATTGACTTGTGCATCTTGGACATCTCCCAAACCCAACCAGAACCAGTGGTGGTGACTATCGAAGATAGAATTGGGTCAACTGTGGGAGTAGATGAGAATGATCAGTCAGAGCCTGAGGGGTCTGCAAGATTTGTGTACAACTCGAGTGGTTACATCACATCAGCAGGCTAGGCTAGGCCGAGGGTAGAGCTGCCGGTTGGAGCAGAGATCTGTGTAGTACGAGAGGATGGACCTAATCAGGGGCTAGATGACTTAGCGAAATTCGAAGAGGATATAGCCAACCTTCAATTCTTCAATGAACAGGACTCAGGGGACATGACTGTCAACTGGTTTGATCTGGAAGGGTCAGCGGAAGCTACTGGGTGGCTCAGCGACGAGCCAGATGTTATTGAGCAGCCTCAGCCAAAACGAGGTTCGTCAGAGACGGGGACATCAGCAGTGGCTGGAATGGCCGGGAATCAAAATGGACCGCTAGAGAGCACCGGTGTTAAGAATTTTGCTCAGGATCAGAGCATTTTGAGTACGAAAGATACTGAGCAGCAGGCTGCACTGAAACAGTTTGAGCAAGAAAAGATCGAAGATCTCGAGAGGGCTAGAAAGGCCAAAGCCCCTGTGGGAACGGAATGTGCTGTGAGCACAAGAACGGGAGGTGCTGTGCGCACAGGAACAATTGTAACATAACTGGATAGCTGCTTGTCGATGGCTGACGGTATGTGGTGGAAAGACGACAACCTATGTCTTGCCCACACAGACGAAGATTGGGGACAAAACCAACCAGATAATACCTGGTATATCGGAGAGGTGGACTACATGACTAGAAGTGGGCGGTATTTCAAGCCCCCACACTTAGATCAACCAGAGGCGTCCGGGAAGGACAAGGAGGCGAAGAGGCAGAAAGAAAAATTACTCGAGTAGGAGGCTGTATTGAAACAGCTTAAGAAGATACAAGCAGACATCTCCATCTGGGGATTGCTAATGGCCTCAAGAGTTCATAGACAGGCTGTCCTTTCTGCCATGGATAGGGCTAAACTTTCAATCGATACCACGCCTGAATAGTTGGTGGGGCTGGTCTTTCCGGGAGGAGCTTCCCCGACGTTGACCTTCACTGACAAGGAATTGCCGCCTGAGGGCGCAAATCATAACAAACCACTCTATATCTTCGTGGAATGTAAAGATAAATGGATACCAGTGGTCCTTGTTGACACAGGATCTGCTATCAATGTGTGTCCGTCGAGGACGGCATATGCAATCAGGTTGAAGCCCGTGGATTTTGTGCCTACTGCCGAGGTGATTCGGGCATATGACAATACCAGTAGAGAAGTGATGGGGACTGTGCAGATTCAGACTCAGGTTGGTCCAGGACAACACGATATTGACTTTCATGTCTTAGACATTCCCGCGACCTTCAATCTACTCCTAGGGCGGCCGTGGCTGCACCAGGTGAATGCAGTCTCTTCCACCCTGCACCAGATGCTTAAATACCCCCACGGAAAGGGGGTGGCGATTGTTTTTGGGAATTCGTCAATACATCCGCCGCCAGAGGTTTCTACACCAGTTCTGGAAATAGAGCATGGCGTGGAGGATGTGTCCTTGTCAGGATTTACCCTAGCCGAGGCCCGGGTTGTACATAACATACTAGTCGTTGATGAGAGGCTATATGTCAGTGTATAGTCTGTGTACCTCATGAACAAGCTCCAGCACATCCCCGGGATGGGATTAGGGCACAGTGGCCGGAAAGGCGTTGCAACATCGGCCGAAGTGCCGCATAACCCACATACCTTTGGTTTAGGTTATCTGCCTACCATGGAGGACTGGGTGAGGAAAGGAAAGGAGATGGCCGGAAGGGCCAGAGCAAAGAAAGCTAGGAAGCCTTACGAGTTGGTGCACCGGCCTATCCAGGGCACCCTGAACGGACGCTTTGTCTGGGAGGGGGAAGACTTCCCATTCTGCGGGTTCCCAGAGCCATGGCTAAATGTAGAGAGGCGGCGCTTGTCGGGATTTGAGATCTTCTTTAACTTGCAATTGTCTGGGGATGATGTTGCCGAGGAGCAGACAGACCCACCAGCTGAGGTTGAGCAATGCAAGGAGGAGGATTCCGAGAGTGCAGAGTTTGAAATAGGGGTAGCATTGGCTTGTCTACTTTCAGATCCTCCGATCGTACATGAGTGCTTAGGGGATAACTTCCCGGTGTCCATGATCGGGAATGAAGCGGTTGTGAGCCTATTTTCAAACATTCTGGATGCATCCATCGAACCCTCCCTCGTCTGGCAATACGAGGACGACTTTTTATTGAGCAACACCGGGTCAAGTAGTGAGCCGGAATCTGATTCCACTGAGTCTGTGGAGTCGGAATCAGATTCCAGCTCGTCTGAGTCTGAGTCCGGTATTCTTGGGGGTGACAACCTGGATGCCACAATCCTATCTAGGTCGTCTTTTTCTTTTTCCTTTGAGTCTGTTGTAACAGAGGAATCAAGCAATTTGGAAGTGATTAATGAGAATTGTGCGCCGTGGCTTCCGAGTACTTTTTTGTACCCTTAATTTATTGCATTAATCAAGGCTTTCAAAATTTTGATGAAAACGACGAGGAAAAAATTCCTCCGGTTTTGAAATATTTGCTTGATCAAGAGCAGGAGATTGTAAAACCTTGGTTGATGAAATCACCAAAATTAATGTTGGTACTGAGAAGGACCCGCGGCTGGTCTAGATCGGGTCCACGTTGTCTTCGGAGGAGCGCGAGCGCTTAGTCGCTTTGTTAAAAGATTTCAAAGATGTTTTCGCGTGGTCCTATGAAGACATGCCTGGAATCGATCCTGAGATTGTATAGCACCGGATCCCTCTTGACCCAGAGGCCCGACCTGTTAAGCAGAAACTTTGAAGGATCAGCCCGGACTGGCCTCTCAAGATCAAAAAAGAGGTCACCAAGCAAATTGACGCAGGGTTCCTGCTGGTATCTGAATACCCAACTTGGTTGCCAATATAGTTCCAGTGCTGAAGAAGGACGGCAGAATTCGGGTATGTGTGGACTTCAGGGATTTGAACAAAGCTAGTCCGAAGGACGACTTTCCTCCACCGCATATCGACGAGTTAGTGGATTTCACTGCTGGGCATGCGTTGCTCTCATTCATGGATGGCTTTTCAGACTACAATCAGATTTTGATGGAGCCCGAAGACGGGGAGAAGATTGCTTTTACCACCCCGTGGGGAACCTATTGTTATAGGGTGATGCCGTTTGGGCTGAAGAACGCTGGAGCTACGTATTAACGAGCTGCGACCACAATTTTGCATGACATGATCCATAAAGAGGTTGAGGTGTACGTGGACGACATGATTGTCAAGTCCAAGGAAAGAGAGGGCCACTACACCGCCTTGCAGAAATTCTTCCAAAGGATCAGAGAGTATCGGTTGCGGTTGAATCCTCAGAAGTGTACATTTGGTGTTACAGCAAAGGAAAATGCTGGGGTTCTTGATCACACAGAGAGGTATCGAGTCGATCCTTCCAAAATCAAGGCCATCTTAGAAATGCCACCACCAAGGACTGAAAAGGAGGTGCGAGGCTTTCTGGGTAAAGTGCAATTCATAAGACGGTTTATTGCAAAATTAACCTTGACTTGTGAACCACTCTTTGGTCTCCTGAAGAAAGGAAAGAAGTTCCAATGGGATGGTCGATGCCAAGCTGCTTTTGAACAGATCAAGCAATATATACAAAACCCACCTGTGTTGTCACCGCTTGAGCCGGGGAAATGGTTGATTTTGTACCTTTCAGTGGCTGAAACTACAATGGGCTGCATGTTTGCACAGGTGTCTGAGGACAAAGTGGAGAAGGCTATCTACTACCTGAGCAAGAAAATGCTGGATTATGAGACCCGCTACACTCCGCTGGAGAAGGCTTGTTTGGCCTTGGTATGGGCTACCAGGAAGCTGCGGCACTACCTGTTAGCTCACTCCGTAATACTGGTTTCGAGATTAGATCTCATCAAATATCTCTTCGAGAAACCAGCACTTACGGGTAGGCTAGCCTGTTGGTTGCTTCTACTTTCCGAATTTGATCTGAAGTACATGACGCGCAAGTCAGTGAAAGGGAGAGCGGTAGCGGAGTTCCTAGCCGACCACCCAGTTGAAGAGGATGAAGTAGTTGAGTATCTGTTCCCAGACGAGGCCATTCTGCATATCGAAGAAGTGACTTGGACGATGTACTTTGACAAAGCATCAAACCAATACGGGTATGGGATAGGAGTGTTACTGATAGCACCCGACAATTCCCGCATACCCTTAGCATTCAAACTCCGGTTCAGAGTGTTGAACAATGAGGCAGAATATGAGGCATGTATTGTTGGACTAGAAGCTGCCCTAGAACTAGGGGCAAAACGGTTAGATGTCATCGGGGACTCGAACCTTGTTGTATCTCAAGCTAAAGGAGATTGTAAAGTTAAAGAAGAAAAGATGAGAGTCTATCACCAGACCTTAGACGTGCTAATTCCTTTGTTTGAGAAGCTGAATTTCACCCATCTGTTAAGAGAGAACAACAGGTTCGCTGATTCATTAGCAACTCTATCTTCTATGATAGACATTTCTTTCAGAGTCTGGATGCGTCCGATCATCATCGAACAAAAATTCGTGACGGCCTACGAGCTGATTGCTGCCATAGATGAGGTACAAGATGAGAATCCCTGGTATTACGATGTTTGGAACTTCTTGGAAAAGGAAGCGTATCCACCAGGGGCAAATGCTAAAGATAAGAGGGCAATTCGAAGAATGGCTGCTCAGTTCATTGTCTGCGGGGGTAAACTGTACAAGAGAGGTCATCTCGGGATGCATAAGCTGTGTGTTGATGCTGAAGAATCCAAGCGCCTGATGGAGGCCATCCATGGAGGAGAGTGCGAAGTGCACATGAACGGGGTGATGCTAGCCCAGGAGATCCTTAGACAGGGTTATTACTGGTCCACCATGGAGGAGTATTGTTTTGGCTTTGTTCAGCGATGCCACAAATGTCAGATCTATGCAAACTACATGAACATTCCGCCGTCAAAGCTATACAACATGACTTCACCATGGCCGTTTTCAGTCTGGGGGATTGATGTAATCGGGGCTGTCACTCTGAAGGGGTCCAATGAGCATGAGTACATTTTGGTAGTGATAGACTACTTCACGAAGTGGGTCGAGGCCCAATTTTACGCGGTGTTGAAGGCATCGCATGTCGCTAAGTTCATCAGGAACAACATCATTTGTCGCTATGGAGTCCCGAATTAGATTATTTCAGATAATGGTTCCCACTTCAAGAAGGAGGTGATCGACTTGTTGGACAAGTACAACGTGGCTTTTCACAAGTCATCTACATATCGACCACAGACCAACGGAGCAGTTGAGGCTGCCAACAAGAACATCAAGCACATTTTGCAGAAGATGGTGGAAACCTATCGGGACTGGCCAGATAAGTTGCCATTTGCTCTTTGGGGCTACCGGACTTCAATTCGAACTTCTACTAGAGCAACTCCGTATTCTTTGGTTTATGGGATGGAGTCTGTTCTGCCTATCGAAGTTGAGGTTCCGTGATTACGGGTATTGGCTGAGTGTTAGATAGCTGAGGCAGATTGGCAGCAAAGCAGGTTCGAAGAACTCATGCTCTTTGATGAAAGAAGGCTGAAAGCACTGTATCACATCCAGGGTTATCAGCGAAGAATTGCCAGGGCTTTCAACAAGAAGGTTAAGTCCAGGAATTTGAAAGAAGGGGATCTAGTGCTCAAAGACAACCGAGCTCCCATCCACGACCCTAGGGGCAAGTTCAGACCCAATTGGACTGGCCCTTACATCATCAAGTCTATCTGGTCGGGAGGAGCTGTCGTTCTGATGGACCTAGATGGCCTAGAGTTCTCCCAGCCGATCAACATGGACAAGTTGAAGAAATACTATCCCTGAGAGGCTCGCTAGGCCGAAAACCCGAAAGGGCAACCTAGACAAAAGTTAGAGCACAGAAAATTTGAAATAATAAAAATTGAGCTCGCAAGGTTGGAAACCCAGAAAGGGCGGCCTTGGCAAAAGTTAGAGCGCAAAAAGAGAGTGCTAATACATGAGTGAACCTGAGCCGAACTACGTAAGGCTTGATTCCCATCTTTAGGATACGTAGGCAACTTCATTCTGAAGTCCAGCCATAAACACTTCCCGATCAACTTTGTCCATGTGATCTCGTTGGCCATCTTTGTCTATTCTATATTCAAGAGCTCGGTTGTGATCTCCAAATGCAGTACTATTCAGACTAGGGGCAACTTTCCAGTTGCTGGGATCCGGGGTTGTACATCTCAGTGATAGATCTCGGGTGTGTCCTGTTGTGATCCATATCGAAAATGGTTTTGAAAAGTTTTAATAAAAGTTGATTTTGCTCAAATTAAGTTTTTACGACTTAGACCATTTTTGGACCAAACGGAAAATTTTCAGTGCCCACAACCTTCAATTACATTGATTTCAGTACAGAGTTCTCCTACTCTTGAATACAAAATCGAAGTTGCTTTTTATTACATTCATAAAGAAAACTTAAAAGTACTGATTAAAGCAAATAAACTCGGGGCATATTCAGGTGTTCCTGCATCCCCTCCTAGAGCTTGTGGAAGCCTCTGATGCCAAAGTAGGCCCAACCTGCACCTCTTTATCAATCCAAGCTATGCATTCATTATAGAGGGTGCAACTGAAAGTGGGAGCGGGGGCCAGAAGCTCTCTCGTCCTCCATGCTGTGGCATACTGAGCTGGCTGTGCGCCTCTGTAGACACCCCATTTTTGACCCACCTTAATACTTAGACGTCACTGATTGAGCGCTTGGTGATGATGCATATTGTGCTCGTTCTGAGGTTGCGGAGTCTCGGCTGAGAGCCTTGCCTCCGGACTTGGACTCTTTTGTGCTTTGTCTCGATTTGCGAACTAGGTCCTGTTTTCTCTGTTTTCTCTTCCCGAAGGAAGGGAGAGGTCTCGAAGACCATCTCTTAGTGGTCGTAGGCTACGTTTCGTGGTCGTAGGCCACTATTCCCGTTTGGAGACCAGTTTCCGATTTTCGGAGCCGTCGGCCGTGCGCCTCGGTTCGGGACCGCTTAACTTTCTCCGTTTGCTTCGGTTTTTGGTACACACCTTGTTCCCTCTCCCTAGAGGGACACTGTGGCCCGGGAGACCACCTTTGTGGTCATACGCCACCTCCGGTGTTTAATAGTCAGTTTTCGGGGCCTTCGGCAGCGCGTTTTGAGCCCCGAACCCTCGTTTTGCGTCGGTGTGGGTTCATTTTGGGCATGGACCCTATTTTCATTGTTAGGAAGGTGGTACAAGGGTGGGAGACCAGCAATTCTCTTGGAGAGCACCTCTTCTCCCGCCGGTCGATTTTCTTGTCAGGAAGCTGGTCTCCCTCACTTTTGAGCCACAATTTCGGGCCTCCCATACCACCACTGAGTTGCATTCACCTGGGAGACCACCAATATTGGTAGGCCGACCACCTTTTTTTGCTTGACCCTTTTGACCCCTTGGTCTCCCTCACTTTTGAGCCATAATTTCTGGTCTCCCATACCACCACTGAGTTGCATTCACCTGGGAGACCACCAATATGGGTAGGCTGACCACCTTTTCAGCTTGAACCTTTTGACCCTTGGTCGGCCGACCAGGGGGAGTGGTCAGCCGACCACCTAAACTGGTCGGCCAGCCTTCTGTTTTTTTGTCTCAATGAGTTTAAGCCAGTTGTGCCAGCTGGAAGCCTCAGAATGCATATGGAGGATGTTTAAGCTAGCTTTTAAGCTTCTTTGAGAAGCTTTAGATTCTCTCCTCTATAAAGGGAAGGGCCCTCTTCCATTGCTGGGGTTGAGATTTGCTTAAGGCATACATACACTTCCCTCTCTATTTCTCTCCATTTTAGCTCCAAAGGTCCTTGTTCTTGCACCATTGCACTACACCTCTTAGCCTAACCTCTCCATCATCCATCCAAGCACCTTGGAGCTCATTTTCAGAGGTTGAAGACTTGCTATCTTGGTTCAGAAGTTGCTGGTTCCTTTGGCTACAAGGGCAACACTCCATTTCCCTCTTTTTGACATTGTTTTGCTTCATAGTTTAGCTCTATTTGCAAGCATATTTAGGCTTTGTCATAAATTGAAAAAAGTCTTGTTTTGATCTTCTAAACATGTTTGTTTGAGACCATTTTTCTGTTGGGGGTCATCTACTCCCTTGCATGCTTCATTTCCTCATGTTTTGAGCTATGCTTTAGAGCATTTGTGTCGGCCTTGGTTTGGCCTTTTAGCCACTGAAATCCAATGGATTTTTAGTGGCTGAAATGTGTCTTTGAGCCTCAAAATCAGAGAGGGGTGACCCTCTCACCCTTTGTTTTCTTTACTAGCTTTCTTGGCCTTCCAAAGGAGCCCCTATTTGCATGTTTCAAAGCCATGCTCCAGGCCATTTTTGATGAGTTTCATGACTTGTATGATCTCTGTCCAGAGGTGGTTTTGCCATATTAGATGTCTATTATGCATGTGTAGAGCAATCTTCTTCAAGGCCTTTCAAAGGGGCCTTCACTTTCATGCTTCCTAGACTAATTTCAGGCCCTTTTCAGTGAGTTTTAGGGCCCTCATAACCTCTGTCTAGTGGTGGTTTTTCCATTTTGTATGTCTATCTTGCATGTGTAGAACAACCCTCTTATTGGCCTTTCAAAGGGACACATCATTCTTGCATGCATTGACTGAGTTTCAGTGGATTTTTGGGTATTATTTGGCATGGCTTGCTTCTGTTTTTGGCTGGTTTGGTGAGCTCTCATGTGCTTCATATAGTTGTAGTGCAAATCATGGTTCACTAGCTTATTTTGCATGCTTTGTTGACCCTTGATTTAAGCACTTTTTGGCCTTGCCTTAAACTGATTTTGTGCATATTTTGGACTGCCCTAGCTTTGTTTTTGGGTCTCATGGTCGAATGATGCTTGTTTTGCATGCTTGTAGTTCAATACACTTGCCTAGCTTTGAGATTTGAGGTCTATTGCATGCATATACTGAGGTGTTTTCATGATTTGGGGTCATTTTGCATCATATTTCAGAGCCTATGTGAATGCCATATCCTTATGTTTTCTCCTCTTTAAGTGTGCTTGAGAGTTGTGCATGAATGCCTTGTTTTCGGACCATTGAATGAGCTTCATTTCCATGCACTTTGAACCATCATTTTGGGCCATTTTCCCACAGTTTCAGACCTTCCTAGGGTCTGTTTGGGGTTGGTTTTGCCATTCGTGCATTGCTTTGTGTACCTCTAGTGTAACGCACTTCACTAGTTTCGGTATTCGGGCCATCTAGCATGCATTGGGTAACATATTTGCATGATTCAGGACCATTGTACATCATGTTTCAGAGCTGGAAAATGTATGCTTTTATGCCATATTTCATCCTTTGCCATGCTTAGTTAGAGTTGCATGTTGTGCCTTAGGACCAGTCCATTGCATTCATGCATGCTTGCATGTATTTCGGTTGTCTCATTTTCATCATATGGTCACTGATGTGAGTGTGGCTGAGGTCCACTCATATTGGTGTAAGTCCATCTTGCATTTGTATATGCCATTTAGTTCATGTGCGCATGATAGTCTTCGTAAGTGTATTGTGTATACCATGTTATGTCACGTGCATTGTGTATGCCATTTTAGCCCATAGCATTGCGTATGCTAGGTTGCATGTTAGTCGCATTGTGTATGCCATCTCATTGCTTTGTTTTTGGAGTAGGGTTAGTCCAAACACAGGAAACGAGGGACGTTTCGTACTCAAAGTGACGAAACGTGTCTCAATTCCCGGTCGCCGACACTCCGAATTACCCATGATGGAGTTTAGGCCTTGTTGAGTTTATGTGTGCATCTATTTCATATTGAGTAGTGCAATTCGACTCCTCGGCCATCATGCATCGAGATGCGTGATTGGTGGCACGAGGATCGAGGACTACACTCTCTAGAGCATATGCAATCACGGGGAGAGTAGCCATGCATACATATGTTGAAAATACTTTGCCATGCCCCTTTCTTGCTCTCTGTTGCGGCAAACCAGAAACCAGCAGCCTTCTAGAGCTTTGTACAATATTCTGGGATCAATTGCAAATAGAGGCAAATCGGGGCATCGCGAGGAATTTCCCGACAAAGCGACTCGAGCATGCATGCATCTTTCATCATTCAGAATAGAGCTGAGGCGGTCCATAGATCTGCATACTAACTTATTCGCTTTCCTAGTTAATTTGTTAATTAATTAGGGTTTTGTAATATTTAATTAGCTAGAGTAGTTAATTATTTATTCGGTCTGTATTATTTATTCGGACCCTCCGAGGAGGGCAATTTTGTAATAAGTATGCGTGCGTGTGATGTATGTCTTCCAACCCCACGTCTTTCTCCCTTTTATTTACCAGCTTATGATGGTTAGTTTAGGGCATGTTTCAATTAGCATACTTATGCTCGCATGTTTGCATCCATTCATTTGTCTTGCATGCACCGGGCTCGGCGCATCATACTAACTGCATTGTATTTCAATTTCAAGTTGAATACGTGTTAGCTGTAGCATCATCATATGCCATCTTAGAATAGCCGAGCCTATCTTAGTTGCATTCTTGTATGTGTTGCATTAGGCATCTCAGCATAGTTAGGATTCATGCATGATTTCTAATTAGCTTCTTTCTTTGGCTCGGAGTACTCGGTAAGTGTTCGTGCTTTAGCATCCTTGCATGCGTATGAGTGATTGCCATGATAACATGCTTCACATGAGGCTATGTGCTTATATGATATAACTGCCTGAATGCCTGTAGGTGAAGGTTGGGTTATTTGGATTGAAACAATTCATCGACTGCGAGTTTTAAGCCCACTTGAGAGTGGCAAAATCATGTTTTCTAAGCCCACCTGAGGGTGGCAAATCCACATTTTAGCCTACTTACGAGTAGCAAACCGCTTTCAAAAACAAACATGAGATGTTTTGTTCCAATTCAGGCGATCCAGTCTATATTTGTATGATGTGCGCATCACGTAGTAAATCTAGTCTAATAACTGGAATAAGAGCACATAATGTTTTCAAAACTAGATATCATGGTTAGTAGAGGCCGATCTTTGATCGGGCGAGCGGGGGTGCTCACGAAGTGACCTTCCCCAATCGTACCCAAGTTCTCGAGTCGAGGCAACTTTGGTGATGACGGACACGTGGCCTTAGGCAATGAGTCAGGGTTTCCTAGATTTCCCAAAATAAAATATTTAGGTGGCGACTCTGTATTTGGCAAAACAGTTCATGTTTGGCACTTCTTTCAAAAAAATCTATTTTCAAAAATGATTTGCCGGATTTGGACTCTTTGATGATTCATCGGTCTTGCATTGCACTCTGTGAGATTAGATACAGGACCGTGACTTTGAGTCTTGAACTGTAGTGAGCCCAAATGAACAAAACGGGATTCCCTCCCGGGATGTTCGGGGACGTCTACAGTTTCGGACTGGAAATGCAGCAAGGTACTCTATCCCCTCTTCTGGGCAAGTCTGATCATGTCCGAACTGGAGCTGGAATCGGAACGGGAAGTAAAAGACACAGTGTGTCAGGCCGATCAACTGAATCCTGGGCTGGCAAGACATGTTGTAACTCATCGCTGGTAGATTAAGCCAAGGGCAGCGCCAAGCAATACTGGTAGCGGATAGACTGCACATCCATTCGTACCACCATCCTTCATCGGGGGCATCGACTAGACGTCGCCGGAAGCAATAGCTGCGAGTTGAATATGCTGGGCATGAGTCCACAACCTTCAACTTATCCATCAACGATATCTGGGGAGGGATGAAAAATGAGAGATTAAAGAATAGAGAGGTGTATGTGGAGAGAAAAGTGAGAAAAAGGGTTTTGAGAGAAAAACCAAGCCTGAGGGCCGAGTGATGTGAGAAATATATGTGAGATAGGGTGGGAAACATTACCTGTAGCAGTAGTGGACTCCCCGCGAATCTAGTCGTCTCTTGGCGATGAAAAGCATCTAAGCCCATCAATGTCTCAGCTAGTGTCATGGCGATACAGCTCTTACCCTCTTTTAAGCCTTGGGCAACTTCGATCAAACGGACGCTAGACCCTCCGCAGCCTAAGGCAAGCAAGAAATGAGACAGCATGCACAAGCAAAGCGCGTGTTGCCAAAAACCCTACCAGTGATGATTGTCGCGGTCACCGGCATCAGAAAACCGATGGACCAAGCTGGGGATGTCCAATTCTCCGTCGCGGATCAAAGACCGAGCGTCATGCATAGTAAGCCCGCACATCTGTCCTAAGGCTTGGATGTGGCCAAAGCGGAATTGTGGCAAAATCTCTTCTTCGCGTTCGGACTCCATCAAAGCTTGGAAGTCTTCGAAAGCGGGACATATCTCTTGTCCGCCAAAGCTAAAGACATGTGTTACTGGATTCCAAAACCTTGCCACGACATGAAGGAATGGAAAATGCAGCGGGGTGTGACTCAGCGTGAATAGTGCATTTATGCCGAAGCCTCAGAAATTCACCTTTTCTGAGCCATCCAAGGTAGTAATCTAATTTGTGAGATTTTCGATAAGAAATGCCTCCATTTTTGTGCAAAACTGAGTTAGAATGAGGGAACCACAAAGCTGGAACCTTTATGAAGGATAAGGCACTGTTTGGAGGACAAGTGTCAGAAAACTGGAGGTCCCCAGGCCAAGTGGTCGGCCGACCACTTTTTCTGGTCGGCTAGCTAGTTTTTCTGGTCGGCCAACTACTTTTCTGGTCTACAAACCAAAAAAACTGGTCGGCAGCTCTCTTTGCTGGTCGGCCATGTGCAAAAATGTGGTCTCCAGCTCTTTCTTGTCTCCAGAAGAGAGTCTCTAGCTTTCCGGTGTGTTGAGAGTACTGAAGGTTTGAGTTTACCTCGGTTTCGGAGTGTTCCATCACTTTGTTTCTCCAAAATGCATTTGCTTATCGAGTTGTTAAGTTTTGCTTATCGAGTTGTTGCTCGTTGCTTATCGAGTTGTAACTTGCTAAGGTTTTGTTGTTTCTTAGTGAGTTAAGTCGTTTTGTTTGTTACGTTGGTTCACTACCTGACTTGGCAATACATGAATGTTCAGTTTCCATTCAATCTCATTTTTGTGCAAAATGGTGCGATGCGATGCTTAGAATACAAATATAACACTTTTTTGAACAAAAAGCTGTTTTCATTCCATCATAGCTTCTTTTTACAACATTTTACAACAGGGTACAAGTTTTGAAGAAAATAAAACTACCTAAGCTGTACAATGTGCTACAACTACATGTAAAAAGGAAAATAAAGTAGGAACATCTGCATCAGTGCTATCAAGCTCAAGACCGAGAGGCTCTCTTCACCCTTTTCGGCTGAGCCGCCTCTACACCACCGCCGCTAGCACTACCATCTGAACTGGAATCGCCGTCCTCGGAATCCTCCCCGGTGTCGCCTCCGCCCTCAGAACCGGAACCAGAATCATCATCTCTGCCTACGGATGTCTCCGACTGAGGATGCACAGACTCCTCCTCCTCGCTGGACTCGTCATCCTGTCTGGCAGGTGCTCTATGTCTCCCTCGGCCACGAGTCAAGGCCCCTCTCCTAGTTGCTCGAGAAGGCCTGGATGGCCCTGGTTGTAGTGGTGCGACCTGAAAAGGGAGTTTTGAATACATCAGCCAGAGTATGTATATCAGATATCAGATGCAAGTATGGTACATAGAGTGTGTGCATGCAGATATAGTATGTGAATGTGATGTGTCAAATGTGCTCTACACATGTAGTTAATCAATATAGTGAAATATTCAGTCTCGGCATGTCGTCAGAAGTATGATAAATGCAAGGAAATTGAAAAGTACCAGAATGCCGGAGGCATACAACAGCGTCTCCCTCCACAAGACCATGCTCTCGAGTGAGGCCACCACTCCGAGCAACCCCTCAGTATACTCCCTGGGAGGCTGCAGATACAAGTTCAAGTCATCAGTGAATGAATGTCTAAAATATCTGAGTGATAAATGAAAAACTGTGGAGCATACCGGTGGTGAGTCAGGGTCACTGACGTATCGATGATCGGGCAATGGAGGCTCCAGTGGAATCGGGTAAGATGTCCTATACTGCCAGCCTGTTAGCTCGGTCGGAAGATCTGGGCACCCAGCATACTGGCAAGTCGAGACCATCCCTCTAGCCCCATCCCTCGATGTGCCGGCCCTGCCAGTCGAAGAGATATTTACAACTCAGGCTTGACTCGATGATGGCATATCAGCAGCCCTCCTCGTAGGAGTACAGACACCTGTTAGTGGAGGCATCAAGTATGTATGGCGGTATGTCGCGTACTCCCCTTCTTCCAAGAATAAAACTGCGTCGACAACCAACATAAGGTCATCAACCTCCCGGGGAGTGAGACTCTTGATGGACCGCATGTCCAGTGGAGGCGGCAAAGGAATCTCCTGGGCGAGATTACCCATCGTCTGGCGCATGAAGCGCTCCCCGAGAAACCAGGCTCTGCTGACTGGTCCCTCAAACAAAGTCTTGTATCGGGAGGAGCCCCATGCCCCAGCGAACTGGAACTGAGAATATCCTGGCATCGCCAGCCAAGGCTGCCAAGTGATCTGCGGATAGCAAGTACATAAACTGATTAGCAGTCATAAATATGTGAGATGAATCAAAGCTAAAAAGATGAAGAACTGAGAGTTCTGGTTTACCTCGATTGCCCGCACAGTGTCGAAATACTGCCGGAGATATGGCAGAGTCTCTTGGGGCCTGGGTCGGCACCAACCCTCAAATCTACGTAAATAAGGGATCTCGAGAGGTGCCTCGACCTCGAGCTTAGGGGCGAGTGTCGGGAAAGTAGGCATAAACCCACAGTTGTGAAAGGCAAGACAGTGGCTGTCAGAATATAGAAAATGCAGAATGCTGAGTACAGAATGTAGAGTACAGAATGTAATGTGTGCCGTGTGCAATGTACAGATAATGAAAAGCATAAATGCAAATCAAGAGGGCAGAAGGTACCTCCCAGGCTCTCCAGTAGCCACCTACTATGGTCCCCCGCTCTCGGGAGGTCGCGCTCATGTAGCACTAAAGGGTAGTGAGGCCAGCGCCGCCCCAATCATACTGACTGACCTGTGATAGGTCTACCAGAGCGTTCAGCAGATATAGTTCGACTGTGTTCCCCCTGTCGGAGAACAGTGTTGTCCCGAGTAGGAACATAAAAAATCCTCGGGCATACTGCTCTATCTCCTCAACAGTCTCGGGCATAGTCCTCCTGTATTGCTCGGCGAACCAGGTATACCTGACCCTGCTTGATGATTTGTTGATCGGCGGATGGGCTCCGAGCAGATAAGTCTAAGTCGCCTCCCACTCACCTATATCCGCATCGTATGGGATCGGCCGACCTACCACGTCGAGGCCCGTCAGCATGGAGAAGTCATACAGGGTCATCGTCATGTCCCCGGTAGTGGAGAAATGAAAGGAGTTGGTGGTGTCCCACCATCTCTCTACTAATGCACCTAAAAGGGTCCTGCTCGCCGAATGACATGACAATCCCATACAAAATGGGCCAAATCCCACCTCATCAACAATATGCCGAACGTCATCCGGGAGCTCCATGTACCACTCCCTTGCAATAATCGACCCGTAACCCCGTGTGAAACAAGAAGATACCTGCATATAGAATGAACAGATGTATTTAGTTTCAAAATCAAATAGAATACTGTGTTATGAACTGTGTGTTCAGATTGAGCAGTGTTATGAGCCATATGCAAATTAAATAGAATGCTGTGTTATGAACTGTGTGTTCAGATTGAGCAGTGTTATGAGCCGTGTGCAAATTAAACAGAATGCTGTGTTATGAACTGTGTGTTCAGATTAAGCAGTGTTATGAGCCGTGTGCAAATTAAACCGAATACTGTGTTATGAACTGTGTGTTCAGATTGAGCAGTGTTATGAGCCGTGTGCAAATAAACAGAATGCTGTGTTATGAACTGTGTGTTCAGATTGAGCAGTGTTATGAGCCGTGTGCAAATTAAATAGAATGCTGTGTTATGAACTGTGTGTTCAGATTGAGCAGTGTTATGAGCCGTGTGCAAATTAAACAGAATGCTGTGTTATGAACTGTGTGTTCAGATTGAGCAAAAACTGCGTTATGAACTGTGTGTTCAGATTGAGCAAAATACTGCGTTATGAACTGTGTGTTCAAATTGAGCAAAATACTGCGTTATGAACTGTGTGTTTAGATTGAGCAAACCCTGCGTTATGAACTATATGTTCAGATTGAGCAAAACCCTGCGTAATGAACTGTGTGTTCAGATTGAGCAAAACTGTGTTATGAACTGTGTGGTCAGATTGAGCAAAACCCTGTGTTATGAACTGTGTGTTCAGATTGAGCAAAATACTATGTTATGAACTGCGTGTTCAGATTGAGCAAAACCCTGCGTTATGAACTGTGTGTTCAGATTGAACAAAAACTGTGTTATGAACTGTGTGTTTAGATTGAGCAAAAACTGCGTTATGAAATGTGTTCAGATTGAGCAAAAACTGCGTTATGAACTGTGTGTTCAGATTGAACAAAAACTGCGTTATGAACTGTGTGTTCAGATTGAGCAAAAACTGCATTATGAACTGTGTGTTCAGATTAAGCAAAATACTGTGTTATGAACTGCATGTTCAGATTGAGCAGTGTGATGTGCTGTGTGCCCAAAATGTGCTGTATGCCAAAATGAGTTGTGTGCCCGAATGTGCCGTGTGTCGTGCTGTGTGCCCGAAATGTACTGTGTATCTGAAATGAGCTGCGTGCCCGAAATGAGCTGCGTGCCCAAATGAGCTGTGTGCCCAAAATAAGCTGTGTGCCCAAATGTGCTGTGTGCCCAAATGAGCTGTGTGCCAAATTAGTATTGTGCTATGTGTGAGCTGTATGCCAGAATGAGCAAAAATACTGTTTCTGAGAATGTGTTCAGAACGAGCAGATGAAATACATAGCGAAAGCATGAAATGTGCAAGGAATGCAAAATACATTGCAGAGAATGTAAAAAAAAAAAGTACGCACCTTTCACGCATGATGAGATAGATGAGACTCCGACTCCTGTAGCAGCAAGTCTGCGGGCGCCCGCCGCGCGAAGTCGGTAAAATGATGGAAGGTGCTAGGGGGTAGGATGTGCTCCTGTGGGTGGTACCCTTCTGGGTCGAATGGCCGTATCCTCGGTGGCAACGGTATAATGTCGGGCTCATCCTCTACTCTCGGGGAGCCTCCGCCGTATGGAATATTGTCAGCCATCTGAGAAAAGATGCAAAAAGATGCAAAAATGAGCAGAATGGGCCAAAATTGCAAAAAGTCAACAAAAGTCAACTCTCGAGAAGAGAAAAAGTCAACTAAAGTCAACGCTCGAGAAAAGGTGCTAAACTTCAAGACAAACATACCTCAAGTGGTGGAAATGGAGAAAGAAGCTCCGAAAACAAATTATAATCGGTTCAAAACGAAGAGAATCGAAAGTTTTCGCGAAACAACTTCGCGTGGGGCGTTGGAAAATGCGTATAAAGTGCAGATCTGAGAGAGAAAAGGGTCTAGGAGCAAAGGAGAATGTGTTTCGGCCTTGTGTTTGTGAGCAAAAGTGATTTGGATGTGTATACTTAAAGATCCAGCCTTGAAAAGACCAATCTGTCCCTGTTTTGCTAAATTGGGCGGCCAGCCAGTTTTTTTGGTTGGCCGACCACTTAAGTGGTCAACAACTGGTCGGCCATTGATGCAGGTGGTTGGCCACTCTCCTAGATGATCTTCAGGGATCCATTGTTCTCCCTGTGCGTTTTGGTGATGATTGGAGTCCTTGGCTCTCGGAAAAGTGCAAGAAAAGTACACTTTTCGGCTCGAATTGTCCCCGCAGGAACTTTAATTCAAGTCTTCGAAGCGTGGCTCATCATTACTCGTCAAGAGCAAGGTGTATCCTTTTGAATATGTTGTGACCCCTCCGAGAGGTAAATCGGAGGTTACAGTTAAATTGCTCGCGTTAAGGCTTGTATCTCCTTTTTTCAGTATTTTGCTTCGAACGTACTTTTCAAGTTGCACATTTCAAATGCATTGTTATGCACATTTCTCTCGCATTGTCATGCACACTTTATTTGCATTGTCATGCACATTTTGCTCGCATTGTTATGTGCATTCCTCTTGCATTATTAATGCATTTCGTCCGTATTATTATGCGCATACTTAGGTTGCATTGTCATGCACCCCTCCATCCGCATTGTTATGCGCACACTTAGGTTGTATTGTCATGCACCCCTCCACCCGCGTTGTCGCGCATACTTAGGTTGCATTGTCATGCACTTTTTCACCCGCGTTGTCACGCACATCTTAGGTTGCATTATTATGCACCTCTCCATTTGCATTGTTATGCACCTCACGACTCGCGTTGTCATGCACTTTTCACTTGCATTACTAGGCGTATTTCCATCGGCATTGTTTATGCACGCGTTTAGCTCGCATTGGAATTGTACCATGATGTAACGTGGAACATGTGTTTCTAACTATATTGTACCTGTTGAGTTTCTTTCTTATGCAGGCACGATATTGTATGTACGGTTCATTTGAGGCTGGTGCGACCAGACGGTATTGTATGTACGGTTCATTTGAACTTCTCTTCCTTCTCCGCGTGAGACGCAGTAAGAATTGTATAATTTTCTTACATCCTTTCTGCATGAGTTGTAGTTTGGTTTGAATTCATTCGTTCGCTTAAACTGTTGCATTTATTTTGCATAATTGCTTCATTACAGCTTTCTTTGCATGATCATAAGTTATGTTCGGCATTGTGCATGTCATTTGCATCTTGCCCCTGCCTGCGGGCACATCTCTTTGTTATCTTGCCTGTTTGTCTAAGTCTTCGGCCTTGTCGAAAATGGGTCGTCTCTGGGCTTTGACATTCACCACCGTCACTTCTTGACTTTGGAGTTCTGTCAAAGAGGGGCAACTGTAGACACCCCATTTTTGACCGACCTTAAGACTTAGATGTCATCGATTGAGCACTCGGTGATAGTGCATGTTTGTGCTCGTTCGAGTTTCCAGAGTTTTTGGCTAAGAGCCTTGCCTCCGGGCCTCTGGACTCTTTGTGTTTCAGCTCGGTTTGTGGACCAAGCCTTGTTTCCCTTCCCTAGAGGGAGGGAGAGGTCCTGTAGACCACTTTTCGTGGGCATAGACCACTTTTCTCGTTTGGAGACTAGTTTCCGATTTTCGGAGCCATTGGCCGCGGGCCTTATCTCGGGACCGCTTAATGTTCTCCGTTTGGCGTGGTTTTTGAGCCACACCTTATTGCCTCTACCTAGAGGGACACTGTGGTCTGGGAGACCACTTTTGTGGTCGTAGACCACTTTTGATGCCCGTAGACTAGTTTTCGAGGCTCCCAATTGCGCGCCTTGCCTCCCGTACTCTTGTCTTGCATCCTTTTTGGTTTGTTTTTGGTACAAACCTTGTTTTCCTTGTTTGGAAGGTGGTACAAGGGTGGGAGACCAGTTCTTCCCCTTGGAGACCACTTTCCTTCCTGCCAGCCAGTTTTCTGGCCGGGCAACTGGTTTTCTTGGTCTTTGGGCCACCTTTTCTGGTCGGCCACCACACCATTGACTTGCTTTTAGTGTGCAGACCTCTACTACCCTTGGCCGACCAGTTTTCTTTTTGGGAGACCACTTGTGGTGGTCGACCAACCACTACAAGTAGCTGGCCGACCACTTCAAGTGATCGGCAGCTTTCCATCACCTTTTTGGAGATATTTTTAGGCCAGCTGTTACAGCTGGAAGGCACAAAAGCCATCCTCCATACACATGTATGGAGGGATGGCTTTAGGCCAAAAGCTTGTCCAACAAGCTTGTTACTTGTTCTCTATATAAAAGAGAACCTCCCCCTCCCTCCTCTAGGTTCAGATTTTGTGGCTTGAGCTATAGATACACACTTGTCTCTATATTTCCTTATTTGCTCTTGTTTTGTGCTTGAAAGTGTCATTTCATCATACTTTAACACACAAACACACACTCAAACACCATCCTTTTGTTACTGAGGCTCTTAGAAGCTAGTTTTGGTGTTTTTGGTTTGGTTTGAGCTCAAAAAAGTTGCTGGACTTGTAGCTTCAAAGTGGTTCTATAGGGGTGAGCCTTTAACCCCTTAAACCTTGGTTTTTGCTTAAGCTTTTGGACCTGTTTGCATGCTTATTTAGGTTTGACTTCCTACTGCAAAAAGTTCTTATTTTGTATGCTTGTGATGTTTGTTTAAGGTCACTTTTGTGTTGGGGGTAGTCTACCCCCTCTTGTGCCTTGTTAGGCCTTGTTTTGAACCTTCCTTTTAAGCCTTTGGGACCACCTTGTTTTGACTTTTCTACCACTGAATTCCAGAGGAATTTCAGTGGTGGAAATGGTGTTTTAAGGTCCCAAATAAGAGAGGGTCATCCCCTCTCCTTGTGTTTTGAATGCTTGCTTCATATGCCTTATGTTTGAGCATGTTTGTCTAGCTTGTGTTGGCCACATCTCAGGCCATTTTAGGCCTTATTTCAGCATGGTATACCACTTTTTTGACTTGGTTTTGTCACCTCATGCATGCTTAGTACACTTGTAGTGTAAATCTTACAAACTAGCTTTGTGTGCCTCATGAAGTAACATGTCTTTCTAACTTGTTTTGAGTCTATCTCAGAATGTTCTTGGTGTTGTTTTGCCATGATATACCTCTATTAAGGTTTGGTTTGATAGCTCCATGCATGCTCCATGCACTTGTAGTGCAATTCCATGAACTAGCCTAATGTGTATTATGCTTTAGACTGTCATTCTAGCATGATTTTGGCTTAACTCTAAGAAGTTTTTGTCCATGTTTTAGCATGCTCTAGCTCTGATTTGTGTTTTTTTGGTCATGCATGCCATGCTTTGTATAGCTATAATGCATTCTAGCTTGTTAGCTTTGTGTATCAAGTCCACTAGCATGCATTACTTGGGCTATTTGAATGATTTGGCATCATTTGTTATGTGATTTCAGTTCATGTTTCACGTTCATGCACTCACATTGTCACTCTTTCAATGCGTTGGAGAGTTTGCCCTTTATGCCTTAAACCTTTGCCATTGTGTATGCCTTCATGCCTAAGCTTGCGAGCTATCGTTTCAGTGGGTTTTTGGGGTTATTTTGCCATGATATAACTTTGATTTTTGTTGGTTAAGTTATCTCATGCTTGGTCTTGATAGGTGTAGTGTAATCCTCCCTTTTGGCCTTGTATGCATCATGCCTTATGCCCTTCATGCTAGCTTGTTTTGGCTTCCTTCCATGCATGTTTTAGACTCATTTTGACATGTTCGAGGACTATTTTGGGTTGCCTTTGCCATATGCTTCATGTTTTGCATAGTTGTAGTGCAAATGCCTATGCTAGCTTCAAGCTTTGGGTACCATAGCATGCTTCATTTGTGTTGTGTACATGATTTGGCATCATTTACCATGACATTTCAGAGCATATAACATTGCCATGTTCCCACTTCATTCACTCTTTAAGTGCCTTTGAGTGTTATGCATTGTTGCCTTGTTTGTGGCCTAGCATGTATGCCATCTTGCCTAGGTCCTTGAGCCCTCATCTTAGCATGTTTTGGTCTTTGTTTAGACCTAATTAAGCTCTATCTATGGTTGGTTCATGCATTTGTGCCATGTGTTGCATGTCCCTTTGTATAGTCCTCTTTGCTAGCTTTAATGCTTTAAGGACCCTAGCATGCCATGCTTGTGTTGTTTGAATGATTTGGCATCATTTCTTACTTGATTTCAGTGCCTATAGTGTTGTTACACTTCCACATTTGTCACTCCTTGAGCACTCTTGAGAGTTGTGCTCTTAGGCTTAGTTGGTGGGCCAATACATGTGCATGCTTGTATATACTTTTGTGCCTTAGTTTTAGCATAATGGCCACTGATTTGGGCATGACTGAGGTCTGTCCATTTTGGTCTAAGTCCATCGAGCATGTTATGTGAATGTTGTTACATTGCATCATGTTGTTTGCATGCTTATATCACATTGCATTTAGTATGCCATGTTGTTCATCGCATTGATAGCATGCTCATGTTACATTGCATTGAGTATGCCATGTTGATTTCATTGCATTGTGTATGCATGCCATTAGGTTCCTCATATTGCATTGCATTGTGAATGCATGCATTACATTGTGTTTAGCATGCTTGAGTTGCATTACATGTTTGCATGCGTGAGTTGCTTTGCATTTGTTTGGATTAGGTGTTACTCCGAACACGAGAAACGATAGACGTTTCATACTTGAAATGATGAAACGTGCCTCAATTCTTGATCGCCGACGCTCTTGATCATACATGATAGAGTTCTAGGCTTTTATGTGTTTATGTGTGCATTCATTTTACATTGAATTGTGCAATTTGACTTCTCGGCCATCATGCATCGAGATGCGTGATTGGTGGCCCGACGGTCGAGAACCACACTCCCTTGAGCTTATGAAATGATAGGGAGGGTGGTTGTGCACACATATCTTGCAAATACATTACCATGCCCTTTCTTGCTCTCTGTTGCAGCAAATTGGAGAAGTGCAGCAAAAACTGGTCGGCCAACTAGAAAAACTAGTTGGCCGACCACTTTTTCTGGTCTGTAACAATAGAAAGTGGTCGGCTAGTGGCTGGAAACACCTCTAGGTGGTCGGTAGCCCTCCCATAGGTCCCCAAGGTGAGTTAGAAGCTTTCTGGAGCTTGCTGCAAGGTTCTGAGAACAATTGCAAACAAAGGTAAGTTGGGGCATCGCGACAAATTTCCGAACGAGGCGAACGAGCATGCATGCACTCCTTATCCCGAGGACCTCTCTTTAATGCTTTCCTTAGCTAGTTTATGCTTTGGTTATGTATTTAAGTAATTAATGCGTTTAGTTGCTTATTCGTGTTGTAATAACTAGTTAGTTAACTTGATTAGTTAATTAGCTTCGTTTTGTACTTAATTAGTTGGCTTGTTAGTTAATTAGTTTTGTGATGTAATAATTAGTTTAATTAGCTTAGATTAGCTAGTTAGCTTCTTATTCGGACCCTCCGTCGAGAGGGCTAACTGTTGTAACAAGCGTGCGTGTGTGCGATGCATGTCTTCCAACCCCCTAATTAGTTTAATCACTTAACCGCTTACGATGGTTAGTTTTAGGGCATGTTTCAATTAGCATCCTTATGCTTCGCATGCGTGTATCCATTCATCTATTTTTCATGCACGGGGCTCGGCGCATCATACTAACTGCATTGTATTTCAATTCGAAGTTGAATACATATATCGAATTGTCGCATTCATATGCCATCTTAGAATAGCCGAGCCTATTTTAGCTGTATTTTTGCATGTGTTGCATTAGCCATCTTAACATGAACTAGGATCATGCATGATTTCTAACTAGTTCTTTGTTTTGGCTTGGAGTACACCGTGAGTGTTTACGCTTTAGCATACTGCATGAGATGTGTATGTTTCCATGCTAGCATGCTTGCCATGAGGCTAACTGCTTAAGTGATTAACTGCTTGAATGTCTGTGGATGAAGGTTGGATTTCTTGAACTGGAACAATTCATTGAAATCCCCGACTTAGTCTACTTGCGAGTAGCAAACTTCTAACCGTTTTCACAAATGAACGAGCAATGATTTGTTCCAACTTAGGCGATCTAGTCTATACTTGTATGCTGCGCGCATCACATAGTAATTCTAGGTTAATAACCGGAATGAGAGCACATGTGTTTTC
Source organism: Camellia japonica (assembly GCA_030407325.1). Taxonomy (NCBI): domain Eukaryota; kingdom Viridiplantae; phylum Streptophyta; class Magnoliopsida; order Ericales; family Theaceae; genus Camellia; species Camellia japonica. The sequence continues at coordinate 159,765,039 of JAPPVO010000059.1, read as the reverse complement.
AAAAACAAAATATCATGTTAGTAAAGGCGGATCTTTGATCGGGCGAGCGGGGGTGCTCATTGCATGACCTTCCCCTCTCGTACCCAAGTTCCCGAGCTTAGGTAACTTTGGTGATGACGGACACATGGCCTTAGGCACGAGTTAGGGTTTTCTAAATTTCCCAAAAATAAAATATTTAGGTGGCGGCTCTGTATCTGGCAAAGCAATCCATGTTTGGCACTTTTTTTTATAAAAATCAGTTTTCCAAAACGATTTGCTGGATTTGGACTCTTTGGTGATTTATCGATCTCGCATCGCACTTTGTGAGATTAGTGCATCACTAATTGGACTCGACTACCCTTATAAAAGGCGGATATTGGGTGGGAAAAGAAAATTTACATGGTATCTAGAGTAATTAGATACGAGGGGAACGCATTCATCCTCCCCATTCATGATGAAGATGCTTCTTTTCTTATCCCATTCTGGTTGCAAGTCGCACATATGGATTCCTTCAAAAAGTTATTTTACGAAGATATCTAATGCCATTACAAAAGGTCCATGACTCATAATTATGTAACTTTATGTAGTATTTGATAGGAAGTTTGTTATAAGCCTAGATTTGTGATAACCCTACTTCGTATTATGCTTTAATTCCTTAATTAGACTTGTGAATATGTTTTTAGTGTGAAATTGCATGTTTAATTGTGTGATTTATATGATTTTGAATTTATATCTGTTGTTTGTAGGAAAACCTATTGAGATTATGACTTTTAACTGAAAATTGGAAACCTTAAAGGCACCAGAAACCAAAATTGATTTAATATTTGTGATCAGCATAATTTTTAGAGCTTAATGAGAAGTTTGAAAAAATTTGATTCAGAGTAAATTAATTAGATTTAAATCAATTAAACTAAATTTACTTAAGTTTTGCTTGATTAAGCCTAATCAATAATTAATCTAATCTAAGTAGAGTTAATTAAGGATCCTTATATATATATATATATATTGACTTAGTCAAGAGCCTTAGGGGCTCAACCAAAATGAGCTGGAGCTAAACAAAGAGAGAAAAGAAGAGAGTTCAAGACAGGAAGAGAAGAAACGCTAGGGAATTTGGAAGAGAAATAAGGGAATTGAAGGAATTGAAGTAGAACTCAAGAAATTGACTCAAGGTATGTGAAATTCAACTAAAACTCATGAAACTAACTCATTATTTGTTTGAATCAAGGATCAAAAAGAACATTAAACACCTAATTGAGCTAGGGTTTTGAGTTATAAGTTTAATTGAGCTTAATTCAAGAAATTGAACCTTAATCCTTTGAATTTGCTTGATTTGAGTTCAATGTCGAGAATTATACATGAAATGAGCTCTAGGGTTTTACATGCAAAAGAGTTATGAGTTAAATTCAACCATGCAAGAGATGAATTTACATGAGCATGAAGCTTAAATGTTGAAATCTTTGAATTCATGGAAGTTTGGACTTTGAATTTGAAATTAAAGCAAGTTTGATTCAATTGAGCTTGAATTACACTTTAATTATGTTAGTATATCATGTTTTTGAGGTAGTTTTGCATGAATTTGGGCTTGAAAATGAGTTTGGAAACTTAAACTTTGAACAAATTTTGGATTGCTCAAATTTACCCAGAATTGCACGTTCAACTGTGAGCCCCGCACATGCGGAACACAGGGCAGAACAAAGGTCGAACACTGTTTTAATTGCACGTACGGCCAGGGACTTCCGCACGTACAGAAAATAGGGAAAATTCTATTGACTTTTGTTGACCTTTCTGACCTTCTAAACATGTTTTCGACCTTATCTAGACTCTCCGAAGAATTAAAAGATAATTAGAAATGTGATTAATTAAAAAGACAAGAGCTCGAAATTGAACGTATTGTTTATCAAATTTTTATATGTGATGTATTGCGTTGGTTGCTTGCACGGAGAATCATTGCAAGGCCTAAATCACTATGACTAATAAGTTTGTATAAATATGTTCTTAATTATTATTTTGAAAAGAATATGAATGTTGTATTTATAGATTTCTGAAATTGCCTTATGTTATGATATGAATGAGTCCCGATGAATGCTTTATGAAGGTAATGAAATGATTTACAAATGTTATAAGTATGAATGATAAATAAATGATATGCGAACCAGAGGTTGTTTCGTTTATGGTATGATGTAATATGTTGGGCCTAAGGCCATTCTGTACTATGTTGGGCCTGAGGTCGTTTTGTTATATGTGGGCTCGAGGTTGTTCTGTATGTTTGGGCCCGATGCCGTTTTGCATATTGGACCCGAGGTCATTTTGTATGTTTGGGCTCGAGACCCTTTTGTATAATTGGACTTGAGGTCATTTCGTAACATGTTGGACCCGAGACCGATTGTCAAATTTGAATATGAAGAAAACTGTGGATCGTTTTTACTTCTGAAAACTTATTGTTTTATGTTCAATACTTTCTTTAATTCAGACTCATTTATTAATCTTTTGCATTGTTATTACTCATTGAGCGTCACTCACTCCCTATTGTATATGTATATAGGTGATCAGTAGGGTGATCAGCCTTTAAGTCAGCCTTAGGAATTGTTTATGTGGACATGTCGTGCCAAGCCTCTAAGATGGAGCTTCTGTCTTTTTGGTGTTATGTTTTATGTTAAGTCTTTTATTTGGTTTTTGATAAATGGGTTTGTGAATACGTGAACTTAATGTTGATGAATCCTATGTATATAAGTTTGTGTTTGGAAATCATGATATGTCTATGAGAGTTTATCCTGATCATTTAAGCACTATTCAATGGACGTTATTTGTAATATTTGCTTCCGGTTAAGGCCCCATTATGAAAAACATTTGTTTTCTGTATGAGGCTGTAGGTAATCATGTGATTACTGGCCGGTAATGAACCAAACTTTTAGGGGCGGGTTTCGATCATGACAGAGTGGTATCTGAGCACGAGTAAATAACTCACACACTGGTCCATTTGAGCAATAAGGAGTCTATAAAAGAGTTAGGAACATTTGCATTTTTGTTATAGTGTATGAGTTAAGATGTGAATCCATGATCTTTATGTGAACATGAGAATGAAAGATATAAATACAAGTGTGCTTTCCTAAGCTTTTTATTGAATATGAAGTATATGAGAATATATGGGTAAGTATAATTATTGTTTGAGCATGAACATGGAAATTATGTAACCATGTGTACGTTTCTAATCTTAGCATGAGAAGTAACCTATGTGAGAACCTATGTGAGTATGTGATATGAGTATGAACAAAAAAAAAAAAGTTATGTGAATTAATATGTAATTTTAATGTTGTAGACGTGCCCGAACGTCATGGCTCCGCGCGTGAAATGGGCGCGAAATCCGTTTTGTTCTCAAGCTACTACAGTTCGGACTCAATGTCACGGTTCTAAATCTAATCTCGCAAAGTGCAATGCAAGATTGATAAATCACCAAAGAGTCCAAATCCGACAAATCATTTTGGAAAACTGATTTTAATAAAGAAGTGCCAAACATGGACTACTTTGCCAGATACAGAGTCGCCACCTAAATATTTTATTTTGGTGGAATTTAGGAAACCCTAACTTATGCCTAAGGCCACGTGTCCGTTATCACCAAAGTTGCCTCGGTTCAGGAACTTGGGTACGAGAGGGGAAGGTCATGCAATGAGCACCCCCGCTTGCCCGATCAAAGATCGGCCTGTACTAAGCATGATATCTTGTTTTTGGAAACATATGTGTTCTTATTCCGGTTATTAGCTAGCTTTACAATGTGATGCACACAGCACACAAGTATAGACTAGATCGCCTAAATTGGAACAAAACATCTCATGTTTGTTTGTTTGAAAATGGTTTGAAGGTGCTACTCGCAAGTAGGCTAAGACGTGGGTTTGCCACCCTCAAGTGGGTTTAGAAAACATGATTTTGCCACTCTCAAGTGGGCTTAAAACTCGAATTTCGATGAATTGTTCCAATTCAAGTAATCTAACCTTCACCCACAGGCATTCAGGCAGTTATATCATTTAAGCAATTAGCCTCATGGCAAGCATGCTATCATGGCAACACTCACACTCGTGCAAGATGCTAAAGCATAAACACTTACCTAGTACTCCGAGCCAAAACAACAACTAGTTAGAAATCATGCATGATCCTAATTATGTTAAGATGGCTAATGTAGCACATGCAAAAATGCAACTACAATAGGCTCGGCTATTCTAAAATGGCATATGAGATGCAACTTGATAATCATGTATTCAAGTAGGAATTAAAATACAATGCAATTAGTATAATGCGCTGAGCCCGGTGCATGCAATACAGATGAATGAATGCAAACATGCATAGTATAAGAATGCTAATTGAAACATGACCTAAAACTAACCATCGTAAGCAGTTAAGTAAAAGGGAGAAAGACGTGGGGTTGGAAGACATTCACATACTCACGCACACTTATTACAAAATTCGCCCTCTCGACGGAGGGTCCGAATAAATAATACAAACCAACTAATTAATTAACTACCCTAGCTAATTAATTATTACAAAACTCTTAACTAATTAAGCAAATTGATTAAGTTACAAAGCCGTTAAAGCGGCCTCAAGAGGAGGGACAAATGCATATGCTCGATCGGCTTTGCTCGGAAATCCGTTGCGATGCCCCATGTTGCCTTTGTTTGCACACTTATGCTCCTCTGAAAACTATGCCAGCTTCTGTGATGCCTCTGAACCACCCCATGGACATTCTAAGAGGCCATCGGCCAAAAGATATTGCCATTGGCCAAAGGAAAGGGGTTATCGACCACTTTTTAGTCTATCGGCCAAAAATGTTAGCCAATCGGCACTCCAGATAGCCGATCGGCCATCTCTTCCTACAAACTGCTCCTTTTACTGCAGTAGAGGACAAACAAGGGCATGGCAATACATTTTCAAGATAATGTTGTGCAACTACACCCCTTATCATGTTTGGAACTCAAAAGAGTGTAGTGTTCGACTCTCGAGCCATCAATCACGCATTTCGATGCATGATGGCCAAAGAGGCCGAATTACACATATCAATATGGAATGAATGCACAAAAACACACAAATGTCTCACACTCTATCATGTTGGATCAAGAGTGTCGGCGACCGAGGATTGAGGCATGTTTCGTCACTTCAAGTACGAAACGTCCCTCGGTCCTCGTGTTTGGTTTGACACCCCAAACCAAACACAATGCAATGCATACAACATGGAAAAGCTATGCAATGCAACATAAGCATGCCAAATGCAATATGACTCAAACATGCACACAAGGCTAAGGTAACAAGCATGCCAAATGTAATGCAACCTAAACAAGCATGTGACAAAATGCAAACTGGCAAGCATGCAAAATGCAACCTAAATATACAAACGTGCGTAGAATGCAAAGATGGACAAGCATGCAACAACATGCAAACTAGCAAGCACGTAACAACATGCAAAGATGGACTTAAACCAAAATGAGCAGACCTCAGCCATGCCCAAATCAGTGGCCAAATGTGATGAAATGATGGAATGAAATGTAAAACAAGCATGCATTCCAATTGGCCTATCACTAGGCAACAATGCACAATCCTCAAACATGAGCAAGGTGTGACAAACATGAGAATGTGGCAATGAAATAAGCTCTGAAATCATGTGAGGAATGATGCCAAATCAACCAAATAATGCAAGTATGGCATGCAAGAGAGCTCAAAGCTTAAGGCTAGCAAATGGGTTTACACCATGGCCATGCAAAGCAAGCCCCAAAGGGCCAAGGGCAACCAAAACAATCCTAAGGCAGGTCAAGATAAGACCAAAAGCAAGCTTGAACCTAGCCAACACAAGCTAGAATAAGAGTCCAAAAGGCATGAGGCATGCAAGGCTAACAAGGGGTGTTACACTACACCTATTACAACCAAGTATGGCATGACTTAACCAATGAAAAACAGAGTTATGGCATATCAAAATGAGCCCAAAAACCCACTGAGATGACATCCCAAACGCCTAAGTATGATAGCATGCACAATGATTCATTCTTGAGGCACAAAACACCAAACCTTCAAAGCATCAAAAGGGTGACAAATGCAAGTGTATGGCTACACTACATGGATTGAAATCACATATGAAATGATGCCAAATCATGAAAATGGTTTAAGTAATGCATGCTATGACTTGAACACTCAAAGCCAACAAGTTAGATTAAACCAAGGCTATACAAAACAATGCATGCATGATCCAGACAACATGAAACAGAGCTCAAGCATGGTAAAACATGACTAAAAGCTTCTTTGAGTTGAGCCAAAACATGCAAGAATGATGATCCAAATGCAAGGTGCATGTTAAGGCAATAGAGAGGATTACACTACAAGTGCATGATGCATGCAAGAGGTCATCAAACCAACTTTAGACAGAGGTATAACATGGCAAAATAACACCAAATACTTGCTGAAATGAAGCCAAAACATGCTAAGCAAATATGCTACCAATATGAGTCATTTATACTAGCAAATGAGACATAAGGAGAGGGGGGTGTCCCTCTCCTATTCAAGACTCCAAAACCACCTTTTCACCACTAAAAATCCTCTAGATTTCAGTGGTAGAAAGGTCATGCAAAGGTAAGAACAAGGGCCAAAAGGGATGGCTCAAAACAAGGCCAAACAAGGCCTAAGAGGGGGTAGACTACCCCCAACACAAAAATGACCTTAAACAAAGATCTCAAGCACACAAAATCAGAACTTTTTGTAGTTTAGAGTAAAGCTTAAAACAATATGAAAATAGGTCTAAAAGCTTAAGCCAAAATGGGGGATTAAAAGGTAGTTGACTCACCCTTGAAGAACACCTTCAAGAACACAACTCCAGCACTCTTCTCTGATCAAAACCAGTCCATGAACTCCAAAACCAACTCCTAAGGACCTCAGCAACCAAAGGATGGTGTTCTAGTAGGTGTTTGTGTGCAATAGTGTGAAGAATCTACACTTTTGGGCACAAACAAGGGCTAAACAAGAGAGAGGTAAAATATATAGAGAGAGTTATAGAACTTGTATCTCAAATTTTCAGAACCTTTGGAAAGGGAGGGGAGGCTCCCTTCTTATAGAATTTCAATTCTCAAGCTTGTTGAACAAGCTTGAGTCTTGAATGCAATCCCTGTAAACACGTGTATGGAGGATGAGAATTGTGCCCACCAGCTGTCACAGCTGGTAGAAAATATCTACAAAAAGCAGATGGAAAGGCCTCGGCTCAAGAATATGGTCGATCGACCAAAAAGAGTGCCGATCGGCCAACACTTATGGCTGATGGTAGGGAAACATGGCCGATGGCACAATGCCTTAGCCGATGGGTTGAGGGGATGGCCAACAAGCCATCCTCTTCCCTCAGAAGCAAAACCACAAGTTCTTGGTCCACAACCAAGCACAAAACAGACAAGTTGAGAGATCCTAAGGCAAGGCGCACAGCCGAGACCTTCGAGAACTCAAAACGAACACGAGCATGGATGATCATCGAGTGTTCAAACGATGACGTCCAAGTCTTGAGGACGGTAAAAAATGGGGTGTCTACAGTTGCCCCTCTTTGACAAAACTCGAAAGTCATAAGATGATGGGAGTGAATGTCAAAGCCCAGAGACGACCCATTTTTGACAAGGCCGAAGACTTAGACAAGCATACAAGATAACAAAGAGATGCGCCCGCAGGCAGGAGCAAAATGCAAAGGACTTGCACGATGCCGAACATAACTTATGATCATGCAAAGAGAGCTGTAATGAAGCATAACATGCAACAGTTTAAGCAAGCGAATAAGAATCAAACTACATTTCATGCAAAAAGGATATAAGAGAATTATGCAATTCTCACTGCGTCTCACGCGGAGAAGACTAAAAGCGACTACCGAGGACACCCGGAGTCTCAAGCACAACATCTCTCAACGTATCACACGCAAGAGAAGGGAAGGAGAACAACAATTCTCAGCGTATCACACGTAGCAGAAAGGAGGAGCATCGCGCAAAAGAGGAAAGGGAACAACAATTCTCAACATATCACATGCAAGAGAAGGGAAGGAACAACAATTCTCAACGTATCACACGCAAGAGAAGGAAGGAGCGACAATTCTCAGCGTATCACATGCAAGAGAAGGAAGGAGTATCTCTCAGCATATCACGCAAGAGAGGAAAGGGAGCAACAATCCTCAGCGTATCACACACAAGAGAAGGAAAGGAACAACAATTCTCAGCGTATCACACGCAAGAGAAGGAAGGAGCGATAATTCTCAGCGTATCACACGCAAGAGAATGAAGGAGCATCTCTCAGCGCATCACGCATGAGAGGAAAGGGAACAACAATCCTCAGCGTATCACATGCAAGAGAAGAAGGAACAACAATTCTTCTCAGCGTATCACATGCAAAAGAAGGAAGGAGCAACAATTCTCAGTGTATCACACGCAAGAGAAGGAAGGAGCGACAATTCTCAGCATATCACGCGCAAGAGAAGGAAGGAGCATCTCTCAGCGCATCACGCAAGAGAGGAAATGGAACAACAATTCTCAGCGTATCACATGAAAGAGAAGGAAAGAGCATCTCTCAGCGTATCATGCAAGAGAGGGAAGGAGCAACAATCCTCAGCGTATCACACGTAAGAGAAGGAAAGGAACAACAACACTCAACGTATCACATCGAGCGCGCCGGGGTGTTTCTAACTGAAACAAAACAAACTCAAAGGACAGGAAAGGTCTCACCTGGAATTCCTCTGAATGAATGAACCACGCACACAGTACCGTCTGGTCGCACCAGCCTCAAATGAACCGTACATACAATATCGTGCCCTGCATAAGGAAGAAACTCAACAGCTACAATATGGTAATAACACATGTTAAACGTTACGTCAAGATACAATTCCAATAAAATAAACGCGTGCATGCGCAATGCAAGCGAAGAGATGTGTAGCAACGCGAGTGAAAAGTGCACAACAACGCACGTGAAAAGTGCATAACAATGCAACGAGTGGTGATGTATATTCCATGTAATATTATGGTGCACATTCTATGCGAGAGGGAGAAATGCACATTCTATGCAAACAACAACAAAGATGTATGCACAATGCAACATGTAAGCCCTACGCAATGTTATTGTGGATACATATCCGACACAAACATGCACATGTTAGGCAAACGTGATGACGCATATTCTAATCGACAACGCAACACGCATGTTCCACGCAATGACATAGAGATGCCATATTCAATGTAAGCATGGTAAAGGCATGTTATTCATAATATTGAGATGCAACTTCAAAGCAAGACGAGGCATGCTCAATGCAAGAACGAGAATGTATAACAAGTGCACCTATTACAAACACGACAAAACATTGTAATGCAACATATTCAAAGCAATTCTCGACCAATTCTTAAATCTTGTGATATACAAAAGGATACGAAAAAGGATACACCTGGTATGTATCGAGTGCCGCACACGGAAGACACGATTCGAGGTCAACACGAAGGCCGGTTAAGCTTCAAAAGTGTACTTTCTTACATTCTTTTGAGAGATAAAGGTACCAATCAACAAAACTGACCCAAACAAGGGCATTGGAGGTGCATCGACCACAATAGGAGGCCATCGGCCACAAAAGGAGCTTATCGGCCAACAATTTGGCCGATCGGCCAAAAATGGCAATTTCGGGGCAGTTTTGACATTTCACCTCGGGTCTTTAAATATAGGGCCTCAAACCCTATTCTTTCACTTTCCTTAGTCGAAAATCAGTGCTCTCTCTCTCTAGGTCATTCTTCACCCTTAGCTCCTAGCTTTTCGCTTGTTTTCGAGCCTCCCGCAACATTCAATTCGCGAAACCCTCTTCGTTTTGCACACTTTGAACCGAATGAAACGCGTTTTCGGTGTCCCCTTCTCGATTTCCACCACTTGGGGTTTGTTTCCCCTGAGTTTACCTCGATCTTCGTGCCTTTTTCCACACTCCAACCTTTTCTTCCATTTTTTACCCTTCGGGGTTGACTTTTGGTTGACTTTTTGCATTCTTGCCCATTTTCCACACCTTCGGCCATTTTTGCACTCTTCTTGAGATGGCAAATGACATTCCACGGGGTGGGACTCCCCTAGAGATGGACACGGACCCTAAGGTCGAGCTCCTACCTCTTGGCATTCGACCATTCGACCTAGCGACATACCGGCTCGCGATACACATACTGCCTCCTGATAGAATTCGTCAGTTCAGGAGCTTCGCGCGAGGCGCTCCAGAGGATCTCCTGTTGCGCGAGCTGGAGTCACATCTTTCTTACGGCACCTCTGAGGTATACCCTTCATCTTTACTTTCTGCAATGTAGATTGTATGCTTCGGATAGCCAGTACTGTTCTGTAACTGATTAACCCAAACACACTGATACATGACATGCTTAGTTCACCATGAGCACACCCACACCCGATATCTGTGTAAACTCGAACACATGCACACACACTGCATTTTCATCAATTCTGAACGCATTCAAACACTGTATTTCTGACACTGCTTCATATACTGTTGGTCTTTGAACACAGGGAGATTCCCATGCCTTTCGGGGGTATGGGAACACCATTGCCCGAGGATGGTACATGGAGTTGCCCGATGCGGTCCGCCACATCGTTGATCAGGCCGGTTTCGGCGTTTTCTGCATGGGACTCTTGTGCTTCACTGCGAGTAGGTCCCTCCTAGGTGCTCTGGTGGAGAGGTGGTGGGACACCACCGATTCCTTCCACCTTTCTGCTACAGGGGAGATGACGATGACCCCCTTCGACTTCTCCATGCTCACCGGCATCGGAGTAGGGGGTGATCCGATTCCCTTCGACGCTGATATGGATGAGTGGGACGCTGCCTAGATCTACTTGCTCGGCGCTCGGCCACCTCTCTCCTGGCCAGGGTTCGTGAGGTATTCTTGGTTTGAGGACCATTTCAGGGTACAGGTGCCTACGACCCGCGAGGAGGTGGAGCAGTATGCCCGAGGGTTCATCATGTTCTTGCTGGGCACCACCTTATTCGCTGACTGGGCGAACACTATTGCCCTCTATTTGCTGAGCGCGCTAGTGGATGTGACACAGATTCGGCGTTACGACTAGGGTGGCGCAGGCTTGGCCACGCTCTATGGATATATGAGCTCTTCATCTCGCCGCAGCAGACATTTGCTCGGAGGCTACTGGCGAGCTTGGGAGGTATATTTTCCCCTTCTGTCTTTTCAATTCTACTTTACATTATCTGTACACCATACACACTGCACACATGCAATCTGCTTTACACTGGCTGTACACTGCACAATACACTTCACATGCTGCACAATACACTGCACACACTGCACATGATTCTGATTTCTACTTTATCTGCATACTGCCTTACTGATAAACATACTCATTCTTGCCCTATTACATTATGTAGTTGTGGGTGTATGCCTACTTTCCTAGGCTTGCTCCAGTGCCAGATATGGAGATGCCCCTCGCTGTCCCCTTCTCCCACCGATTCGATGTGAGGTGCGAGCGGAGGCCGCGGGAGTCTTTCCTGTTCTTCCGCAGATACTTCGACACCATCACCGCAGCTGAGGTATTTCAAACATTGCAATTTATTTAAGCTTCACTTTACATTGTACTTTCAATAGCAGATAATAAACTGTATATCCCGTCATTTGCAGATCACTTGGCAGCCCTGGGCCGCGTTGCCGGAGGCAGTGAGAGAGCAGTACGTGGGTGCTCGGGAGACTGCCCGATTTAGGGTTTTGCTAGAGGGTCCGATCTGCCGGGCATGGAATCTGGGAGAGCGCTTCCTGCGTTAGACCCTCGGCTTACCAGAGTAGGTAGTCCTGACACCGCCTTCTTCGCATATGAGGCATACAGTGAGATACACCTCGCAGGAGATGATCGATTACACGATTGGTTGGGATTCTGACTTCTTCAGAGAGGAGGGCGACTATACCGACTTTATTCAGACACATCTCATGCGACCCCTGGCCGGTACTCGTCAAGTCAAGGGAGGAGGCCTGCAGCGCCCGTGGGAGGAGCTAGAGCACCGAGGGCGACTCAGGCCCGTGACAGGAGTGGGTCCCAGAGGGGACGCGGAGCGGAGTGGCCAGAGCTGCCCACCACCATGACATGCTGAGGATAGGGTGATGAGACTTACCTGATACCCATCACTGCTCCTCCAGCTGATCATGAGCTCGTCGGAGTTCGTGGCTCGACCCCGGTATGTACTATACTTTGCATTATGTACAGTCATTTCATTTCATTTGATATTCCGCAGAATACTAATGACTTCAATACTTTTGCAGGCTTTGATTGAGTACACGGGACAGACACTGGAGCTGATGGCCTCTGTGATGGCGATGCTACAGAGGAGCATCGACCTGTTGACCATCTACGGTATCCCGGTAAGTTCTTTCAACCTCAGTCTCGAAACTTTACATAATCTGTTCCATACATGATTTGATGCATCGCATTGTCAATACGGCGCTTGATACACTACACTCACATACCACTCACGGCACTAACACACTGTAATCATACACTGCTCATGGCACTGACACACTGCTCACGGCATTCATACACTGCTCACAGCATTGCTCACGGCATTCATACTCGACTTTTCCATAGCATAACTGATGCGTTTGCCAACTGTTCTTTTCAGGCCCCATTCCAGATACCGGCTGCAGGGGGTGCTCCAGCAGGACCTTCAGCACCTGCCCGAAGAGCAGAGAGAGCTGCACAAGGGATTTCAGTACGTCACCGCAGCGGAGCCAGGCACACTCACTCTGGGAGCAACTCACGAGCACCCATTCCAGATGACGACGAGTTTGATGCAGATGCGGAGTCGTCTGAGGATGAGGCTGCGGATGGCTCAGATTCAGATTCTGACGGCGGAGCTAGCGATGACGATCCTGGACCTTCGTCCAGGAAGAGGATGAAGACAGACTTCCATGCTTGAGGCGACCGACCCCGATCCAGACATTCAGCTGTTTTTTTTTTTCTTCTTTTTTTTTTGCTTTATTTTCCTTTTTACTGGTAGTTTTGCACATTGTACTGCCTCAGGCAGGTTTTGCTTTCTTCAAAACTATGTACTTTTGTAAAAGAAAATGATGAAATGAAATAGCCCTTTTTGTTGAAAAAGTGTTGCATTTGTTCATTCTAAGCATCGCATCGCATTACATAACAATGTAAATGAGATTGAACTTTTGTTTTGAAAACTAAACAATCGAATTGCATTAATCAGGTAGTGAACCGACTAACAACGAAACAACTCGATAAGCAAAACAAAGAACTAAAGAATACAAAAATACAACTCGATAAGCAAAACAAAGACTTAAAGAATACAAAATACAACTCGATAAACAAATGTACAACAACTCAATAAACAAATTGAAGTAACACAGGCGCGACTTTGCAAAATCATCACCGAAAGGAATTGGAAGTGGAACCAATCACAGTTCCCAATATCTTCAACATTTAGATAGCTCAGAGAACAAGAGGAGAGGCCATCGGCCAAATTGAGAGGCCATCGGCCACAAGAAATGGCCATCGGCCAACATTACTAGACGATCGGCCAAAAAAGATGGTCGGTCAGCACTCTTTTTGGCCGATCGGCCAAAAATGGCAAGACCCTCCAGAATGTTGACACCTGTCTTCCACTCAACACCTTATCTCCTACAAAAGCCTCAGCTTCGTAGTTTTCTCCATTTTAGCTCAGTTTTTGCACCAAATGGAAACATTTCTTGTCCAAAATCTCACAAATTGGATTGCCAACTTGGATGGCTCGGAAAAGCTGAATTTCTGGGGTTTCGGGATTAATGCACTATTCACGTTGAGTCGCACCCCACTGCGTTTTCCGTTCCTCCATGCCGCGGCAAGGTTTTGGAATCCGGTAACACACGTCTTTAGCTTTGGCGAACAAGAGATGTGTCCCACTTTCAAGGATTTCCGAGCTTTAATGGAATCTGAGCGCGATGAAGAAATCTTGCCTCAGCTCCACTTCGGCCACGTCCAAGCCTTAGGACGAATGTGCGGCCTTACTTTGCATGACGCTCGGTCATTGATTCACGACAAAGAGATGGACATTCCGAGCTTGGTTCGTCGATTTTCTGATGCCGGTGACCGCGGCGATCATCATTGGCAGGGTTATCGGCGACATGCACTTTGCTTGTGCATGTTGTCTCATTTCTTGCTTGCCCCAGGCTCTGGTGGGTTTAGCACTCGTTTGATTGAGGTTGCCGAGGGCTTGAAAGAGGGAAAAAGTTGCATCGCCATGACGCTAGCTGAGACATTGATGGGTTTGGACGCTTTTCATCGCTGGGAGACGACTAGATTTGCGGGGAGTCCACTACTATTGCAAGTAATGTTTCCCACCCCATCTCACGTATATATTAATCACATCACTCGGCCCTCAGGCTTGGTTTTTCTCTCAGAAACCTTTTTCTCACTTTTTCCCTCAACATACACCTCTCTATTCTTTAATCTCTCATTTGTCATCCCTTCCCAGGTATGGTTGATAGACAAGTTGAAAGTTGTGGACTCATGCCCAGCGTATTCAGCCCGCAACTATTTCTTCCGACGACGTCTAGTCGATACCCCAAATGAGGGATGGTGGTGCAACTGGATGTGCAGTTTGTCTGCTCGACATTGCTTGGCATTGCCCCTGGCTTAATTTACCGGCGATGAGCTACAGCATGACCTGCCAACCCGGGATTCAGTTGATTGGCCTGACATATTGTGTCCTTTACTTCTCGTTCTGATTCCGGCGCCAGTTTGGACATGATCAGATTTGCCCAGAAGAGGGGATTGAGTACCCTGCTGCATTTCTAGTCCGAGGCGCACAGTTAGCTCGGTATGCGACAGCATGGAGGACGAGAGAGCTTCTGGCCCGCGCTCCCATTTTCAGTTGCACCCTGTCTGATGAGTGCATAGCTTGGCTTGATGAAGAGGTGCAGATCGGGCCCACTTTGGCATCAGAGGCTTCCACAAGCTCTGGGAGGGGACGCAGGAACACCTGACTTTGCCCCGAATTTATTTTCTTTAATCAGTACTTTCAAGTTTTTCTTTATGAATGTAATAAAAAGCAACTTCAATTTGTATTCAAGAGTAGGAGAACTCTGTATTGAAATCAATGTAATTGAAGGTTGTGGGTACTGAAAATTTTCTGTTTGGTCCAAAAATGGTCTAAGTTGTAAAAAGATTAATTTGAGTAAAATCAACTTTTATTAAAACTTTTCAAAACCATTTTCGATATGGATCACAACTGGACATGCCCGAGATCTATCACTGAGATGTACAACCCCAGATCCAAGCAATTGGAAAGTTGCCCCTAGTCTGAATAGCACTGCACTGGAGATCACAACCGAGCTCTTGAATGCAGAATAGACAAAGATGACCAACAACATCACACAGACAAAATTGATCGGGGAAGTGTTTATGGCTAGACTTCAAGATGAAGTTGTCTACGTATCCCAAAGATGGGAATCAAGCCTTACGTAGTTCGGCTCGGGTTCACTCGTGTATTAACACTCTCCTTTTGCGCTCTAACTTTTGCCCAAGGCCACCCTTTCTGGGTTTTCAACCTTGTGAGCTCAGGTTTTATAATTTCAAATTTTTCATGCTCTAACTTTTGCCTAGGTCGCCCTTTCGGGTTTTCAGCCTAGCGAGCCACTCAGAGAAAATATTTCTTCGACTTGTCCATGTTGATCGGTTGGGAGAACTCTAGGCCATCTAGGTCCATCAGAACGACAGCTCCACCCAACCAGATAGACTTGATGATGTAAGGACCAGTCCAATTGGGTCTGAACTTGCCCCTAAGGTCGTGGATGGTGGCTCGGTTGTCTTTGAGCACCAGATCTCCTTCTTTCAAATTCCTGGACTTAATCTTCTTGTTAAAAGCCTTGGCAATTCACCATTGATAACCCTGAACATGATACAGTGCTTTCAGCCTTCTTTCATCAAAGAGCATGAGTTCTTCGAACATGCTTTGCTGCCAATTTGCCTCAGCTGTCTAACATTCAGCCAGTACTCGTAATGACGGAACCTCAATTTCGATAGGCAGAATAGCCTTCATCCCATAGACCAAGGAATACGGAGTCGCCCCAGTAGAAGTTCGAATTGAAGTCCGGTAGCCCCACAGAGCAAATGGCAGCTTATTTGGCCAATCCCGGTAGGTTTCCACCATCTTCTGCAGAATACGCTTGATGTTCTTGTTGGCGGCCTCAACTGCTCCGTTGGTTTGCGGCCGATATGTAGATGACTTATGAAAAGCCACGTTGTACTTGTCCAACAAGTCGATCACTTCCTTCTTGAAGTGGGAACCATTATCTGAAATGATCTCGTTCAGGACCCCGTAGCGACATATGATGTTGTTCCTGATGAACTTAGCAACATGCGATGCCTTTAACACCACATAAGATTGGGCCTCAACCCACTTCGTAAAATAGTCTATCGTGACCAGAATGAACTCATGCCCATTGGACCCCTTCGGAGTGACAGCCCCGATCATATCAATCCCCCAGACTGAAAACCGCCATGGCGAAGTCATGTTGTACAGCTTCGACGGCAGAATGTTCATGCGGTTCGCATGGATCTGACATTTGTGGCATCGCCGAACAAAGCCAATACAATCCTCCTCCATGGTTGACCAGTAGTAACCCTGTCTAAGGATCTTCCGGGCTAGCCTCACCCCGTTCATGTGTGCTCTGCACCTTCCTCCATGGATGGCCTCCATCAGGCGCTTCAACTCTTCAGCATCAACACACAGCTTATGCATCCCGAGATGACCTCTCTTATACAGTTTTCCCCTGTAGACGATGAACTGAGCAGCCATTCTTCGAATTGCCCTTTTATCTTTGGCATTTGCCCCTGGTGGATACGGCTCTTTTTCCAAGAAGTTCTAGAGATCGTAATACCAGGGGTTCTCATCTTGTACCTCATCTATGGCAACAATCAGCTCATAGGCCGGCGCAAATTTCTGTTCGATGATGATCGGACGCATCCAGACTCCGAAAGGCATGTTTATCATAGAAGATAAAGTTGCTAATGAATATGCGAACCTGTTGTTCTCTCTTAATAGATGAGCGAAATTCAGTTTCTCAAACCGAGGAATCAGCAAGTCCAAGGTCTGGTGGTAGATTCTCATCTTTTCTTCTTTGACTTTCCAATCTCCTTTAGCTTGAGATACAACAAGGTTCGAGTCCCCGATGACATCCAACCGTCTTGCCCGTAGTTCCAGAGCTGCTTCTAGTCCAACAATACACGCCTCATACTCTACTTCGTTGTTCGAGACTTTGAACCGGAGTTTGAATGCTAGAGGGATACGGGAATTGTTGGGTGCTATCAGTAACACCCCTAGCCCATACCCATATTGGTTTGACGCTCCGTCAAAGTACATCGTCCAAAACTCTTCTTTGACATGTAGAATGGCCTCGTCTGGGAACAGGTACTCGACTGCTTCATCCTCTTCCACTGGGTGATCGGCTTGGAACTCCGCTACCGCTCTCCCCTTTATGGACTTGTGCGTCACATACTTCAGATCAAATTCGGAAAGCAGAAGCAACCAACGAGCTAGCCTTCCCGTAAGTGCCGGTTTCTCGAAGAGATATTTCATGGGATCCAATCTCGAAACCAGTATTACAGAGTGAGCTAACAGGTAGTGCCACAGCTTCCTAGTAGCCCATACCAAGGCCAGACAAGCCTTCTCCAACGGAGTGTAGCGGGTCTCATAATCCAGCATTTTCTTGCTCAGGTAGTAGATAGCTCTTTCCACTTTGTCCTCAGACTCCTGTGCAAGCATACAGCCCATTGTAGTTGCAGCCACTGAAAGGTACAAAATCAACGGTTTCCCCAGCTCAGACGGTGACAACACAGGTGGGTTCTGTAAATATTGCTTGATCTGTTCAAAAGCAGCTTGGTGTAGACACCCCATTTTTGACCGTCCTCAAGACTTGGACGTCACCGTTGGAACACTCGGTGATCATCCATGTTTGTGTTCGTTTGGAGTTCCCGGAGTTCTCGGCTCGCGCGCCTTGCCTCAGGACCTCTGAACTCGATCGTTTTGTGTCTGGTTTTGCACCAAACACTTGTGTTTTGCCTTGGGAGGGCAGGGAATGCTTTGTGAGGCATCCCCACACCACCGGCTGTGGCTAAAGGCCACCGGCTGGCTGTAGTTTTCACCGGCACTATATTGTGCCGGTCGGCACTATTTTGTGCCGGTCGGCACTATTTTGTGCCGGTCGGCACTCTTTTTGGCAAAATGACCATTTTGCCCAGCCGGCTACTTTACAGCTGCTTTCTGAGATATTTTCAGACAGCTGTTTAGCTCTTGTTTCCCCTCCATACACGTGTATGGAGGGATGAGCCCTTGGATGACTTAGTTTGTAAGTCTTTGTTGCCTATAAGGAGAAACCTCTTCTCTTGGCTCAAGGGTTAGCAAAATTTAGAGAGCTAGAGGGAAAAAGAGAGAGAGAAGCTCTGGTTTTTTCTAGGGTTTGAGTTGCATACACCTTCTATCTCTATTCTTCCCTTGTGTGTCTAGGTGTTTTGTGCCTTACTATTGCACACAAACACCTAGTGTCTCACCTTCTCCTTGCAACTGAGGTTCTAAGGGCTGGTTTTTAGTGTTCTTGACTGGTTTGGAGCTCAAGGAACCAACTACTCCAACCTTTGTGAAGAAAAGCTTCAAGGGTAAGAAACTTACTTTATTTACCCCATTTTTGCACTCCATTTTTACCTAGTTTAAAACAGTTTTTGAGCTTAGTGTTTGGCATAAAAAAGTTCTGTTTTTTAAGCCTCTTCATTGTATATTAAGGGTGTTTTGTGGTTTGGGGAAGTTTGACCCCCTTTAGGCCTTGAAAAGGGCTCATTTTTGTGCTATTTTGGAGAGATCCGGGACTTGTGTGCTTGGACCTCTCCACCACTGAAATCTTGAGGGATTTCAATGGTGGAGATGGTGCCTTAAAGTCCTAGAAAGGGGAGGGCCACCCCCTCTCCTTGATGTCCTTGGAAAGGGCAAGTTTTGGCTTCCAAAGGAGCACCATGTTTGAGTGTGTGTTGAGCATGCCTTGGTTGTTTTCCATGCTTATATTGCCATGATATAACATGCCTCCAAGTTGGTTTTGGCCTCCTATGCATGCTTAGTATAGTTGCCTTGTAATGCCTCCTTATGCCTTAACATGTCTAGGTAGCGTGCCTCCATTTCTAGCATGTTTTAGACTTGTGTTTGTGAAGACTTTGTGCTCATATTACCATGTTTTAGCTCTGTCCATAAGTATCTTGGTCAATCTTAGCATGTTTAGTATGGCTCCCTTGTATTTGGCTTGTTGGCCTTAAGAGCATGAGTGTGTAGAATGCTTTGTTTGCATGATTTTGATGGTTTGGAACCATTTCTTGTGTTATTTCAGTCCCCTAGAAGTGCTTGTATGTTTACATTGCATGCCTCTTTGTGACTTCTTAAGCTAGTGTTAAATGCTCCATGTGTTGGTCATGTTGCATGCCTTTGATTTCAAGCTTCTTAGATGCCATCTAAGTGGTCCTTTGGGCCTATTATGACATGCTAAAAATCTGTTTTGAGTTGATAAGTGCATGCCATAATTGCTTTGCATAAGTGTAGTTCAATGCCTCATTGGCTTGCCTTAAAACCTTGGGCCATTCATTGCTTGCTTAGCCTACTTTAATGCTTGGTTTAGCACTATGTTTGGCATGAATTTCAGAGCTTTCAATGCGTGCTAATAGTCCGTGTTTGACTCATTTCAAGTGTGCTTGAATGTCGTCTTGTTTATGCCTAAGTATTGGTGCCTTGATTTGTACATGTGTGCATGTTTGTTTGGGCCCTCATAACTTGGCATTTTGGCTACTGATTTTAGGCCTTTTGAGTTGCCTAATTCATGTATAAGACCATCCTTCCATTGATTCGCATGCTTGTCTTGTATGCTTACTTGCATGATTGCATTGTATTGCCATATTGCATACTAGTTGACATGTTTAGGACTTCATTGCATCGACATGTATGCTAAGCCTCTTGACCAAGTCATGATAGAGGTTTGAGCACCCTTGTTTGCTTGTTTGCATTGCATGCATTTGAAATCAAAGTTGCATTCTTGGTTCTTAGGGCCATCATGCATGGAAATGCGCGATTGGTGGTCCGGAAATCGAGGCACATGCCCCTTTGAGTCAATAACATGATAAGGGGTGTGTATAGTGCATAAATACCTTGAATCACATTGCCATGCATGTTGTTGTCCTCTGCTGCTGTGGGTTGCAGGTTTTGCAGGCATTTTGTGCCGACCGGCACTTTTTAGTGCCGACCGGCAGTGAATTGGCAGCCGATAGCTTCACTCAGTGCCGGTGGCCACATCCTTCAGCCGGTGGTGTTGTACCCCAGCCGGTGGTACTCCCCAGTGCCCTAAGAGGCACCCTTGGGACTTTGGCAATTTTCGGAGGAGGGTAGCAGGGAAAACAGAGGCACACTTGCATGACAGTGCGATTCCGAGCCAATTCCGAGCGTACGCTACATTTGGGCCCTCCTCCCGAGGCATTTACTGTTTTAATTAGATTAATTATTTGTCTAATTAATTTAGTTGATTTGTAATATTTTAATTAGCTTGCGTAGTTAATTAATTTGTATATTCTTTCGGTCCCTCTGTGTGAGGGCAAAGTTGTAATAAGTGTGCGTGGGTGTGTGTATGTCTTCCAATCCCCATTTCTTTCTCCCTTTTATTTACCCGCTTATGTTGGTAGATTAGGGCACATTTAAATTAACATACCTTATGCAATGCATGCGTGCATCCATGCATTTGTTAACATGCACCGGGCTCGGTACATCATACAAACTGCATTGTATTTCAATTTCCAAATTGAATACGTGATAGTTGTTGCATCTCATGTGCCATGTTTAGGGTTAGCCGAGCCTGTTTAGATTACACTCCTGTATGTGATGCATTAGCCATTTAACATGAACTAGGTCATGCATGTTTTGCTAACTAGTTTGTTGTTTTGGCACGGAGTACGATGTAAGTATTTACGCTTTAGCATACCACATGCGTGTAAATGTTAACATGACAGTATGCTTACCATGCGGCTAAATGCTTATGTGTTATAAAACTGTTTGAATGCCTGTGGGTGGAGGTTGGATTGCGTGAGTTGGAACAACTCATTGAAATCCGTATTTTAGCCTACTTGCGAGTAGCAAAAACCAACACGTTTTTCGAGACAAAACGGATATGCAATGTTTACTTCCAAGTTAGGCAATCTAGTCTATACTTTTGTGTTGTGCGCATCACATAGTAATTCTAGGTTAAATCATCGGAATAAGAACGCATAAAGTTTTCAAAATTGGATATCACGGTTAGTAGAGGCCGTCTTCGGACCGGGCGAAAGGGGGTGCTCATAGCTGACCTTCCCCGATCGTACCCAAGCTCCCGAGCCAAGATCACTTTGGTGATGACGGACACGTGGCCTTCGGCACCGAGTCAGGGTTTCCTAAATTCCCCCATTAAAAAATATTTAGGTGGCGACTCTGTAATCTGGCAAAGCAGTCCATGTTTGGCACTACTTTTTCAAAAATCTGTTTTTCTTCAAGACGATTTGCCAGAGTTGGACTCTTTGGTTCAGATTTAGAACCGCGACACAACAGGGAGTCCGAACTGTAGAGCGAAGCCCACGGGCGCGTCTACACTTGGCATCGGTCGTCCCATTGGAATTTCTTTCCTTTCTTCAGGAGACCAAAGAGTGGTTCACAAGTCAAGGTTAATTTTGCAATAAACCGTCTAATGAATTGCATTTTACCCAGAAAGCATCGCACCTCCTTTTCAGTCCTCGGTGGTGGCATTTCTAAGATGGCCTTGATTTTGGAAGGATCGACCTCGATACCTCTCTGTGTGATCAAGAACCCCAGTATTTTCCCTGCGGTAACACCGAACATACACTTTTGAGGTTTCAGCCGCAACCGAAATTCTCTGATCCTTTGCAAGAACTTTTGCAAGGCGGTGTAGTGGCCCTCTCTTTCCTTGGACTTGACAATCATGTCGTCCACGTACACCTCAACCTCTTTATGGATCATATCATGTAAAATCGTGGTCACGGCCCGTTGATATGTAGCTCCAGCATTCTTTAGCCCAAACGACATCACCCTATAATAATAGGTCCCCCACGGGGTGGTAAAAGCAGTATTCTTCCGGTCTTCGGGTGCCATCAATATCTGATTGTAGCCAAAAAGCCCATCCATGAATGAGAGCAACGCGTGCCCAGCAGTGAAGTCCACTAATTCGTCGATATGCGGCAGAGGAAAGTCGTCCTTTGGACTGGCTTTGTTCAAATCCCTGAAGTCCACACATACCCAAATCCTACCATCCTTCTTCGGCACCGGAACGATATTGGCCAACCAAGTTGGGTACTCAGATACCAGCAGGAACCCTACGTCAATTTGCTTGGTGACCTCTTCTTTGATCTTGAGAGCCCAGTCTGGGCGGATCCTTCTGAGCTTCTGCTTAACAGGTCGAGCCTCTGGGTCAAGAGGGATTCGGTGCTGTACAATCTCAGGATCGATTCCAGGTATGTCTTCGTAGGACCATGCGAAAACATCTTTGAAATCTTTTAATAAAGAGACTAAGCGCTCGCGCTCCTCCGAAGACAACGTGGACCCATTCTGGACCAGCCGCGGGTCCTTCTCAGTACCAACATTAATTTGGGTGATTTCATCAACCAAGGGTTTAACAAATCTCTCCTGCTCTTGATCTAGCAAATATTTCAAAACCGGAGGAATTTCTTCCTCGTCGTTTTCATCGAAATTTTGAAAGTCTGAATTAATGCAATAAATCAAGGGCACAAGAAAAATACTCAAAGGCCACAGCCATTCCATTCTCATTAATCACTTCCAAGTCGCCTGATTCCTCTATTACAACAGACTCAAAGGAAAAAGAAAAAGACGACCTAGACAGGACTGTGGCATCCGGGTTATCACCCTCAAGAATACCAGACTCAGACTCAGACGAGCTGCAACCTGATTCCGACCCCACAGACTTGGTAGAATTAGATTTCGGCTTAGTACCTGACACGGTGCTGCTTGATAAGAATCCTTCCTCGTATTGCCAGACGAGGGAGGGTGCGATGGACGCATCCAGAATATTTGAAGATGGGCTCGCAGCCGTTTCATTCCTAATCATAGACACTGAGAGGTCATCCCCCAAGAACTCATGTACGATCGGAGGATCTGAAAGTAGACAAGCCAGTGCTACCCCCATTTCAATCTCGGTGCTCTTAGAATCCACTTCCTTACACTGCTCAACCTCAGTTGATGGGTCTGTCTGCTCTTCGGCAACATCATTCCTAGACAACTGCAAGTCGAAGAAGATCTCAAATCCTGGCAGGCGCCTCTTCTCTGCGTTTAGCCATGGCTCTGGAAGTCGCAGAATGGAAAGTCTTCCCCCTCCCAGGCAAAGCGTCCGTTTAGGGTGCCCTGGATAGGCCGATGCATCAACTCATAATGCTTCCCGGTCTGCTTGGCTTTGGCTCTTCCGGCCATCTCTTTGCCTTTCCTCACCCAGTCCTCTTTTGTAGGCAGATAGCCTAAGCCAAAGGTATGCGGGTTGTGTGGCACTTCGGCAGATTCAGTAATGCCCTTCCGGCCACTTTTTCTTAGTCCCATCCCAGGGATGTGCTGAAGCTTGTTCATGAGGTACACAGACTGTGGGCTGACATATAGCCCCTCATCAACAGCCAAGATGTTCTATACGACCCGGGCCTCGGCTAGGGTAAATCCTGACAGGAACACATCCTCCGTGCCATGCTCGATTTCCAAAACCAGTGTAGACATCTCTGGCGGCAGATAGATTGACGAATTCCCAAAGACAATTGCCACCCCCTTCTCGTGGGGGTATTTCAACATTTGATGCAGGGTGGAAGAGACCGCCTTCACCTGGTGCAACCACGGCCGCCCCAGGAGTAGATTAAAGGTTACGGGAACGTCCAAGACATGAAAGTCAACATCCTGTTGTCCTGGACCAACTTGAGTCTGAATCTTCACAGTCCCCATCACCTCTCTGCTGGTGTTGTCGTAGGCCCTTATCACCTGGGCAGTTGGCACAAAATCCGCAGGCTTCAACCCGATTGCATATGCCATCCTTGACGGGCACACGTTGATGGCGGATCCCGTGTCGACAAGAGCCACCGGTATCCATTTGTCTTTACACTCCACAGAGATATATAGAGGTTTGTTATGGTTAGCGCCCTCAGGCGGTAGCTTCTTGTCAGTAAAGGTCAACGTTGGGGAAGCTCTTCCCGGAAAGACCAGTCCTACCAGCTGCTCAGGCGTGGTATCTATTGAAAGTTTGGCCCTGTCCATTGCAGAAAGGACAGCTTGTCTATGAACTCTTGAAGCCATAAGCAGTCCCCAGATGGAGATGTCTGCTTGTATCTTCTTTAGCTGTTTCAGCACAGCCTCCTCTTCGAGCAACTTTTCTTTCTGCTTTTCCGCCTCCTTGTCCTTCCCAGATGCCTCTGGTTGATCTAAGTGCGGGGGCTTGAAATACTGCCCGCTTCTAGTCATGTGGTCAACTTCGCCGACGTACCAGGTATCATCCGACCGGTTATGCCCCCAGTCCTCATTTGTGTTGGGAAGACGTAGGTCGTCATCTTCCCACCACATGCCATCGGCAGCCGACAGACACCTGTCCGGCTCCGTTACAATTATTCCTATGCCCGCAGCACCTTCCAGTCCTATGCCCGCAGCACGTTATGTTCTTGTGCACACAGCACATTCTGTCCTCGCAGGGGCCTTGGCCTTTTTGGCCCTCTCAGAATCTTCGATCCTTTCCCGCTCAAACTGCTTCATTGCAGCTTGCTGTTCAACATCTCTTGTATTCAAATTGCCCGGATCCCTAGCGAAATTCTTAACACCGGCGCTCTCCAGCAATGCACTCTGTTCTTCGGCCCTTTCGGCCACTGTTGATGTCCCCATCCCTGATGGACCCTGTTCTAGCTGAGGTTGTTCAACAACATCTGACTGGTCGTCAAGCCATCCAGTAGACTCTGCTACCCCATCCAAATCAAACCAGTTGACTGTCACGTCTCCCGGATCTTGTTCGTTGAAAAACTGAAGGTTAGCAATGTTCTCTTCCAGATCCGCTAGGTCATCTAGCCCCTGATTAGGTCCATCCTCCCATACTACACAAACCTTTGCCTCCACTGACAATTCCACATTCGGCCTAGCCTGGCCTGTTGATGTAATGTAACCACTCGGGTTGTACATGAAGCTCGCAGACCTCTCAGGCTCTGTATCATCAATCTCATCTGCCCCCGCAGTTGACCCAATTCCATCTTCAATAGCCACCACCACCGTTTCAGGTTGGGTTTGGGAGATGTCCAACATGCACAAGTCAGTGCTGTCAGGAATGAACACCTCCGGGTGATATATATGCTAGGGTCATATGACACAACCCCAGTTTGGATTAGATTGATGCATTTAGGAGGTGGAGCTTGGTTATGTGGTGGGAGAGGGTTGGTTGTGACATTCGATTTCTTCGGAGGCACGATCACCCTATTGTCAATGAGATCCTGACTCTCATGACGCAATTTGAAGCACTGGTCGGTGTCATGACCATGCTGTTGGTGAAAGGCGCAGTACTTCGCCGGGTTATGGGTTGGTGGGAGATTACTTTGTAAGGGCCGCGACTCTAGGGGCTTCAGGTTCCCTTTCCTGATCAAAACCCCAAAGCTTTGGACGAAGATATATACAACGAGGTACATGTTCTCTGGCCTCGGGGTGCGAATTTGGTTGTTTGCGAGCCACTTCCGGACGCACCGGTGAATGGTGTAGCTGTAAGGGTTTTGGAAGGGGTGGTGGTGACCATTCCCACATCTGAAGATCTGGCAGCTATAGCACTACTTGTGCCTGCATTTGTACTGCGGTTGAAGGCCCTCTTGGGCTGCTCTCTCTCATGATCAATGAGCCCCTGTTTCATAGCGTCCTCAATCTGCACCCCTATCTCATGTAGATCTACAAATGTGGGGAGGGGGAGAACGATCATCTTCTGCATGAGCTTGGGCTGGAGGTTGCGCACAACCATCCGAATCTAATCTTTGTCAACAGGCCTAATGGTTATCATCGAGGCCTTGGCCCTCCACCGGGTCACAAAATCGGAGAAGCTCTCCTTCGGCTCTTGCCTAGTTGTCTCGAGATCACGAGTTGTGACCTCGATCTGTGTATTATAGGAGTATTGAGCTATGAAGGCCTCAGCCATCTCCTCCCAACTTCTCTTAATGGAATCCTCCAGTTTTGCATACCAAATGGCCGCTGCACCCGACAGGGTCCGACCAAACATAGAAAGCTTCTGCAATCTGGAGAGGCCCATCGGCCTTAAGATATCCGAGAACAGCCGCAAATGCACCATAGGATCTCCAGACCCGTTGAAACGGTCTATGTGCGACATTTTAAACCGGTCCGGCAGAGTCACGGCCGAGTCGGTGTACCCGTCCTCAATATCTAGAATGGACTTCACGCCCTAAGACTTCTTGAACAGCTTTTCTAGCTTGCTCAGTTTTAGCGCTGTGGGGTCCACCTCGAACTCAAAGGGGCAATCCGGTAGGTTGGTAGGTGCTTTGGATAGCTGAGGTAGAATTGGGGGCGGAGCCGGCCCTGTTGGAACGTCCGTATCATCCTGGACGTATGCGGTCTCCCCAAGTATGGGAACTCTTGGTGGAGGAGGAACCTGGTGCGAAGCGGATGCTCCAGCTTGCTGTGGTGGTTGTTGTTGCTGCAGTCTAGCAATCAACTCTGCCTATTGGGCCATTACCTCGGCCTGGCGTGCGGCAAATTCTGCTTGACGAGCAGTGTCCTGCTGCATAGCTTTCATACTCTCCTGGAGCTGACGCATCATCTCCTCTATACCTACCATATTGTGCTGATCTATCTGAGAAACCGGTATATCTGACTCTGTAGTAGAAACTGAGACCTCAGTCTGATTGTTCACTGGTAGGGTAGACCACTGATCTGGCAACTGTTGTACCGATACACTGCGCCTTTTTTACCTCCGTCTGGTAACCGGGGGTAAAGAAAGGAACATTGCTTGTCCGTCTATCTGATCCCTGGATCAATTAAGTCTACGACCTCTAACCCAGAGTGGTCGGGGGATATCTTCCTGGTCGGATGCAATGGTGCTAAACTACCTTGCAAAAAGATAAATAAAGCATAATAAGGAAACAATGAACAGAAAAACGGACAGCATAACGGCTTAAATTAACACAACACATAGTTGGCAAACATAAGCTGAATGAACTGTTCTCAACAACTGATCACTGTTTCCCGACTCACTGCCCCAAATCTGAATCTGATACCCACAGGTAAAACTGATTCCCATATACTGATGCTGATGCCCGCAGGCCTGATACCCAGACTTGCAAACTGATACATGCATTCCTGTAGAGACGCACTCTAAAAGCACATAACAAGCGAGTGAGAGCCAAAACACCGCTATGTTAGGGAAGGGTTTCCCTGTCCTATTTTGTTAGGAGCTAGGGTTTCACTACGCACGCAGTGGTTTCAAACAACCTACAATCGGGTAAGCAACCTGTCCTAGCTTGGAATGGTCACTACAGTTTCTGATATGTACTAGGTCGAATGGTCAAAAGGGTGCCCGGTAAAAACTGAGGTTTGTGTTCCCGTCGTGGCAGTGCCTGCAACCGGTCAGCCTTAATGGCACGCTTCTCAAAGCGAGCCTCTGGCAAACCGTTTAGGAATAGCATATGGCAAACACAGTGTCCTAGGCGCACCAATGCACATGCAATGCAAAGAAACACATAAGTGTAATCAAAACGAGATATCATGAGTTCGAGTCAAGTTCTCGAAATCCCCAGTAGAGTCGCCAGAAACTGTAGACGTGCCCGAAGGTCACTGCTCCCCGCGTGAAATGGGCGCGAAATCCGTTTTGTTCTCAAGCTACTACAGTTCGAACTCAATGTCACGGTTCTGAATCTAATCTCGCAAAGTGCAATGCAAGATTGATAAATCACCAAAGAGTCCAAATCCGGCAAATAAATTTGGAAAACTAATTTTAATAAAGAAGTGCCAAACATGGACTGTGTAGGCGCACCCTTGGGCTTCATGCTATAGTTCGGACTCAAATGTCACGGTTCTTAATCTGATCTCACAATGTGCGATGTGAGATTGATAAATCACCAAAGAGTCCAAATCTGGCAAATCGTTTTGGAAAATTGATTTTTTAAGAAATAAGTGTCAAACATGGACTGCTTTGCTAGATACAGAGTTACCACCTAAATATTTCATTTTGGGGGAATTTAGGAAACCCTGACTCGTGCCTAAGGCCACGTGTCCGTCATCACCAAAGTTGCCTCGGCTCGGGAACTTGGGTACGATTGGGGAAGGTCATCTATGAGCACCCCCGCTCGCCCGATTAAAGATCGGCCTGTACTAAGCATGATATCTTGTTTTTGAAAACACATGCGTTCTTATTCCGGTTAATTAGCTAGAATTACTATGTGATGCGCACAACACACAAGTATAGACTAGATCGCCTAATTTGGAATAAAGCATCGCATATCCGTTTGTTTGGAAAAACGGTTTGGAGTTTGCTACTCGCAAGTAGGCTAAAACACGAATTTTAATGAATCGTTCCAATTCAAAACAATCAAACCTTCACCCACAGGCATTCAGGCAGTTATATCATATAAGCAATTAGCCTCATGGCAAGCATGTTGTCATGTTGACACTCACATACATGCAAGATGCTAAAGCATAAACACTCACAGTGTACTCCGAGCCAAAACAAGAAACTAGTTAGAAATTATGCATGATCCTAGTTCATGTTAAAATGGCTAATGCATTGCACGCAAAGTGCAACTAGAATAGGCTTGGCTAATCTAAAATGACATATGAGATGCGACAATTCAGTACATGTATTCAACTTGGAATTGAAATACAATGCAGTTAGTATGATGCGCCGAGCCCGGTGCATGCAATACAGATGGATGGTGCAAACATGCAAGCATAAGGATGCTAAATGAAACATGCCCTAGAACTAACCATCGTAAGCGGTTAAGTAAAAGAGAGAAAGAAGTGGGGGGTTAGAAGACATGCATCACACACACGCACGCTTATTACAACAATTGGACCTCTCGATGGAAGGATCGAAAGATTAATACAAATTAACTAATTAACTAACTAACAAGCTAATTAATTATTACACAACACTTAACTAATTAAACAAATTAATTAAGCTATGAAAAATAGTAAAGCAGCCTCGGGAAGAGGGACAAATGCATGCTCGGTTGGCTTCGCTCGGAAATCCATTGCCATGCTTCATGTTGCCTCTGTTTGTACTGCTCTGTACCTCTGGAAACTGTGCCAACTTCTGTGACACTTCTGAACCACCTTGTGGGCATGTTGTGAGGCCATCAGCCAAAAGATGAGGCCATCGGCCAAGGTAAACTGGTTATCGACCAAAAATAGGGCTCTCGGCTAGGAATAGTTAGCCGATTGACACTGAATATGGTTGGCCGACCATTTCTTCCTGCAGACTGCTCCTGTTGCTGCAGCAGAGGACAAACAGAGCATGGCAATGCATTTACAAGACAATGTCTGCACAACTACACCCCTTATCATGTTTAAGACTTAAAGGTGTGTAGTTCTCGACCCTCGGACCACCAATCACGCATTTCGATGCATGATGGCCAAAGGAGCCAAGTGTGCAATTCAATATCAAATGAAATGCACAAAAACGCATAAGGGGCCCCAACCTCTATCATGCTTGATCAAGAGGCAAGGGAATGCACACGTAATGCAATGCAACCTAGGTATGCAAGGAAAGCTAATGCAACATGAGCATGCAAGCAAGCGATATGCAACCTAAACATACAAACATGCATGCATACAATGTAATAGGCATGCAACAACAATACCGATAACAAACATGCAACAACATGTAATCTAACAAGTATGCAACAAGCATATAAGCATGGTGTAAAGTAACAACTTTGAACAACATGGTAGGATGCAACATGAACATGCAAACATGCAAGGCATGTAAAGGTGGTTAAGTATGCAACAACATACAAAATGAGACAAGCATGCGACAACATGGTAAAATAGACTTAAACTAAAGATGGATAGACCTCGGCCATGCCCAAAATCGGTAGCCAAAGTGCTAAGAAATGATGGACAAAAACACATACAAACATGCACATGTGATGGCGTATCACCTAGGCATAAGAGGGCAACTTTCAAGAGCACGTAAAAGGGGACAAAGCATGCAAGTATGACAATACTACAAGCTCTGAAATGATGCTAGGCATGATGCCAAATCACACAAACAAGCCAAGCAAGGCATACAAGAAAGCCTAAAACTTAAGGCTAGCCAAGGAGCTCAAACCATGGCTATGTAAAATATGAAACAAATGGAAAGCATAATTCAAAAAAGTCCTAGATCATGTCAAAATGACCCTAAAACATGCAAGGACTAAAGCCAAAATAAGTTAGAACAAAGGGCCAAAAGCATGAGGCATGCAAGGCTATAAAAGAGGTATTACACTACACCTATCAAAACCAAACATGACATGACTTAAACAATGAAAAACAGAGTTATGGTATGGTAAAACAAGACCAAAAACCCACTTAGATGGCATCCCAAAGACCTAAACATGATGGCATACACAATGACCCATTCATGAGGCATAAAACATCAACTCTTTAAAGCATTAAAAGAGTGACAAGTGCAAGTATATGAGCATGTTATATGGACTGAAATAACATATCAAGTGATGCCAAATCACTGAAATGGCCCAAGTAAAGCATGCTAGTGACTTGGACACTTAAGGCTAACAAGCTAGAATGCATGGTAGCTATACAAAGCATGGCATATATGGTCAAAACAACTCAAATCAGAGCTTAAGCATGTTATAACAAGGCTAAAAGCTTCATGGAGTCGAGCCAAAATCATGCTAGAATGACATGTTACAACATGATGCATATTAAGGCAAATGAGGGGATTGCAAGACAAGTATATGGAGCATGTAAGAGGCCATTAGACCAACCTTAGACAGAGGTAAAAAATGGCAAAATAACGCCAAATACTTGCTGAAATGGAGCTAAAACAAGCTAAGCAAACATGCTTCCAATATAAGCCATTTATACTAGCATACAAGACAACAAGGAGAGGGGATGACCCTCTCCTATTTAAGACCTCAAAACCACCTTTCCACCACTGAAAATCCTCTGGATTTCAGTGGTAGAAAGGTCATGCAAAGCTAAGAACAAGGGCCAAAAGTGATGGCCTAAAACAAGGCCTAACAAAGCCTAAGAGGGGGTAAACAAACCCAAACCAAAAAATGACCTTAAACAAAGATCTAAAGCATCAAAAATTAGAACTTATTGTAGTTTAAAGTTAAGCTTAAAACAATAATCAAGAAGGTCTAAAAGTTTAAGTAAGAAAGGGGTATTAAAAGCAAGAATGCTCACCCTTGAAGAACACTTTCAAGAACAAGGCTCCAGCAACTTTTCCAAGCTTAAACCACTCCAAGAACTCTGAAACTAACTCCCTAGTGCCTCAGCAACAAGAGGATGGTGTATTGCCAGGTGTTTGTGTGCAATAGTGTGAACAAAACACCCTTTTGAGCACAAATACACACACAAATATATAGAGAGAGGGAGCTATAGAGATAGATAGATATATATCTTCTATCTCAGATTTTTGGAACCTCTGAGAAGGGAGGAGGAGCTCCCCTCTTATAGAAATCCAAATTCAAAGCTTCCTAAGCAAGCCAAGCAAAGGGGCAAATCCCTCCATACACGTGTATGGAGGGGGTGAATTATGCATGCCAGCTGTGACAGCTGGCATAAAATATCTGCAAAAAGTAGATGAACAGGGCTCGGCCAGAAAACATGGCCGATCGACCAACATAAGTGCCGGCCGACCAAATAATGTGCCAATCGGCCAACACTTTTGGTTGATGGAAAGAAAACAAGGCCGATGGCCTCAAGCCTTGGCCGATGGGTTGAGGGGATGGCAAACAAGCCACTTTCTTCCCTCAAAAGCAAAAACACAAGTGCTTGGTCCACAACCAAGCACAAAATAGAGAAGTTGAGAGATCCTAAGGCAAGGCGCGTAGCCGAGACCTCCGAGAACTCAAAACGAACACGAGCATGGATGATCATTGAGTGTTCAAACGATGACGTCCAAGTCTTGAGGACGGTCAAAAATGGGGTGTCTACAGTTGCCCCTCTTTGACAGAACTCAAAAGTCATAAAAATGACGGGAGTGAATGTCAAAGCCCAGAGACGACCCATTTTTGACGAGGCCGAAGACTTAGACACACATACTAGATAACAAAGATATGTGCTCGAAGGTAGGGGCAAAATGCAAATGACATGCACGGTGCCGAACATAACTTATGATCATGCAAAGAAAGCTGTAATGAAGCAAAACATGCAACAGTTTTAAGCAGGTGAATCACAAATCTAACTACATTACATGCAGAAAGGATATAAGAGAATTATACAATTCTTGCTACGTCTCTGGCGGAGAATGTACAATACCGTCCGGTTTGTCTGGTCGCGCTAGCTTAAAATAAACCGTACATACAATATCGTGCCTGCAAAAGAAAGAAACTTAACAGGTACAATATCGTTAGAAACATGCATAGCAATGCAAGTGAGAAGTGCGTGACAACGCAAGTGAAGTGTGAAGTGCATGACAATGCAGGTAGAACATGCGAAACAACGCAAGTTAGAGAAAGTACAAAACAACGCAAGTTAGATAAGTTTGCAAAACAATGCAAGTTAGTGAGGTTTGCAAAACAATGCAAGTTAGATAAGTTTGCAAAACAATGCACAAGTTAGTAGGGGGTGCAAGACAATGCACAAGTTAGTAGAGAGTGCAAGACAATGCACATAACGAGCAAGACAATGCCGGTTCAAGGGGGGTGCAAAACAATGTACATAATGAGCAAGACAATGCCAGTTATAGGGGGTGCAAAACAATGCACATAACGAGCAAGACAATGCAAGTTATAGGGGGTACAAAACAATGCACATAACGAGCAAGACAATGCCAGTTATAGGGGGTGCAAAACAATGCACACAACGAGCAAGACAATGCAAGTTATAGGGGGTGCAAAACAATGCACATAACGAGCAAGACAATGCCAGTTATAGGAAAATGCATGACAATGCAAATGAAACGTGCAAGACAGTGCAAAAGAGACGTGCAACACAATGCAAAGTGAGAAAATGCATGACAATGCAAATGAAATACGCGAGATGACGCAAAGTGAGGAATGTATGACAATGCAAATGACGTACATGACAATACAAGTATGGAAATGCATGACAATGCAAATGAAACGTGCAAGACAATGCAAAAGAGACGTGCAAGACAATGCAAGGTGAGAAAATGCATGACAATGCAAATGAAATATGCGAGACGACGCAGGGTGAGGAATGCATGACAATGCAAATGACGTGCATGACAATGCAAGTATGGAAATGCATGACAATGCAAATGAAACGTGCAAGACAATGCAAGGTAGGAAAATGCATGACAATGCAAATGAAACGTGAAGACAATGCAAGGTAGGAAAATGCATGACAATGCAAATGAAACGTGCAAGACAATGCAAGTATAGAAATGCATGACAATGCAAGGTAATGAAAATGCATGACAATGTGAGGTAAGGAAATGCATGACAATGCAAATCAAGCATGCGCATGACAATGCAGATGAGGAAATGCATGACAATGTGAATGACGTGTGCATGACAATGCATGTACTAAAATGCATGATAATGCATGTAACATAATAAGATGTATGATGATGCAAATGAGATATGCGAAACAACGCGAATGAAGGAGCGCAAGACAATGCGACCTAAGGGATGTGCATGACAATGCAAGCATGGCGTGCGTGACAACGCACAAGAGATGTGCATAACGATGCAAGTTATGGTATGCGCTACAACGCATATAGTACGTGCATAACAATGCAAGGATGGCATGCACTACAACGCATATAGTACGTGCATAACAATGCAAGGATGGTGTGCGCTACAACGCATATAGTACGTGCATAACAATGCAAGGATTATGATAACCCTGTTCCGTTTTATGTTAATTGGTCCTTATTATAATGTGATTATTTGTTTGATATGATTTTGTGTGCCATCATGTGAAAATATGTGGTTTTGAATTTCTATCTGTTCACCGTAGGAATATCTATTGAATTATCTGCTTTGGAAATTAAATTGAAGGCCTTATCGGCCACGAAACCCGAAATCGATTACGCCATTGTGGTTGGCATAATTTTTAGAGCCTACGGTGAAATTTAATTGGAAATTGATTCAGATCATATTAAATTGATGAAAATAATGACTTAGTGCTCAAATCATTTAATCTTAAAATAATATGACTAAAGGAGCTTCTTATTAAGGGCATTATACACCCAATTCTCCCTTTTGGTATTCATTTGGCTGATTTAACTCTAAGAAAAGAGAGAGGGTCGGCTTAGAGAGAGGGAGAGCTCACAATTGAAGTTTGATCTTAAAAGCTTGGAAATCTTGAAGATTACTCAAGAATTTGCTATAGATTGGAAGAATTGAACCTCTAGGTAAGCAAGTGAGCATGAATTCATGAGTATATGTTTGTAGATTTGTGTATTCAAGCTAGTTGGGTAATCAAGAGCAAGAACTAAAATGAAATTGAGTTGGTTTTGGTGATTTGGAGGTCAATGGATGCATGCATGTGTGTAATTGCTTTGAATTTGTATAGTTGAGCATGAAAGGTATGATCCATGTAAGATTTTGGGTAGAGTTCATGCTTGTGATCACCATTTGCACCATTTGAGTTGGTAATGAGAGTTATATCTCACATGCATGTACAATTTATAAGAATATGAGTTTGAATGTATGAGTTTGTTATGTTGGAAATGGATTTGATGTGAATTGGGACATGCATGTGACTAAATTGTGAAATTGAGCTTCATAATGTTGTAATTTGGTGTTTGTACCATGTTAATACATGTATATGTGAAGTTGGAGCCAAAATCATGCATTTAGAGCCTTTGAATATCAAGTTGAAGCTCAAGAACATGTTCTGAATTTTCCAGAAAATTTGATGTCCGCTCGAGCGAGAGAACCTCCGCTCGAGCGTGAAATTCGTGCTCCTAGTATATTTTTGCAGACAAGGTGTCCGCTCGAGCGGGGAAGTTCACGCTCGAGCGGGGAGCTATGTAGACAGACCTTCAGCTCGAGCGCCCGACTTCATGCTCGAGCGTAAATTTGATGCATCTAGTACTTTTGCAGACCTCATGGGTCCGCTCAAGCAGGGAAGTCCACGCTCGAGCGGGGACCCTATTTCTGAAAATTTTATAAAGGCATTCTGTGTTTCGTTTTCTGTTCTCTTTCACTTCTAAATACTCTTAGGCATACATTGAGCATTGTAATTGAGTTAAAGAGATAAGAATGAAGCCTAAAGAGGAATATGTGAATTAAGGAACGGATTGAATTATTTGTGACCCATATGTGTTATGTGATGTGTAGGGTCAAGCTCCAGGGCAAACCAACCAACCGATCACTGTGAGTAATATCTTGACAAAGATATCTGAAATACGTTGTTGTCCAATTGCTTACTTCTATGTAAGTTTATAAGTTTGTTAATCTGATTGGTGGACAATGTTTGCTATGCTAAATGAATGGGCCAAAGGCCAGTTTGACATGAAAGTATGAATGGCCGAAGGCCAGTTTGACATGAAAGTGTGAATAGGCCGAAAGCCAGTTTGACATGAAAGTCTGAATGGGCCAAAGGCCTGTTTGACATGAAAGTACGAATGGGCCAAAGGCCAGTTTGACACGAATGAATGAATGAATGGGCCGAAGGCCAGTCTGACATAAATGGATGAATGGGCCAGAGGCCAGTATGATCTAAAAGATAGAATGAATGGGCCAGAGGCCAGTATGATTTGAATGAAAGAATGAATGGGCCAGAGGCCAATTTGACATGAATGAAAGACAAATGGGCCAAAGGCCAGTTTGACATGAATGGATTGGGCCTGAGGCCGTCCGAAGTGTTTGGAACTGAAGTCACTTGATCTATAGCTATTTATATACTAGATAGAAATATGAATTGGGCCTAAGGCCGTCCGATGTATATTGTTCCAATGCATCTTCTTCAATCGATATTATTTACTGGGCTTTCGCTCATGCTTATTCATGTGTTTGTAGGTGAGCCAAGAGAGGTCCGGACCCAGCCTCAGTGAAGTCTGTGTGGAACAACTGAGGTTTTGAAGAGTCAGCCCTTGCGTCTCATGCACGAGACTTGTAACGCCCTCAACTTGCCCCTGAAAGTTCGGGCATTACCTATGCAGAAAAGGACACTTAACCTGCTATATATATATATATAGAAAGTAGGGGCCGAAACAGAAGCAGTAACAAGAAGTAATACATAATAAGAAAATATGACATCCATTGAGCGACTAAACCATGCCAGGATCACAGACATCACATAAGGTGGATAAACCAGGAGATGAACGAAAGGAGATACACTTTAGAGAGCTAATAATATACATACATGTACAGATCCAGTTCCAAGGTTGGGCGTATAACAAAATAATATGTACATAACATCCTAAGCCATAGGCTAGTCTAGCAAGTCCGCAAAAGTACGGTTTCGACCCAAAGCTTGGCTGTGCTTAGGCTGACAAAAGTGTGACTGTGCCAAGTTAAGAGCGACCTCCTGACTGGTTACCTACAAACAAACATAACATAGGATGAGCTAAGCTCAGTGAATAATAGTACTTACACGCAGGTATAACAAAATAACACAATGTATAACTTTTAGGACAACTTGTTGATTCACAATTCCGTAATTCGGCCCTTGGCCTGAGGAGTTCACATATTCACAAAGGAAACCATTGGGTTCTGTAATTTCACAACTTATGGTAATGGCCTTCGGCCCTTCTATATTCACAATTCACAAGTTCACACATTCATTTATATACGGCCTTTGGCCTCATAACTTCTTAGTTCACAATTGGCTCTTGGCCCATGGGTTCACAACTTCACAATTCCTTAGATGCATTCCATAATCACAAGATTTCACACAAAGTACATGACTTCACAACTACTTTCAATGTTTCCATAGTTCCATAGCATTTCTTGTATCGCACACAACTTCATGCAAACATGATTCTTACAATAAGGATCATAACGTCAATAATAATAATTACTAACGAATAGAGGTACATTGAGGTACTATTACTCACAGCGTTGTGATGGTGTGCTCGTTTCTTCCGGAGTGTGCCCTGCACACAATCATAACTTATAAATTAGTTTGCTTTCTTCTTAAATCATTGGAGAATCATTTCCTGCGTCATTACACTTCACATAAATTGATAATCACTTAAAATCATTAAAACACATTCTAAAACCATCAGGGAATCAAGTACACAAAACTGAACAAGCATATTTTCTTTCTGAAAATTTGTCCCCCGCTCGAGCGCCACTTTGGCCGCTCGAGCGGACTGTGAAATGTGCAAAACTGCTGGGAGGTGGTTTTTCCCGCTCGAGCGGGCTTTCCGCCGCTCGAGCGGACCACGCGAATTCTGAAATTCTGAACTTCGAATTTAGCAACTTCATTCCATTTCTCATGCAATTCCAAATGGATCTAAGACCATATTTCAACCCAACATCACTATAATATGAATTCTACCTTGAACATGACAAATTAAGCAAGATTAGGAACTTAAATAAGCCATCTCTTCCCCAAATTCCACTTTTGGATTCAAGCTCTTCATGTTCTTGAACCATAGCACATGATATCTATCTATATATATATACATAAATCCATGAAGTGATGGTATAAAACCAAGGATTGAAGTATAATTTCATATAACACCCAAATTAAGTGTCAACATAACCAATTGATGAAAAACCCTCATAAGTCAAACATGAATCTTACATGAATCAAACAAACATGAATTACAACTCTAAGTTGCCATAACAAGAAGATCTTGAGCTTACCTTGAGTCTAATCCCAAACTTCTAACAATTTTGCCCAAATCTCTTGTTGAATCACTTCTCCCCCAATTCTCTTCTCCCTTCTCTCTTTTTTCTCCCCAAAATGGTATTCACGTTTTTGACCAAGTCATGAAGTCTTAGCACTATATATACATAATAAGCATATAAGACAAAAATGAATCGTTTATCATTCCGAAATTGAAATTTCGCAAACATGCTTAATATTACCTAAAAATTATGCTGATCACAGATATATAATTTTCAGCTAATTATGTCGTAAGGCTTCCAATTTCTAAGTCAAACGTGTTAATGGTAACAGATACTTTTCTTGCCTAACAGATAATGTTCAGTTCATAAGACATCAACTCATAAGACATATATACATAACTTAAATTCTCATGCAGTTTCACATTAAACAGTTAAAAGCACTGAGTAAAGACTAAAATATAGCAGAATCACATACGAGGGTCGGGTTATTACACTCTCCCCCCCTTAAATAAGTTTGGTCCCTCAAACTTGCTTTACCTTAGGGTAGAAATAGGTGCGGATATTGATCTTGCATCTCCTCTTCTTTTTCCCAAGTTGCTTCGGTTCCGTAATGTTCTTGCCACTCAACTTTTACCATTGAGATTTCTCGGGTTCGTAACTGTTTCACTTGGCGGTCTAGAATTCGAATCGGTTTCGCCTCATAAGTTAACTTGTCATCCAACACAATTTGGTGATAGTCTATAACATGAGATGGATCTGAAAGGTACCCTCGAAGCATTGAGACATGAAACACATTGTGTACTTGGCTCATACTTGGCGGAAGGGCGACCCGGTAAGCTACCGGACCCACTCTTTCCAGGATTTGAAAGGGACCAATAAATCGGGGTGTTAACTTCCCCTTTTTCCGAATCTTGGGTGTCCTTTTAGCGGTGTGACTTTCACAAATACATGGCTATTCACTTCGAATTCTAAGTCTCTTCGTCGGTTATCCGCATAACTCTTCTGCCTACTTTGAGCAGTTTTCAATCTTTCTCGAATCACTTTGACCTTTTCAGTTGTCAATTGAACAATTTCAGGCCCTAACAGGGACCTATCCCCAACTTCGGCCCAACATACGGGAGAACGACATGGTCTTCCATACAGAGCCTCATAGGGGGCCATCTCGATGCTCGAATGGTAACTATTATTATAGGCAAATTCTATTAACGGTAGATGGGTTTCCCAACTTTCTTGAAAATCTAGCACACACATTCGGAGCATATCTTCCAGGGTTTGTATTGTTCTCTCGGATTGACCGTCCGTTTGAGGGTGAAAAGCTGTGCTGAACTTAAGTTCTGTACCCATAGCTTCCTGCAAACTCTGCCAAAATCTCGAAACAAACTTGGGGTCTCTATCTGACACAATGGAAACGGGAATACCGTGAAGCCTCACAATTTCATTCATATAAAGTATTGCGAGCTTATCTGCATTATATTGAGTCTTTACTGGTAAGAAATGAGCAGACTTCGTTAACCGGTCCACAATGACCCATATTGAATTCATGCCTCGGGGAGTCCGTGGTAACCCCACAACAAAGTCCATTGTCAAATGTTCCCATTTCCACTCCGGGATGGGAAGAGGTTGCAACAAACCGGCAGGTCTTTGATGTTCCGCTTTGACTTGCTGGCATTGCAAGCACTTAGAAATAAATTCCGCGATCTCCCTCTTCATACTTGGCCACCAAAAGTTTTGCTTCAAATCTCGGTACATTTTAGTACTTCCTGGATGCATTGAGAATCTTGAGGCATGCGCTTCTTCCATCAATTTCCGTTTAAGTTCCAACACATTAGGGACACATATTCTATCTTGAAACTTGAGCACTGAATCCATTAAACTGAACCCCGGTTTTGGTTTTGACTCTAACTCGTCACATATCTTCCTTAGCGTGTCATCCTCCATTTGATGCAATTTGATCTCTTCAAGTAAGGTTGGCTGAGCCATTACTGCTGCCATCAGGGCCTCCTGTCTACGGGTCACACATTCCACATCCAGTTTATCTAATTCAATTACCAACTCCTTTTGTTCCGTAAATAAATTTGCCAAATTCCCCCTATCTCTCCGGCTAAGTGCATCCGCAACCATGTTAGCTTTACCAGGATGGTAATGGATCTGCAAATCATAATCCTTAAGCAACTCTAACCACCGCCGCTGTCGCATATTCAATTCCTTCTGGGTAAAAAGATATTTGAGACTTTTGTGGTCGGTGTACACTTCACAGGTTGTGCCATAGAGATAGTGTCGCCATATCTTCAAAGCAAAAACTACTGCTGCTAGCTCCAGGTCGTGTGTGGGATAATTTTTCTCGTGGGGTTTTAATTGCCGAGAGGCATATGCAATGACCCTTCCATTCTGCATAAGTACACAACCAAGCCCTTTATGCGAGGCATCACTGTAGATTACAAACCCTTCGGTACCAGATGGTAAGGCCAAAACTGGTGCTGTAGTCAACTTTGTTTTCAGATCTTGGAAAGCAGATTCCTGTTCTTCTAACCATTCAAATGCAACTCCTTTCCGAGTCAATTGGGTAAGAGGCACAGTGATTTTGGAGAAATTCTGAACGAACCGCCTGTAATAGCCAGCTAATCCCATGAAGCTACGCACCTCGGCGACATTGGTAGGAGTTGGCCAGTTCACAATCGCTTCGATTTTATGCGGATCAACAGAGACTCCTTCTTTTGTTACCACATGCCCCAGAAATGTCACCTCTTGTAGCCAGAATTCACACTTCTTTAACTTGGCGTATAATCTCTTCTCCCGGAGTGTTTGAAGGATTAGGCGAAGATGATCCTCGTGAGCCTCTGCACTCTTTGAATAGATGAGAATATCGTCAATAAAGACCACTACAAATTCATCCAAATAAGGCTTGAAAACACGGTTCATCAAATCCATGAAAGCTGCTGGCGCGTTAGTAACTCCGAATGGCATAACCAGAAATTCGTAATGACCATACCGGGTCCGAAAAGCTGTCTTTTCCACATCGTTGGCTTTAACCTTCAATTGATGGTATCCTGACCGCAGATCGATTTTCGAGAAAACTTGTGCCCCTTGTAGTTGGTCAAATAAATCATCAATCCGTGGTAAGGGGTACTTATTTTTGATTGTCACCTTATTAAGTTCTCTATAGTCAATACATAGCCGAAGTGTTCCGTCCTTCTTTTTCACAAATAAGACTGGCGCACCCCAAGGAGATACACTCGGTCGGATGAATCCCTTATCGAGCAAATCTTGTAATTGAATCTTCAATTCTTTCATTTCAGCTGGGGCCATCCTATACGGTGTCTTAGAGATAGGTTGAGTTCCCGGCACCACCTCAATCACAAATTCAATTTCACGGTCTATCAGTTGCCCTGGCAATTCTTCGGGAAAAACATCTGGAAATTCACGAACCACTGGAATTACATCAATACTTCCTTTTATCACTTGCTCCTCCCAAAGGCTACATAAATACCCTCGACATCCTTTCTGCATTAACTTACAAGCCTTCACAGCAGAAATCAAATAAGGTGGCGAAGTTACTTCCTGCCCCTGAACAATAGCCTCTGGTTGCCCCGGAGGATGGAAATTGATTTGCTTCGTCAAACAATTTATAGTGGCACCATATTCATTTAGCCAATCCATTCCCAGAATAACATCAAAAGAGGTCATATCGAGAGGTATTAGGTTAGCATACACCCGAATATCCCCAATTAGGAGTTCACAAGCAACATACACAGAAGTGCAATTCATAGATTTCCCCAAGGGTGAGGTTACACACAATAGATAAGACAAGTTTTCTTCGGTTTTATCCAAATTAGGAGCAAAGAGTTTCGACACAAAAGAGTGGGTGGAACCAGAATCAAACAATACATGAGCAGAATGACCGTAAACAATAAATATACCTGACACCACTGTCGCCGCATTCTGTACATCACCTGGAACCAATGCAAACACCTTTCCTTGCCTTGCCGTATCTTTATTATTAGTAGGTTTAGCTGCTGCCTTTGCGTTGGGGGTTGGTGTAGATCCCGCAGAACTGGTAGCAGGTATATTGCCATTTTGTTGAGCCCATTGTGGGCAATTCTTTACCTGATGACCCGTTTTGCCACACTTAAAACAAGCCCCGGTCTTCCAGTGGCAAGTCCCTCGGTGCTGCCTTCCACAATCTGGGCACACAGGAGTGGAAATTTGAGTATAGGTGGTGGTGCTAGAGTTTCCAGAGTTATGCTTCTTATTGGGTGGAGTCACTGATCCCTTTGACCACTGATTGTTTTGCCTTTTCCCTTTCCATTCGGAAATCCGATTCTGAGCAGCAAGATTTCCTTCTGCTATAACGGCCCTTTCTAACACATCAACATAAGTAGGTAGCTTTAACATATTGACCCTGTCTTGGATGGCACCCCGCAACCCTCCTTCGAATTTTCGTGCTTTCTTATAATCCGTATCCACCATATGGGGCGCAAATCGAGCTAGTTCTGCAAATTGAGCTTCGTATTCTGCAACAGTCTTACTTCCTTGTCTAAGAGTTTCAAATTCTGTCACCTTCTTATCTCGCATGCTTTGAGGAAAATATTTATCATAGAACAATTCGAGAAATCTATCCCATATCAATCCGGGGTGTACAGTCCTTGTGAGCATCCACCATCTCCGCGCCTCATCCTCAAGAGTGAAAGCAGCCAATTGCACTTTTTGAGCTTTTGTACAAGGGAACACTTCAAATAGTTTCTCAATTCCCAGCACCCATGCCTCAGCTTTCATTGGTTCTATGCCTCCTTTGAAGACTGGCGGTCTTTTTAAACTCTTTAGTAAGGGTGATGGTTCGGTCTTCAGCATGAAAATCTGGAACTGCCAGTGGAGGTACGGGTGGTGGTGGGTGTTCTAGTGGCTGTTGCTGCTGTTGTGGTTGTTG
This sequence comes from Camellia japonica, assembly GCA_030407325.1. Lineage (NCBI taxonomy): Eukaryota > Viridiplantae > Streptophyta > Magnoliopsida > Ericales > Theaceae > Camellia > Camellia japonica. The sequence goes on along the minus strand of JAPPVO010000059.1, from coordinate 159,722,165 downwards.
CTGTTGTTGTCGAAAAGTCTCCGCCAATTCCATAATCATTCGCTCCATCCTATCCAACCGAGTAGAAGTAGCATCTTCCGCGTCATCTGTCCTTGTTCTCACCATTTCCTACACAACAAACAATTATATATAGGAAACATGATTCAAAATTGTTAGCATTATCAGAGTATACGTAACGTTGCCATCGCTCTTCCATATACTTTTAGGATGTCATGCAAAATGCCTAAAGCTTTTCTAGACACCCTAAGCTCAATGGACCCGTGTGTGAGATAGCAACTCGTGCTCTGATACCACTGTAACGCCCTCAACTTGCCCCTGAAAGTTCGGGCATTACCCATGCAGAAAAGGACACTTAACCTGCTCTATTTATATAGAAAGTAGGGGCCGAAACGGAAGCAGTAACAAGAAGTAAAACATAATAAGAAAATATGACATCCATTGAGCGACTAAACCATGCCAGGATCACAGACATCACATAAGGTGGATAAATCAAAAGATGAACGAAAGGAGATACACTTTAGAGAGCTAATAATATACATACATGTACAGATCCAGTCCCAAGGTTGGGCGTATAACAAAATAATATGTACATAACATCCTAAGCCATAATAAGCTAACAGTAGCTAGTCCAAGTCAAAAGTACGGTTCGACCCAAAGCTTGGCTGTGCTTAGGCTGACAAAAGTGTGACTGTGCCAAGTTAAGAGCGACCTCCTGACTGGTTACCTACAGGAACAAACATAACATAGGATGAGCTAAGCTCAGTGAATAATAGTACTTACACGCAGGTATAACAAAATAACACAATGTATAACTTTTAGGACAACTTGTTGATTCACAATTCCGTAATTCGGCCCTTGGCCTGAGGAGTTCACATATTCACAAAGGAAACCATTGGGTTCTGTAATTTCACAACTTATGGTAATGGCCTTCGGCCCTTCTATATTCACAATTCACAAGTTCACACATTCATTATATATCGGCCTTTGGCCTCATAACTTCTTAGTTCACAATTGGCTCTTGGCCCATGGGTTCACAACTTCACAATTCCTTAGATGCATTCCATAGATCACAAGATTTCACACAAAGCGTACATGACTTCACAACTACTTTCAATGTTTCCATAGTTCCATAGCATTTCTTGTACACAACTTCATGCAAACATGATTCTTACAATAAGGATCATAACGTCAATAATAATAATTACTAACGAATAGAGGTACATTGAGGTACTATTACTCACAGCGTTGTGATGGTGTGCTCGTTTCTTCCGGAGTGTGCCCTGCACACAATCATACTTATAAATTAGTTTGCTTTCTTAAATCATTGGAGAATCATTTCCCTGTCATTACACTTCACATAAATTGATAATCAGCTTAAAATCATTAAAACACATTCTAAAACCATCAGGGAATCAAGTACACAAAACTGAACAAGCATATTTTCTTTCTGAAAATTTGTCCCCCGCTCGAGCGCCACTTTGGCCGCTCGAGCGGACTGTGAAATGTGCAAAACTGCTGGGAGGTGGTTTTTCCCGCTCGAGGGCTTTCGCCGCTCGAGCGGACCACGCGAATTCTGAAATTCTGAACTTCGAATTTAGCAACTTCATTCCATTTCTCATGCAATTCCAAATGGATCTAAGACCATATTTCAACCCAACATCACTATAATATGAATTCTACCTTGAACATGACAAATTAAGCAAGATTAGGAACTTAAATAAGCCATCTCTTCCCCAAATTCCACTTTTGGATTCAAGCTCTTCATGTTCTTGAACCATAGCACATGATATCTATCTATATATATATATATACATAAATCCATGAAGTGATGGTATAAAACCAAGGATTGAAGTATAATTTCATATAACACCCAAATTAAGTGTCAACATAACCAATTGATGAAAAACCCTCATAAGTAAACATGAATCTTACATGAATCAAACAAACATGAATTACAACTCTAAGTTGCCATAACAAGAAGATCTTGAGCTTACCTTGAGTCTAATCCCAAACTTCTAACAATTTTGCCCAAATCTCTTGTTGAATCCTTCTCCCCCAATTCTTCTTCCCCAATTCTCTTCTTCTCCTCTTATTTTCTCCCCCAAATGGTATTCACGTTTTTTTGATCAAGTCCACACAAGCTTAGAGATATATACAACATAGGAGCATATAAGACAAAAATGAATCGTTTATCATTCCGAAATTGAAATTTCGCAAACATGCTTAATATTACCTAAAAATTATGCTGATCACAGATATATAATCAATTTCAGCTAATTATGTCATTAAGGCTTCCAATTTCTAAGTCAAACGTGTTAATGGTAACAGATACTTTTCTTGCCTAACAGATAATGTTTAGTTCATAAGACATCAACTCATAAGACATATATACATAACTTAAATTCTCATGCAGTTTCACATTAAACAGTTAAAAGCACTGAGTAAAGACTAAAATATAGCAGAATCACATACGAGGGTCGGGTTATTACAAGACTCGTCTTCGCCCTTTTGTTATGTATTTATTATTTTTGTCATGTTGGCAAAGACTTTGAATCTGTTGTATATAGTTTTCATGGTTGACTTAGATTTAAATGATCCTGTTTGTACAGAACCTTATGCTACTATATTTTCTGAAGTGAGTTATTAACATATATGTGCATGGTTTGTTATGACGTGCCATGTAAGCACAGCTCTGTGGACAAAGTTTTAAATTTTGCTTCCGTTTGGCCCCCTTTACTCTGATGAGTTATGTCTGGTTTGGTTTGAGGCCGTAGGTAATCTCCTAATTACTGGCCGGTTATGTCCTTAACCCTTGGGGGCGGGTTCGGGTCATGACAGAGTGGTATTAGAGCACAAGTTAATAACTCACACACTTGTCCAAAAAGAGCAATAAGCGTCTAGAAAAGATCTAGGATGCATTCACGTGATAAGTACGAATTTGAAAGCATCTAGAATACGCTTAAATGTTTCCATGTGAACGATTATGTGTTATAAGTTTGTGATTTGCTTGCATTGCAAATTATTTGAATATGTATGCTCCTTGTTATATGCATACTTGTGAATCTTTTGTATAAAGTATAATGAAAGTCTAATCAGATGGTGAGAACAAGAGGTGATGAGATAGAAGAGTCCTCTACTGCCAGAATGGATAGGATGGAGAGATTGATTCAGGAAATGGCAGAAACATTGAGGCAACAACAAGAGTGGCAACAACCACCCGTGCCAGATAATCAGAATGATGATCGGATAATAGCTCTCACCAAGGAATTCAAGAAAATGAAACCACCACAGTTCCATGGTGGATTAGACCCGTTGAAAGCCGAAGCATGGGTTCTCGGCATCGAAAAATTGTTTGAAGTGTTTCCGTGTTCGGAGACATAGAAAGTGCTTCTAGCCACTTTTATGCTAGAGGATGAAGCAAGGAGATGATGGATGTTAATGCGAGAAAATCATAAAGATGTTGACTGGGTGAAATTTCTAGAAATTTTCTATGACAAGTACTTTCCACAATGTGTTCGGGACAGGAAAGTGTCAGAGTTCATGGAACTTAGGCAAGATAGTATGACTGTAGCTGAGTATGAGGCCAAATTCACCGAATTGGCCAGGTTTGCACCACGTAGACACCCCATTTTTGACCGACCTTAAGACTCAGATGTCATCAATTGAGCGCTTAGTGATTGCGCATGTTGTGCTCGTTCTGAGGTTTCAGAGTTTCGGCTGAGGTCCTTACCCCCGGACCTTGGGACCCTTTTATGCTTCGCCTCGGTTTGCGGACCAGGTCTTGCTTTCTATTCCTGGAGGGAGGGAGAGGTCTTGTAGACCATCTCTCAATGGTCGTAGGCTAGTTTTCGTGGTCGCAGGCCACTGTTCCTGTTTGGAGACCAGTTTCCGATTTTCGGAGCCGTCGGCCGTACGCCTCGGTTCGGGACCGCTTAACATTCTCCGTTTAGCACGGTTTTTGGAACACACCTTGTTTCCTCTATCTAGAGGGACACTGAGGTCTGAAAGACCACTTTTGTGGCCGTACGCCACTTTTGGTCCTCAACAGCCTGTTTTCGGGGCACCCGGTCGCGCGTTTTGCCCCCCGAACCCTCGTTTTGCATCGGTGTTGGTTCATTTTTGGCATGAACCTTGTTTTCATTGTTTGGAAGGTGATACAAGGGTGGGAGACCTCCTTTTCTCTTGGAGACCACTTCTCTCTCCGCCAGCCGATTTTCTTGTCGGGAAACTAGTCTCCTTGTTTTTGAGCCACATTTGCTGGTCTCCTACCATACCACTAGCTTGCATTCAGTTGGGAGACCATCAAATGGGCTGGCCGACCACTTTTCCTTGAAGGAGACCACTCACCCTAGTCGGCCGACCAGGGGAAGTGGTCGGCTGACCACCTTAACTGGTCGGCCTGCTCCCTCCAGTTTTGTCTCTGTGAGTTGTTGCCAACTGTGCCAGCTGGAAGGCACAGACTGCATCCTCCATACACGTGTATGGAGGATCTTTAGCCTTGGTTTTTAGCTTCTTTGAGAAGCTTTGGCCTCCTTTGTCTATAAAGGAAGGCCTCCCCTCCTTTGTGAGGGTTCAGATTTTGGTTAAGGCACATACACATATCTCTCTCTTTGTCTCTATATTTAGGCTTAGGAAGTGTATTGTTCTTGACCCTTTTGCACCACACCTCATAGCCTAACACTTCCACCATCAACCCAAGGTTCTTGGAGCTCATTTTCAAAGGTTAAGGAGCTGGGTTTTTGGTCCAGAAGTTGCTGTCTTTGTTGAGCTTCAAGGGTAACTCATTTTCTCCCCTTTTAAGCATTATTTTGATCCTTCTCTTAGCCTCATTTGCATGCTTATTTGAGGTTTGTTGTCAACTGAAAAAAACTTTATTTTTAAGCATTATTCATGTTTGTTTAAGGCCATTTTCCTATTGGAGGTCATCTACCCTTTTGCATGCTTTAAATAGCCTTGTTTTGTGCCATGCCATAAAGCCTTTGATTTAATCTTTTCTTGGCCTTCCAATCACTGAAATCCAGTGGATTTTCAGTGGTGAGCATGTGGTTTTGAGGGCCAAAATCAGAGAGGGGTGACCCTCTCTCTTATTGTCTTGTTTACTAGCATTTTTGGCCTACCAAAGGAGCATATGTTTATACCATTTGGAGGCCTAGTTCAGGCACTTTTTGGTGACTTCTAGGACCTTCCTAGGCTCTGACCATGTCCAGTTTGGTCCCCTTTTGCTTGCTTCTTGCATGTGTAGAGTAATCGCTTTCATGGCTTATCAAAGGAGCATGTCATTCTTGCATGTATTGGTCTTGTTTCAGTGGGTTTTTGGCCATCATTTGGTATTCCATGACTCTATTTTTGCTTGGTTTGGTAGTCCTTAACATGCTTTATATGCTTGTAGTGTAAATCATGTTCACTAGCTTATAATGCATGTTGTTTTCTCCCTCTATGCTAGCATATTTTGGCCATGCTCCAAACTGATTTTGTTCATATTTTGGGCTGCCTTAGCTCTATTTTGAGGTCCCTTGGTCGAATGATGCTTGCCATGTATGGTTGTAGTGTAATAGCCCTGCTTAGCCTTGAGCTTTGAATCCCCTTTGCATGCTTAACTTGGGGTGTTTGCATGTTTTGGCATCTTTGGGCATGATATTTTAGAGCTTATAGGGGTGCTACACTTCCATATTTTCCATGCTTTAAGTGCTCTTTAGAGTTGTGCATTTATGCCCTATTTGCGAGCCATTGCATGAGCCTCACTTTTGTGCCTTTCAAGCCATCATCCCAACCCATTTTGCTACTGTTTTGGGCTGCATAGGGACTTTTTGGGGTTGGTTTGTTCATTTGGGCATTGCTTTGCATACCTCTAGTGTAATGCACTTCACTAGTTTCGGTATTTGAGCCATTCAACATGCATAATTCGGGACCATTTTGTATGTTATTTCAGAGCTAGAACATGTGTTATTGTATGCCATATTTCATCCTTTCCATGCTTTCATACAGTTGTATTTCGTGCCCTAGGCTTTGGGCCCTTGCATCTTGCGTGTTTGCATGTGTTTTGTTGCCTCATTTTCGTCATGTATGGCCACTGATTTGGGTGTGGCTGAGGCCCATTCATTTTGGTTTAAGTCCATTTTGCATCGAGTATGCCATTGTAGTTCATAGCATTGAGTATGCCGCGTTGTCGCATGTTTGATCATTGCATTGCGCATGCCTTGTTCACTTCATTGTATATGAGTCTTCACATGTGCATTGTGTATGACATATAGTATCATGTGCATTGAGTATGCCATTGTTAGTTTGTAGCATTGCGTATGCTAGTTTGCATGTTTGCACGTCATCCTTTGCATGTTTGCATGACTTGATTGCATCGCCTTAGGATTGCCTGCTTGAGGTCGCATTGTGCATGCCATTCTACTTGTTGCATTGTATTTGGAATAGGAGTTAGTCCAAACATGGGAAACGAGGGACGTTTCATACTCCAAATGATGGAATGTGCCTCGATTCTCGGTCGCCGACACTCTTGACTAACACATGATGGAGTTTAGGCATTTATGTGTTTATATGTACATTCATTTCACAATTGAGTCGTGCACTCTGACTCCTCGGCCATCATGCATCGAGATGCGTGATTGGTGGCCCGAGGATCAAGGACTACACTCCCTAGAGCTTATGCAATGATGGGGAGAGTGGTCGTGCACACGTGTTGCAAATACCTTGCTTTCTCTCTCTCTTGCCTTTGTTGCAGAAAATGCAGAAACCAGGAGAAGATACTGGTTGGCCGACCAGGTTTTCTGGCAGGCTGACTACCTTTTCTAGTTTTCACCACCAAGGGTGGTCCGTAGGTGGTCTCCAATGCCTATAGTTGGTCGGCAGCCTCCCCCTAGATTCCCAGGGTAGAGTTTCATCTCCTTGGAGCTTTGTGCAAGTTTCTGAAATCAATTGCAAACAAAGGCGAGCCGGGGCATCGCGATGGATTTCCCGACAAGGCGACTCGAGCATGCATGCATCCTTTATCATTCAAAGCAGAGCTGTGGCAGCCCATTTTACATAGTTTGCATGCTAGTTTAGTTAATTCGTTAATTAGCTAGTGTTGTGTAATAATTAGTTAATTCGATTCTGTATTATTTATTCGGACCCTCCGAGAGAGGGCAATGTTGTAATAAGTGTGCGTGTGTGTGATGTATGTCTTTCAACCCCATGTCTTTCTCCCTTTTATTTACTAGCTTATGTTGGTTAGTTTTAGGGCACGTTTCAATTAGCATCCTTATGCTCGTATGTTTGCATCCATTCATCTGTTTTGCATGCACCAGGCTCGGCGCATCATACTAACTGCATCGTACTTCAATTCCAAGTTGAATACATGTTACCTACAGCCTCTCACATGCCATCTTAGAATAGCTGAGCCTATCTTAGTTGCATTCTTGCATGTGTTGCATTAGGCATCTTAGCATAGTTAGGATTCATGCATGTTTTCCAATTAGCTTCTTTCTTTGGCTCGGAGTACTCGGTAAGTGTTTATGCTTTAGCATCCTTTCATGCGTGTGAGTGACTGCCATGATAGCATACTTACCATGAGGCTATGTGCTTATGTGATATAACTGCCTGAATGCCTGTGAGTGAAGGTTGGGTTGATTGAATTGGGATAATTCATCGAAACCCGTGTTTTAGCCTAGTTGCGAATAGCAAACTTCAATCCATTTTCAAAACAAATGGATATGCGATGCTTTGTTCCAACTTAGGCAATCTAGTCTATACTTGTATGCTGTGCGCATCACATAGTAATTCTGGGTTAATTACCGGAATAAGAGCACATGTGTTTTCAAAAATAAGATATCATGCTTAGTAGTGTTCGATCTTTGATCGGGCGAGCGGGGGTGCTCATGAAATGACCTTCCCCAATTGTACCCAAGTTCCCGAGCCGAGGCAACTTTGGTGATGACAGACACGTGGCCTTAGGCACGAGTCAGGGTTTCCTAAATTCCCCCAAAATAAAATATTTAGGTGGCGACTCTGTATCTGGCAAAGCAGTCCATGTTTGGCACTTCTTTCTAAAATCAGTTTTTCAAAATGATTTGCCAGATTTGGACTCTTTGGTGATTTATCGATCTTGCATTGCACTTTGCGAGATTAGATTTAGAACCGTGACATCGAGTCCGAACTGTAGTGAGCCCAATGAACAAAACAGGATTTTCCAGGGACATTCGAGGACGTCGACAGTTTCTGGCGACTCTGCTGGGGAGTTAGAGAACTTGACTCGAACTCATGATATCTTGTTTTGACTACACTTATCTGTTTCTTTGCATTGCATTCGCATTGGTGCACCTAGGACACCGTGTTTTCCATCTGCTATTCCTGAACGATTTACCAGAGGCTCACCTCAAGAAGCGTGCCATAAGGCCGACCGGTTACGGGCTCTGCCATGATGGGAACACAAACCCTGGTTTTCACCGGGGCACCCTTTTTGACCATTCGACCTAGCGCATATCGGAATCCATAGTGACTATCACAAACTAGGATAGGTTGCTCACTCGATTATAGGTTTTTTAAACCACTGCGTGCATAGTGAAACCCTAGCTCCTGACAAAATAGGATAGGGAAACCCTACCCCAACATGGGGGTGTTTTTGATCTCATTTGCTTGCTATGTGCTGTCAGAGTGTGTCTCTACAGGTTGTATATATCAGTTTGCAAGTCTGGCTATCAGGCCTGCGGGCATCAATATTTTGAGGATCGGTTATATCTATGAGTATCAGATTCAGTTTTGGGGTAGTAATTTGGGGAACAGTGATCAGTGGTCAAATACAGTTATTCAGCTATGTTCATGTCTGTATTGATGAAATTGGGCTGAGATGCTGCTTGTTTTCTCTTTCAATTCAGAGACTCGGTTTAGAGCAACCAGTGTTCTCCTCTGCTGAAGCAAAGCAGGAAAAGATTCACCGATTCATCAGATCCGTCAGTCACCAGTTACACCACCTCTGTCCAGTTCAGTAGACTTCTGATGACCCAGAATTCAGAGGAAATTATGGTTATGGCAGCCGCACTAAACCAAGGAATCATCTTGCAGGGTGAGACCGATGTTGAGGTACCACACCCGCCCAGGCCGCCTGCCGCACATCCGATCTGGGAACCCCAGTTACTTCAAACCCGTGAGCCCACCACCTTTGAGCTGATGGGAATGATTGGCGACCTCCAAAGATCTGTGGCTGATCTAGCCTATGGAATGTTGGCCCCACTACCAACTGCATCTTATGCCAGGAACTTCATGCCGCAGGAGCCCCCGCTACTGGGGCGAATTGTAATTGAGCTCAGCCAACCTGAAGCTGTCTCAAGCTTCGCCAATGAGATGTCGACGACAGCGGGGCTTTGCACTGAAGTAGCAACCCAAACCATCCACCAAGCTGAGGGTAGTGGAAAGAACAAGGTGAAGGTAGACACTGATCCCTATGAACAACTCCAGCAGGTTGTTGAGGCTCTGAAAGCTAGAGGGTTGAATAAGCAACAAGTACTCGCAATTGTGACTAAAACTGTGGATGGCACTTTCCCCACTCAGACCGAAGGCAGTTCAAGCCAAGGGGAAAATCAAGAGAAGGGTCATCATACCAGAACCGTTCCCTCCAACCCTAATCCTGCACCCAGGAAAAATCAGCAAGCCAAGCATGTACCTGCCGATCCTTTTGCTAGTGCATCCAGTAAAAATGCACAAAACTCGAAGTATCTGCCCCGAGGTCGCTGGGTATTCCATGCCCTTTATATGCCTTTGTCTAAGGCGCTTTGATTCCTCACTGAAAAGGGGCATCTCAAACCCCTTGAGCCTCAGCCTCTCCCTAGTCGTCTTCCAGCTGGTCATGACGCTACCCAGTACTGTGCGTACCATCAATAGACCGGTCACACCACCGACAACTGCTTCCGTCTTCGCCATGAAGTGCAGGATCTGTTTGACAATGAGGTCATCCTCCCGCCTAGCTCAGCAAAGTCTGTCACCACTGAGTTGGTGGACTTCGAGGATAATACAAGCATGTGATCAGGGGTTGGTCCACCTATGGGCGGTGCCCAGTTTACTTCAGATGTGGCGTTTGACACGCACTATTTTGGGCATTTGCAAATGCTAATTTTTGTACTTTCTAACTTGGGTGTTGAGTCAGTTCTATGGTTTTGTTTTGAGTTTATCTCGTTGTTTTGAGTCAGTCTTTTGATTAAGGTCTGTCTTGTTATATCGAGTCAGTCCTGTTGTACAGAAGTCGGGTGATTCCGAGGGTGTCACCTCAGACATCATTATTTTGTTTTGTGATTGTCCTTTTGCTTTCTTTTGAGTTTATCTCTGCTGTAGAGCCAGTTGCAACCAGGAAATCTGAACGAAACAGTTGTGGCTGTCATGTTTTAGAATGAAACGACAGTGCATTTTAACCTACTTTTTCTGTCCCTTGAAATTATTGCATTGACCTAAGTTTTTCAAAACTTTTCGAATAATGTATTGAAAACGAAGAGGAAAGAATTCCTCGGGTTTTGCAAAATTTGATCAATTAAGAGAAAGAGAGGCATGCTAAGCCCTTAATGAATGAGATCATGTTTGTTAATGTGAGTACTGGGAAGGATCCTGGCTTCATCCAGATTGGTTCTACAATGTCTTCAGCGCGAGCGTTTTGTCACTTTCTTAAAAGATTTCAAAAAATGCTTTGCGTGGTTCTACGAAAACCTGTGTGGAATCGCTCTTGAGATTGTGCAGCTTAGGATCGCTCTCAGCCTCGAGACTCATCCCCTTTGCTTCCAAACCTTGAACCTTAATTCAGAATATTCAACGGTCAACCACAATGTAAGGCCCGTGTGGCCAGATCAGAAGCAGCCCATGAATTGGGGGCGAGAATATCAGATGTGATCAAAGGAAGCTTGGAAAGCTAGATCAAAAGCAGCCCTTAAACTAGGGGCAAAAATGTCAAATGCGCTCGAAGAATCCAAGATGAGTCTTTTCTGCAAACCAGGGAAGACTGGCAAGAATGCCAAATCCCAGAAGGGAGGAAAGAAGAAAGTATTGCTGAAGGATAACCTAGTTCCTATCCATAACACTAGGGGCAAATTCACCCCCCATTGGATGGACTTCTACATCATCAGCGAACAGCAGCCATTCTCCTGAATTCAGATGACTTCGAGATGTCAAACCATTCAACATGGACAAAGCTACACTTTTACCCTTGAGAGGCTCGCTAGGCTGAAAACCCGGAAGGGCGACCCAGGCAAAAGTTAGACCAAGAAAAAGAAGAAAAAGAACAAAAAAAGAAACATACAAAGAAAGAAAAAGAAGAAAAATGAAGAAAATGTAAAAAATGAAAGATAAAAAAGAAGAAGAAAAGAAATGGAAAGAAAAGAAAAACAAAGCTCGCGAGGTTGAAAACCCGGAAGGACAGCCTTGGCAAAAGTTAGAGCGTAAAAGGAGAGGTTAAATACCCGAGTGTGCCTTACCCCGAACTACGTAAGGCTTGATTCCCATCTTTGGGATACGTAGGCAACTTCAGTTTGAAGTCCAGCCGTAAAACGCTTCAAATTTGACTGTGTCATGTGATGGTTCTGGTCATCTTTGTCTTCTCTGTATCCGAGAATTTGGTTGTAATTGTCACTGTGAGGACTGGTTGCCACGTGCTGTGGCGCTATTCAGACTAGGGGCAACTTTCCGTTGCCGTGCAGTGCTGCGGTGCTATTCAGACTAGGGGCAACTTTCAGTTGCCATGCAATGCTGTTCAGACAAGGGGCAATTTTCCATTTGTTTTGGATCTGAGGTTGTGCATCTCAAGAGTAAATTCTGCGTTGGTCAAGCATTGGCCATTTGCAAAAATAGTTTTTGAGAATTTTTAATGAGGTTGACTAATTCTCTCAAAAATTATTCCATTTTCCTAAAACTGGACCATTTCTTGGACCCAAAAAAGGAAAATTTTCAGTGCTCATAACCTGACTTGCATGATTTCAAATCAAAAAATTGAACAAGCGTGTTAATCTAACTCTCGTATTGGTCAAAATTGTTTTAGCAGAAGCAAGAAAATAAAAATGGTCAAAATGATGAACTAGGGGCACAGTTAAGTTAGGTTTTCTGTCTTTTCCCCTTTATCAACGCACTTGCCAGAAAGGGCATCATACCTGCCGGAAAACGGCACCACTGAAGCTAACCGCAAAAGGGCAGAAAGCTCTCTCATCCTCCAAGCAGCGAGGTATCGAGCCAAGTGTGAAGCATGAACTAGAAGGGATCAAGATATTCCACTCCCTCATCTGGACACATTTGATCATGTCCAAACTCCCCAACAGAACATCGTCAACTGATGTCAGCTGTAGATTTGCTACACACCCAGTTGTAGCGCAACCCCTCTGCGGGAAAGTTCACTGTTGTGAGCAGAAGAAGAGAATCTAGTAGAGTGCTAGGGGCAAGAGTCCGCAACTTCCTATTTATCCATCAACCACCCTGGGGAGGGATGGAATATGAGAGATTAAAGAATAGAGAGATGTGCGCTGAGAGGAAAAGCGAGAAAAGGGTTTTGAGAGAAAAACCGAGCTTAAGGGCCGAGTGATGTGAGAATCACAAATAAGAAAGGGTGGGGCTCGTCATGATCTGAGAGGTCTCTCGTCTTTGTAACACGTCCGTGTGTCGTGTCAGTCATTTTGTTTGTCCCGATTCTTGTTTTGAGTCGTTTCGGGTGTCTAGAGATGTGTTTAGGTTGTCTTACCTTGTCTTTCTCTTTGTTGTTGAGCCGTGGTGTGTTATGTTCAGTCGTAGGCTCAATACCCAGTTGAGAACTTATTCTCACTCTCAATTTCAAAAAAATCGTTTTGTGCCCAAAGTGCCGTGCCGTTCTCCACATTTGTGCAAAACAAGATTTTGTGCTTTCAAAAACCGCAGGGTTCAACCCGGGTCATGTGGGAACAGTAAAACCAGGACCTATCTGAAGCTATATAGGTTCTAGACTTCGAAGCAAAAGGAAAAAAGGAAAATGTAGGGCATCTAAGTTTGTTTCAACTTCTGCAAGTTCTGTCATCGCATCCTGTATGTTCAGAATAAGCTGTGTGCCCCAAACAAGCCGTGTGACCGAAATGAGCTGTGTGCTCGAAAAATGAGCCGTGTGCCCCAAGATGAGTTGTGTGCCCAAGATCTGCTGTGTGCCCGAAATGAACTGTTTGTTCAGAATAAGTCGTGTGCCCCAAATGAGCTGCGTGCCCGAAATGAGCTGTGTGCTCGAAAAATGAGCCGTGTGCCCGAAAAATGAGCTTTGTGCCCAAAATAAGTTGTGCCCTCGAAATGAACTCTGTGTTCAGAATGAGTTGTGTGCCCGAAATGAACTGTGTTTTCAGAATAAGCCGTGTGCCTGAAATGAGTTGTGTGCGCGAAAAATGAGCCGTGTGCCCAAAAGAGCTGTGTGCCCAGATAAACAGAGTGTTGTGTTTCGAGCTGCGTGCCGAATGAACAGATTATTGTGTTGTGAGCCGCGTGCCAAACAAACAAAGTGTTGTGTTGTGAGCTGTATGCCAAATGAATGGAATGCTATGTTGTAAGCTGTGCACCTTACTTGCATTGTGCATGCATTTTATCACGCTATTTTGTGCATCGCACTGTTTTGTGCAGTTTATGCTCGCGCTCTCTTGCGCATCGCACTATTTTGTGCAGTTTACACTCGCGCTCTCTTGCGCATCGCACTGTTTTGGGCAGTTTACACTCGCGCTCTCTCTCGCATCGCACTATCTTGTGCAGTTCATACTCGCGCTTTCTTGCGCATCGCACTATCCTGTACATTTCATTACATACTCTCATCTTGCATTAAAAAAAATAATAATAAAAATACTTGTATCTTTTGCATTGAACTTGCATCGCGCTATCTTGCGCACCTTACCTACACTTGTTAGTGCATTGCATTGTTCGCGTTTTCTTGCGTATCTTACCTGCACTTGTTAGTGCATTGCCTTATATCGCGCTGTCTTGCGCACCTTACTCGCACTTGTTAGTGCATTGCATTGCTCACGCTGTCTTGCGCACCCATCTTCTTGGCACTATTTTATGCATTCACTCTGCATCGCACTGTCTTATACACATTGTATTTTTGTATCATTGACACTGTCTTGTGCACTCCCTGGTCTAGGAGACCTTAAATCCTGCGTCTTCATTCGCACTGTCTTGTGCACTCTCTGGTCTAGAAGACCTTAAATCCTCTAAAGGTGCAATTCCTTTGGTGTTTGTCGTGCCCGAACGACTTCCAGTGGTCTAGTATAGCCACCTACCTGTGTTTGCGGTGAGTTCCTAGGAGACCAACTGAGACAGTGGAAACTAGAGTTCAAATGGCTCATGCCTAGAACGCAAAGGTTCGGGATTTCTGAGACTAAAGTCTGGTTTACATACCCAAGGGTATATCCTCGGCTTGAAATTGCATGGCAGCCCCATAGATTGAGATAGCATGTGTATGTGCCTCAATTCTGGATACTGAACCAACCTAGTCTGTTACCCTGTTGGAGAATAGGGAAAGCTGCGACCATAGTCAGGGAGAAAAGTAGTACCTGTAGTTCAACTGAGAAGAAGGGAAAGGTCCCCAACAGCACGAGGTAGGTCATTGCCAATTGCCCCTGTAAGGCACCTTCACTTTCTAACTACTACATCATCTAGTATATCTATTGCATTACATATAGAATATATCGCATGCATCTACTACATATCCATTGTATCGCTTGCGCCTTTCCATGTTAAGCTTAGTCTGGTATATGCCCATACTTCTCGCGTTAAAGCATGGTTATGTGATTATGTGTACGCACCACACCACTAAGGGAATTGTGGTTTGAGGGTGACGGCACCATTTCTGTGTTAGACGTGGTTTGTTTTGTGTCTATGCCTTTTCTAGGCAAAATATGGTTTGGCCACGTGCCTTATTCACTTCATTCATTACATCCATTGCATCATATTTTAGTTTGTTGCATTCAGCATATAGGATCACGATCATTTCTCAGCAGATCATTCCTCACTTGTATCATACCACCCAATTACTTGTACTTTGTGGTCTTTCTGCGAAACACATAGTTTTGCATGTGCTCGCACCCCTTTCACGTTGAAACACGGTTCTGTTATGTGTAAGCATCCATGCTAGGCTGGGCCAGCACTGAGGATGTAGGCACTTAACCTGTGATTAGGCGTCGTTCGGCTCGTGCCCACTGCTTTTTCTGTGTTAAAAGTAGTCTGACGTTGCATCTCCATCCCTTTATGATATTTGTGTGGTTTTGTACTGCTTGTGGTTTGATCATCTCAAGTACATTGCATATCATTTGCATTGCTCAGTTACATTGTATATCATTTACACTGTTTTATTATATAGTGCATTGCATCATTCGCGCTATCTTGCGCACTTTATTTGCACTTGCTAGTGCCTTGCATCATTCGCGCTATCTTACACACTTCATCTGCACTTGTTAGTGCATTGCATTGCTATGCACTTTTCCATCGGCACTATACGTGTCCGTGTTTGATATAGCTCTGAACATATGTTGCTAACTTATTGTACCTATTAAGTTCCTTTCTTTTACAAGCATGATATTGTATGTACGGTTCATTCAAGAGAAGTTCCAGTTCAGTTCGAACGTACCGTTTCTCCTCTCGCATGCAGTGCGTTAGGACATCTTCGATTTCGAACACTCGGATGAGTTCCGGTGTTCATTCATACCTTTTTTCCTCTCGCATGCGGTGCGTTAGGACATCTTCGGTTTCGAACACTCAGATGAGTTCCGGTGTTCATTCATACCTTTTTCTTCTTGCATACGGTGCGTTAGGACATCTTCAGTTTCAAACACTCGGACGAGTTCCGGTGTTCATTCATCCCTTTTCTCCTCTCGCATGAGGTGCGTTAGGACATCTTCGGTTTCGAACACTCGGACGAGTTCCGGTGTTCATTCATCCCTTTTCTCCTCTCGCATGAGGTGCGTTAGGACATCTTCGGTTTCGAACACTCGAATGAGTTCCGGTGTTCATTCATACCTTTTTCCCTCTCGCATGCGGTGTGTTAGGACATCTTCAGTTTCGAACACTTGGACGAGTTCCGGTGTTCATTCATACCTTTTTTCCTCTCGCATGCGGTGTGTTAGGACATCTTCGGTTTCGAACACTCGGATGAGTTCCGGTGTTCATTCATACCTTTTTTTTTTCCTCTCGCATGCGGTGCATTAGGGCATCTTCGGTTTCGAACACTCGGATGAGTTCCGGTGTTCATTTTTTTTTCCTCTCGCATGCGGTGTGTTAGGACATCTTCGGTTTCGAACACTCGGATGAGTTCCGGTGTTCATTCATACCTTTTTTCCTCTCGCATGCGGTGCGTTAGGACATCTTCGGTTTTGAACACTCGGATGAGTTCCGGTGTTCATTCATACCTTTTTTTTTTCCTCTCGCATGCGGTGCGTTAGGACATCTTCGGTTTCGAACACTCGGATGAGTTCCGGTGTTCATTCATACCTTTTTTCCTCTCGTATGCGGTGCGTTAGGACATCTTCGGTTTCGAACACTTGGACGATTTCCGGTGTTCATTCATACCTTTTCTCCTCTCGCATGTGGTGCGTCAGGACATCTTCGGTTTCGAACAGTCGGATGAGTTCCAATGTTCTTTCATACCTTTTCTCCTCTCGCATGTGGTGTTTAGGACGTCTTTGGTTTCGAACACTCAGATGCGTTCTGGTGTCCATTTGTTTGCTTTTTCCTTTTGCGTTTGATACGTTGAGAGTTGTTTCATTTGAGACTCCGGGTGTTATCGCTAGTCACTTTTAGCCGTCTCCGCGTGAGACGTAGCGAGAATTTTATAATTCACTTTTAGCCGTCTCCGCGTAATGGCGTAAAATAAACATACAACACGCGGTTGGGTATCATAATATGCTGCCAATAAGCTGAACACACTGTTCCTCAAAAACTGATCACTATTTCTGAATCGTTGCCCCTAAGTCTGAATCTGATACCCACAGATAATTGATTCGCAAAAAAACACTGATACCCGCGGGCCTGATACTCAAACTCACTGGCCAGTACGTGTGTCCCTGTAGAGATACATTCTGAAAGCACATAGCAAGTAGAGAGAGCAAAAACACCCCTATATTGGGGTAGGGTTTCCCTGTCCTATTTTGTCAGGAGCTAGGGTTTCACTACGCACGCAGCGGTTTCAAATAACCTAAAATCGGGTGAGCAACCTGTCCTAATTTGGAATGGTCACTATGGATTCCGAATATGCACTAGGTCGAATGGTCGAAAAGGGTGCCCCGGTAAAACCGGGGTTTGTGTTCCCATACTGGCAGAGCCCGCAACCGGTCAGCCTTATGGCATGCTTTGACAAAGTCATGCCTCCGGCAGACCGCTTAGGAATAGCAGATGGCCAATACGGTGTCCTAGGCGCACCAATGCACATGCAATGCAAAGAGACACATAAATGGGATCAAAACAGGATATCACGAGTTCGAGTCAAGCTCTCTAAATTCCCCAGCAGAGTCGCCAGAAACTGTAGACGTCCCCGAACGCCCCGGGAAGATGACTCTCGTTTTGTTCGTTTTGTGGGTCTACTACAGTTCGGACTCAAATTGTCACGGTTGTTAATCTGAACCAAAGAGTCCAAATCCGGCAAATCGTTTTGGAAAACTGATTTTTTGAAAGAAGTGCCAAACATGGACTGCTTTTCCAGATACAGAGTCGCCACCTAAATATTTTTTAAATGGGGGAATTTAGGAAACCCTGACTCGGTGCCAAAGGCCACGTGTCCGTCATCACCAAAGTTGCCTCGGCTCGGGAACTTGGGTACGATCGGGGAAGGTCAGCTATGAGCACCCCCTCTCGCCCGATCCGAAGATCGGCCTCTACTAACCGTGATATCCAATTTTGAAAACGTTTATGTGTTCTTATTCCGGTTATTAGCCTAGATTTACTATGTTATGCGCACAGCAATCAAGTATAGACCGAATCGCCCAAATTGGAACAAAACATTTCAGGTTTGCTTTGAAAGTGATTTGCTACTCGTAAGTAGGCTAAAACGCAGATTTTGCCACCCTCGAGTGGGCTTTTTGGAAAAGATGGTTTTGCCACTATCTAGTGGGCTTAAAACTGTCAATTTTAATGCATTATTCCAATTTAGATAATTCAACCTCCATCCACAGGCATTCAAGCAATTATATCACATAAGCAGTTAGCCTCATAGTAATCATGCTGTCATGGAAACACTCACACGCATGCGGTATGCTAAAGCATAAAAGCTCACCTAGTACTCCAAGCCAAAACAGGAACTAGTTAGTAATCATATGCATGATCCTAGTTCATGTTTAGAATGGCTAATGCAACACATGCAAAGATGCAATCTAGACAGGCTCGGCTATCCTAAACATGGCATGTGAAATGCTACAACTAACACGTATCAATTTGGAATTGAAATACAGATGCAGTTAGAATGATGTGCCGAGCCCGATGCATGCAAAACAGATGAATGAAGGCAAACATGCTATCATACTGTATGCTAATTTAAACATGCCCTAGTCTACCATCATAAGCAGGTAAATAAAGGGAAGAAAGACGTGGGATTGGAAGACATACACGCACGCACACACACTTATTACACAATTGCCCTCACTCGGAGGGTCCAAATAAATATTACAGTCCGAATAAATAATACTAAATTAATTATTACAAATTAAATATTATAAAACTCCTAATTAATTAACAAAATAAATGCAGAAGGGAAAAGGCGACAGCCCCACCTTGGAATGCGCGAATGATGCATGCTTGAGTCCGTTTCGCCCGAAAAACCCGTACCATGCCACCGCTGCCTCTGTTTACACTGCCCTGCTTTTCTGAAAACTGCCAAAGTCTTGGGACATGATCTATGGGTGCTGAGGAATGCCACCGGCCAGACACAAATGCCACCGGCCAAAGGGGGAGACCACCGGCCACCTTTTTATACTATCGGCCAAAATAAATGGCCGGCCGGCACTGTATTCAGCCGACCGGCCAAAACTCCCTGCAGAATCTAGTTTTTTGACAGCAACAAAGGACAGACAATGTATGGCATGGAATTTCAAGCAAATGTAAGCATGGCCACACTCCGCATCATGCAATGGACTCAAGGAAGCGTGGCCCTCGATCCTCGGGCCATCAATTGTGCATTTTGATGCATGATGGCCTAAGAGGCCAAGGTTGCAATTCAATGAAAATGCATGCAACACGCAAATGAATACCAAGACCCTATCATGTCGAAGTCAAGGGCCTCGGTGACCGAGAGTTGAGACGCGTTACATCACTTGGAGTATGAACACTTCTCAATTCTCACACTTGGCTTGACACCCGAAACCAAGCAATGTAATGCATGTTATGCAAACATGGCTCAAAGATGCAACATAAGATTAAGATGCAAGGCATGCCAAATGCAATGCAATATGTCATGGCAAGTATACAAAAGAACTAGTATGTGACAACACATCATGAATCAAATATGCAAGAAACGTGTGACAAGCAAGCAATGGTGGACATAAGCCATGAAGGGGCAGACCTCAGCCCACCCCAAAACAGTGGCCAAAAGCATCCCAAATGATGGACAAAATGCACAACAAACACGCAAGTCAAAGAGGCCCAAAGCTAAGGCATAACAAAGGGGCATTCTACTAGCACTACCCCAAGCAAACATGGCATGAACCATACAACCAAAAACAGAATTTTAACATGAAAAATAAGCCCCAAATACCCCTGATATGGCAGCCCCAAAGCCTCAAATATACGGCTATGCATAATGACCTATTCCTAGTCATGAAAGGCCAACTCTTCAAGGCATGAATGAGATGATAAATGAAGACATGTAAGCATGGTATAGGGACTGAAATAGCATATTAAATGATTCCAAATCATTGAAATAGCCTAGCCAATGCATGTTTATGATTCACACCTTCAAGGCTCACAAGCCAAAATGTGAAGCAACTATACCAAACATGCTAAACAAGGCCAACTTAGTGGCCAACAGACCTTAAACATGATAAGATATGGCCAAAAGCTTCACAAAGTAAAGCCAAGATATGAGAGCATAGTAGCCAAAAGTCATAATGCACTTCTAGGCACAAACAAGGGAATACAAAGCAAGTACATTAAGCATGCAAAGGGCCACAAATCCGACCAAAAACAGAGACAACATGTGACCTAAATAGCACCAAAAACATCTGATATGGCACCAAAAACAAACCAAACATGCATGTTGCTCTTTAAGCCAAAACAAGGATACAAGAGGGACAAAGGGGAGAGGGGTGTCCCTCCCTTATACAAGACTTCAAACCTTCTTCTTTACCACTGAAAATCCACTGGATTTCAGTGGTGAAAAGAACAAAACACTCAAGCAAATAAAGCCTAGTAATGGAAGCACCAAAAGGGCCAAATAAGGCCTAAGAGGGTGAGTTCGACCCCAAACCACAAAATGACCTTAATGAAGTATTTAAAGCATGCAAATATAAGACTTTTTCTAGTTATACACAAAGCTCAAATCATCATGCAAGACAGGTAAAAAGCTATTGCAAAATTGGGGAATCTAAAGCAAAGAGATTACCCTTGAAGAACACCTCAAGAACAGCAGGTCCAGCCACTCTCTTCTGATCAAAACAAGCTCAAAAACTCAAGAAAAGACCCTCTAAGTCCCTCAAAGTCAAAGTAAGGTGTGGTAGTCTGTGTGTTAGTGCAAAACTAAGGTAAAACTACACTTTTGGGCCACAAAACACACACAAAGGATGAGAGAGAGGGGAATATAGAGAGAGAGTGTATAACAGATGTGTATATATCTAACCTCTGGTTTTTTGTTTAAAACTCCTAACCCTAGACAAAGGAGGAAGAAGGGCCTTTATATAGGCAAAGAAAAGGCTCTAAGCTTCTCAAGGAAGCTAAATGAAAAGGGGCAAAAGGTGCAAATGGCTCATGGCTTCTTGAAGAAGCTAGGACAGCTAGCCAAGCTTCCCCAAGAAGCTTGGCCAAGGGTTTATCCTTCTAGAAGGAATTAGGGGGTCAAAGGCTCAAAACAGCCATCCCCGTGCATGGGAAGTCGTGTTGGTGTATTCCAGCTGGCATGCACCAAGCCTGAAGGGGTGCAGAAGGGTCGCCGGCCGGCCAAATAGATCACCGGCCAAAGAAGGTGCCGGCCGGCTACACAGAGTGCCGACCGGCCCTTGATAACAAGAAACAATGGCCGGTGGTAGCAAGGAAAGGCCGGTGAGGTAAAGGGAAGGCTGGTGGAGTGTGGGGATGGCTAACAAGCTATTCCCTGCCTTCTAAGGCAAGGACACAAGTGTTTGGTGCAAAACCAAACACTAAACGAATGAGTTAAGAGATCCTGAGGCAAGGCTCGCAGCCGAGGCCTTCCGAGAACTCGAAACGAACACGAACAAGGGTGATCACTGAGTGTTCAATCAGTGACGTCCAAGTCTTGAAGACGGTCAAAAATGGGGTGTCTACAGTTGCCCCTCTTTGACAGAACTCGAAAGTCATAACAATGACGGGAGTGAATGTTAAAGCCCAGAGATGACCCATTTTTGACAAGGCCGAAGACTTAGACAAAGCATGCAAGACAAACAAGATATGCGCCTAAAGGCAGGGGCAAAATGCAAGATGATGCACAGAGCCGGGCATAACTTATGATCATGCAAAGAAAGTTGTAACGAAGCACACATGCAGCAGTTTTAAGCTAGCATACACCAAACTACACTACAATGCAGAAAGGATGTAAGAGAATTATGCGATTCTCGATACATCTCACGCGGAGGATACAATACCTGTCCGGTTCGTCTGGTTCTACCAGTCACAAATGAACCGTACATACAATATCATGCCTGCGAAGAAAACAAACTTAACAGGTACAATGTGATTAGCAACATGCATATTAATGTACTTGAAAATGCGTGACAATGCAAAGTAAATGGGAAGCATAACAATGCTGTGAAGGCACAGACATGTAAGTGGAGCATGCGGTCTACGCAGGCAACGAAATTGAACACGAGCATGCGGTTTACGCAAGCAATGAAATTGAACATAAGAATGCGGTCCACGCAAGCAATGAAATTGATTACAAACATGCAGTCTACGCAAGTAGTGTAATTAATTATAAATATGCGGTCTATGCAAGCAAAACATGCGGTCTACGCAAGTAATGAATTTGAGCATAAGAATGCGGTCCACGCAACCAAAACATGCGGTCTACGCAAGTAATGGAATTGTTCACAAACATGCGGTCTACGCAAGTAGTGTAATTAGTTATAAACATGCGGTCTACGCAAGTAATGAATTTGAACATAAGAATGCGGTCCACGCAAGCAAAACATGCGGTCTACGCGAGCAAAACATGCGGTCTACGCAGGTAATGGAATTGTTCATAGACATGCGGTCTACGCAAGTAGTGTAATTAGTTATAAGCATGCGGTCTACGCAAGCAAAACATGCGGTCTACGCAAGTAATGAATTTGAACATAAGAATGCGGTCCACGCAAGCAAAACATACGGTCTACGCAAGCGAAACATGCGGTCTACGCAAGTAATG
>JAPPVO010000059.1:159508190-159699558 GCA_030407325.1 Camellia japonica | reverse complement strand
CTTCCTTAGCGTGTCATCCTCCATTTGATGCAATTTGATCTCTTCAAGTAAGGTTGGCTGAGCCATTACTGCTGCCATCAGGGCCTCCTGTCTACGGGTCACACATTCCACATCCAGTTTATCTAATTCAATTACCAACTCCTTTTGTTCCGTAAATAAATTTGCCAAATTCCCCCTATCTCTCCGGCTAAGTGCATCCGCAACCATGTTAGCTTTACCAGGATGGTAATGGATCTGCAAATCATAATCCTTAAGCAACTCTAACCACCGCCGCTGTCGCATATTCAATTCTTCTGGGTAAAAAGATATTTGAGACTTTTGTGGTCGGTGTACACTTCACAGGTTGTGCCATAGAGATAGTGTCGCCATATCTTCAAAGCAAAAACTACTGCTGCTAGCTCCAGGTCGTGTGTGGGATAATTTTTCTCGTGGGGTTTTAATTGCCGAGAGGCATATGCAATGACCCTTCCATTCTGCATAAGTACACAACCAAGCCCTTTATGCGAGGCATCACTGTAGATTACAAACCCTTCGGTACCAGATGGTAAGGCCAAAACTGGTGCTGTAGTCAACTTTGTTTTCAGATCTTGGAAAGCAGATTCCTGTTCTTCTAACCATTCAAATGCAACTCCTTTCCGAGTCAATTGGGTAAGAGGCACAGTGATTTTGGAGAAATTCTGAACGAACCGCCTGTAATAGCCAGCTAATCCCATGAAGCTACGCACCTCGGCGACATTGGTAGGAGTTGGCCAGTTCACAATCGCTTCGATTTTATGCGGATCAACAGAGACTCCTTCTTTTGTTACCACATGCCCCAGAAATGTCACCTCTTGTAGCCAGAATTCACACTTCTTTAACTTGGCGTATAATCTCTTCTCCCGGAGTGTTTGAAGGATTAGGCGAAGATGATCCTCGTGAGCCTCTGCACTCTTTGAATAGATGAGAATATCGTCAATAAAGACCACTACAAATTCATCCAAATAAGGCTTGAAAACACGGTTCATCAAATCCATGAAAGCTGCTGGCGCGTTAGTAACTCCGAATGGCATAACCAGAAATTCGTAATGACCATACCGGGTCCGAAAAGCTGTCTTTTCCACATCGTTGGCTTTAACCTTCAATTGATGGTATCCTGACCGCAGATCGATTTTCGAGAAAACTTGTGCCCCTTGTAGTTGGTCAAATAAATCATCAATCCGTGGTAAGGGGTACTTATTTTTGATTGTCACCTTATTAAGTTCTCTATAGTCAATACATAGCCGAAGTGTTCCGTCCTTCTTTTTCACAAATAAGACTGGCGCACCCCAAGGAGATACACTCGGTCGGATGAATCCCTTATCGAGCAAATCTTGTAATTGAATCTTCAATTCTTTCATTTCAGCTGGGGCCATCCTATACGGTGTCTTAGAGATAGGTTGAGTTCCCGGCACCACCTCAATCACAAATTCAATTTCACGGTCTATCAGTTGCCCTGGCAATTCTTCGGGAAAAACATCTGGAAATTCACGAACCACTGGAATTACATCAATACTTCCTTTTATCACTTGCTCCTCCCAAAGGCTACATAAATACCCTCGACATCCTTTCTGCATTAACTTACAAGCCTTCACAGCAGAAATCAAATAAGGTGGCGAAGTTACTTCCTGCCCCTGAACAATAGCCTCTGGTTGCCCCGGAGGATGGAAATTGATTTGCTTCGTCAAACAATTTATAGTGGCACCATATTCATTTAGCCAATCCATTCCCAGAATAACAAAAAGAGGTCATATCGAGAGGTATTAGGTTAGCATACACCCGAATATCCCCAATTAGGAGTTCACAAGCAACATATACAGAAGTGCAATTCATAGATTTCCCCAAGGGTGAGGTTACACACAATATATAAGACAAGTTTTCTTCGGTTTTATCCAAATTAGGAGCAAATAGTTTCGACACAAAAGAGTGGGTGGAGCCAGAATCAAACAATACATGAGCAGAATGACCGTAAACAATAAATGTACCTGACACCACTGTCGCCGCATTCTGTACATCACCTGGAACCAATGCAAACACCCTTCCTTGCCTTGCCGTATCTTTATTATTAGTAGGTTTAGCTGCTGCCTTTGCGTTGGGGGTTGGTGTAGATCCCGCAGAACTGGTAGCAGGTATGTTGCCCTTTTGTTGAGCCCATTGTGGGCAATTCTTTACCTGATGACCCGTTTTGCCACACTTAAAACAAGCCCCGGTCTTCCAGTGGCAAGTCCCTCGGTGCTGCCTTCCACAATCTGGGCACACAGGAGTGGAATTTTGAGTATAGGTGGTGGTGCTAGAGTTTCCAGAGTTATGCTTCTTATTGGGTGGAGTCACTGATCCCTTTGACCACTGATTGTTCTGCCTTTTCCCTTTCCATTCGGAAATCCGATTCTGAGCAGCAAGATTTCCTTCTGCTATAACGGCCCTTTCTAACACATCAACATAAGTAGGTAGCTTCAACATATTGACCCTGTCTTGGATGGCACCCCGTAACCCTCCTTCGAATTTTCGTGCCTTCTTATAATCCGTATCCACCATATGGGGCGCAAATCGAGCTAGTTCTGCAAATTGAGCTTCGTATTCTGCAACAGTCTTACTTCCTTGTCTAAGAGTTTCAAATTCTGTCACCTTCTTATCTCGCATGCTTTGAGGAAAATATTTATCATAGAACAATTCGAGAAATCTATCCCATATCAATCCGGGGTGTACAGTCCTTGTGAGCATCCACCATCTCCGCGCCTCATCCTCAAGAGTGAAAGCAGCCAATTGCACTTTTTGAGCTTTTGTACAAGGGAACACTTCAAATAGTTTCTCAATTCCCAGCACCCATGCCTCAGCTTTCATTGGTTCTATGCCTCCTTTGAAGACTGGCGGTCTTTTTAAACTCTTTAGTAAGGGTGATGGTTCGGTCTTCAGCATGAAAATCTGGAACTGCCAGTGGAGGTACGGGTGGTGGTGGGTGTTCTAGTGGCTGTTGCTGCTGTTGTGGTTGTTGCTGTTGTTGTCGAAAAGTCTCCGCCAATTCCATAATCATTCGCTCCATCCTATCCAACCGAGTAGAAGTAGCATCTTCCGCGTCATCTGTCCTTGTTCTCACCATTTCCTACACAACAAACAATTATATACAGGAAACATGATTCAAAATTGTTAGCATGATCAGAGTATACGTAACGTTGCCATCGCTCTTCCATATACTTTCAGGATGTCATGCAAAATGCCTAAAGCTTTTCTAGACACCCTACGCTCAATGGACCCGTGTGTGAGATAGCAACTCGTGCTCTGATACCACTGTAACGCCCTCAACTTGCCCCTGAAAGTTCGGGCATTACCCATGCAGAAAAGGACACTTAACCTGCTATACTTATATATAGAAAGTAGGGGCCGAAACGGAAGCAGTAACAAGAAGTAATACATAATAAGAAAATATGACATCCATTGAGCGACTAAACCATGCCAGGATCACAGACATCACATAAGGTGGATAAACCGAAAGATGAACGAAAGGAGATACACTTTAGAGAGCTAATAATATACATACATGTACAGATCCAGTCCCAAGGTTGGGCGTATAACAAAATAATATGTACATAACATCCTAAGCCAAAAGCTAGAGCTAGTCTAGCAAGTCCGCAAAAGTACGGTTTCGACCCAAAGCTTGGCTGTGCTTAGGCTGACAAAAGTGTGACTGTGCCAAGTTAAGAGCGACCTCCTGACTGGTTACCTACAGGAACAAACATAACATAGGATGAGCTAAGCTCAGTGAATAATAGTACACGCAGGTATAACAAAAAATAACACAATGTATAACTTTAGGACAACTTGTTGATTCACAATTCCGTAATTCGGCCCTTGGCCTGAGGAGTTCACATATTCACAAAGGAAACCATTGGGTTCTGTAATTTCACAACTTATGGTAATGGCCTTCGGCCCTTCTATATTCACAATTCACAAGTTCACACATTCATTTATATATCGGCCTTTGGCCTCATAACTTCTTAGTTCACAATTGGCTCTTGGCCCATGGGTTCACAACTTCACAATTCCTTAGATGCATTCCATAGATCACAAGATTTCACACAAAGTACATGACTTCACAACTACTTTCAATGTTTCCATAGCATTTCTTGTATCGCACACAACTTCATGCAAACATGATTCTTACAATAAGGATCATAACGTCAATAATAATAATTACTAACGATAGAGGTACATTGAGGTACTATTACTCACAGCGTTGTGATGTGTGTGCTCGTTTCTTCCGGAGTGTGCCCTGCACACAATCATAACTTATAAATTAGTTTGCTTTCTTCTTAAATCATTGGAGAATCATTTCCTGCGTCATTACACTTCACATAAATTGATAAGCTTAAAATCATTAAAACACATTCTAAAACCATCAGGGAATCAAGTACACAAAACTGAACAAGCATATTTTCTTTCTGAAAATTTGTCCCCCGCTCGAGCGCCACTTTGGCCGCTCGAGCGGACTGTGAAATGTGCAAAACTGCTGGGAGGTGGTTTTTCCCGCTCGAGCGGGCTTTCGCCGCTCGAGCGGACCACGCGAATTCTGAAATTCTGAACTTCGAATTTAGCAACTTCATTCCATTTCTCATGCAATTCCAAATGGATCTAAGACCATATTTCAACCCAACATCACTATAATATGAATTCTACCTTGAACATGACAAATTAAGCAAGATTAGGAACTTAAATAAGCCATCTCTTCCCCAAATTCCACTTTTGGATTCAAGCTCTTCATGTTCTTGAACCATAGCACATGATATCTATCTATATATATATATATACATAAATCCATGAAGTGATGGTATAAAACCAAGGATTGAAGTATAATTTCATATAACACCCAAATTAAGTGTCAACATAACCAATTGATGAAAAACCCTCATAAGTAAACATGAATCTTACATGATCAAAACAAACATGAATTACAACTCTAAGTTGCCATAACAAGAAGATCTTGAGCTTACCTTGAGTCTAATCCCAAACTTCTAACAATTTTGCCCAAATCTCTTGTTGAATCACTTCTCCCCAATTCTCTTCTCCCCAATTCCTTCTTCCCTCTTATTTTCTCCCAAATGGTATTCACGTTTTTGATCTGAAGTCACAAGCTTAGATATATACATAATAAGCATATAAGACAAAAATGAATCGTTTATTCGAAATTGAAATTTCGCAAACATGCTTAATATTACCTAAAAATTATGCTGATCACAGATATATAATCAATTTCAGCTAATTATGTCGTTAAGGCTTCCAATTTCTAAGTCAAACGTGTTAATGGTAACAGATACTTTTCTTGCCTAACAGATAATGTTAGTTCATAAGACATCAACTCATAAGACATATATACATAACTTAAATTCTCATGCAGTTTCACATTAAACAGTTAAAAGCACTGAGTAAAGACTAAAATATAGCAGAATCACATACGAGGGTCGGGTTATTACAAGACTCGTCTTCGCCCTTTTGTTATGTATTTATATTTTGTCATGTTGGCAAAGACTTTGAATCTGTTGTATATAGTTTTCATGGGTTGACTTAGATTTAAATGATCCTGTTTGTACAGAACCTTATGCTACTATATTTTCTGAAGTGAGTTATTAACATATATGTGCATGGTTTGTTATGACGTGCCATGTAAGCACAGCTCTGTGGACAAAGTTTTAAATTTTGCTTCCGTTTGGCCCCCTTTACTCTGATGAGTTATGTCTGGTTTGGTTTGAGGCCGTAGGTAATCTCCTAATTACTGGCCGGTTATGTCCTTAACCCTTGGGGGCGGGTTCGGGTCATGACAGAGTGGTATTAGAGCACAAGTTAATAACTCACACACTTGTCCAAAAAGAGCAATAAGCGTCTAGAAAAGATCTCGGATGCAGTCATGTGATAAGTATGAATCTGAAAGCATCTAGAATACGCTTAAACGTTTCCATGTGAACGATTATGTGTTATAAGTTTGTGATTTGCTTGCATTGCAAATTATTTGAATATGTATACTTCTTGTTGTATGCATACTTGTGAATCTTTTGTATGAAGTATAATGCAAGTTTAATCAGAAGGTGAGAACAAGAGGTGATGAGATAGAGGAGTCCTCTACTGCCAGAATGGATAGAATGGAGAGATTGATTCAGGAAATGGCAGAAACATTGAGGCAACAACAAGAGTGGCAACAACAGTGGCAGAAACCACATCCTTCACCTCCGCCTTCGGCACCACCCGTGCCAGATAATCAGAATGATGATCGGATAATAGCTCTCACCAAAGAATTCAAGAAAATGAACCCACCATAGTTCCATGGTGGATTAGATCCGTTGAAAGCCGAAGCATGGGTTCTCGGCATCGAAAAATTGTTTGAAGTGTTTCCGTGTTCGGAGACATAGAAAGTGCTTCTAGCCACTTTTATGCTAGAGGATGAAGCAAGGAGATGGTGGATGTTAATGCGAGAAAATCATAAAGATGTTGACTGGGTGAAATTTCTAGAAATTTTCTATGACAAGTACTTCCCACAATGTGTTCGGGACAGGAAAGTGTCAGAATTCATGGAACTTAAACAAGACAGCATGACAATGGCTGAGTATGAGGCCAAATTCACCAAATTGGCCAGGTTTGCACCACGTAGACACCCCATTTTTGACCGACCTTAAGACTCAGATGTCATCAATTGAGCGCTTAGTGATTGCGCATGTTGTGCTCGTTCTGAGGTTTCAGAGTTTCGGCTGAGGTCCTTACCCCCGGACCTTGGGACCCTTTTATGCTTCGCCTCGGTTTGCGGACCAGGTCTTGCTTTCTATTCCTGGAGGGAGGGAGAGGTCTTGTAGACCATCTCTCAATGGTCGTAGGCTAGTTTTCGTGGTCGCAGGCCACTGTTCCTGTTTGGAGACCAGTTTCCGATTTTCGGAGCCGTCGGCCGTACGCCTCGGTTCGGGACCGCTTAACATTCTCCGTTTAGCACGGTTTTTGGAACACACCTTGTTTCCTCTATCTAGAGGGACACTGAGGTCTGAAAGACCACTTTTGTGGCCGTACGCCACTTTTGGTCCTCAACAGCCTGTTTTCGGGGCACCCGGTCGCGCGTTTTGCCCCCCGAACCCTCGTTTTGCATCGGTGTTGGTTCATTTTTGGCATGAACCTTGTTTTCATTGTTTGGAAGGTGATACAAGGGTGGGAGACCTCCTTTTCTCTTGGAGACCACTTCTCTCTCCGCCAGCCGATTTTCTTGTCGGGAAACTAGTCTCCTTGTTTTTGAGCCACATTTGCTGGTCTCCTACCATACCACTAGCTTGCATTCAGTTGGGAGACCATCAAATGGGCTGGCCGACCACTTTTCCTTGAAGGAGACCACTCACCCTAGTCGGCCGACCAGGGGAAGTGGTCGGCTGACCACCTTAACTGGTCGGCCTGCTCCCCTCCAGTTTTGTCTCTGTGAGTTGTTGCCAACTGTGCCAGCTGGAAGGCACAGACTGCATCCTCCATACACGTGTATGGAGGATCTTTAGCCTTGGTTTTTAGCTTCTTTGAGAAGCTTTGGCCTCCTTTGTCTATAAAGGAAGGCCTCCCCTCCTTTGTGAGGGTTCAGATTTTGGTTAAGGCACATACACATATCTCTCTCTTTGTCTCTATATTAGGCTTAGGAAGTGTATTGTTCTTGACCCTTTTGCACCACACCTCATAGCCTAACACTTCCACCATCAACCCAAGGTTCTTGGAGCTCATTTTCAAAGGTTAAGGAGCTGGGTTTTTGGTCCAGAAGTTGCTGTCTTTGTTGAGCTTCAAGGGTAACTCATTTTCTCCCCTTTTAAGCATTATTTTGATCCTTCTCTTAGCCTCATTTGCATGCTTATTTGAGGTTTGTTGTCAACTGAAAAAAACTTTATTTTTAAGCATTATTCATGTTTGTTTAAGGCCATTTTCCTATTGGAGGTCATCTACCCTTTTGCATGCTTTAAATAGCCTTGTTTTGTGCCATGCCATAAAGCCTTTGATTTAATCTTTTCTTGGCCTTCCAATCACTGAAATCCAGTGGATTTTCAGTGGTGAGCATGTGGTTTTGAGGGCCAAAATCAGAGAGGGGTGACCCTCTCTCTTATTGTCTTGTTTACTAGCATTTTTGGCCTACCAAAGGAGCATATGTTTATACCATTTGGAGGCCTAGTTCAGGCACTTTTTGGTGACTTCTAGGACCTTCCTAGGCTCTGACCATGTCCAGTTTGGTCCCTTTTGCTTGCTTCTTGCATGTTAGAGTAATCGCTTTCATGGCTTATCAAAGGAGCATGTCATTCTTGCATGTATTGGTCTTGTTTCAGTGGGTTTTTGGCCATCATTTGGTATTCCATGACTCTATTTTTGCTTGGTTTGGTAGTCCTTAACATGCTTTATATGCTTGTAGTGTAAATCATGTTCACTAGCTTATAATGCATGTTGTTTTCTCCCTCTATGCTAGCATATTTTGGCCATGCTCCAAACTGATTTTGTTCATATTTTGGGCTGCCTTAGCTCTATTTTGAGGTCCCTTGGTCGAATGATGCTTGCCATGTATGGTTGTAGTGTAATAGCCCTGCTTAGCCTTGAGCTTTGAATCCCCTTGCATGCTTAACTTGGGTGTTTGCATGTTTGGCATCTTGGGCATGATTTTAGAGCTTATAGGGTGCTACACTTCCATATTTTCCATGCTTTAAGTGCTTTAGAGTTGTGCATTTATGCCCTATTTTGCGAGCCATTGCATGAGCCTCTTTTGTGCCTTTCAAGCCATCATCCAACCCATTTTGCTACTGTTTTGGGCTGCATAGGGACTTTTGGGGTTGGTTTGTTCATTTGGGCATTGCTTTGCATACCTCTAGTGTAATGCACTTCACTAGTTTCGGTATTTGAGCCATTCAACATGCATAATTCGGGACCATTTTGTATGTTATTTCAGAGCTAGAACATGTGTTATTGTATGCCATATTTCATCCTTTCCATGCTTTCATACAGTTGTATTTCGTGCCCTAGGCTTTGGGCCCTTGCATCTTGCGTGTTTGCATGTGTTTTGTTGCCTCATTTTCGTCATGTATGGCCACTGATTTGGGTGTGGCTGAGGCCCATTCATTTTGGTTTAAGTCCATTTTGCATCGAGTATGCCATTGTAGTTCATAGCATTGAGTATGCCGCGTTGTCGCATGTTTGATCATTGCATTGCGCATGCCTTGTTCACTTCATTGTATATGAGTCTTCACATGTGCATTGTGTATGACATATAGTATCATGTGCATTGAGTATGCCATTGTTAGTTTGTAGCATTGCGTATGCTAGTTTGCATGTTTGCACGTCATCCTTTGCATGTTTGCATGACTTGATTGCATCGCCTTAGGATTGCCTGCTTGAGGTCGCATTGTGCATGCCATTCTACTTGTTGCATTGTTTTGGAATAGGAGTTAGTCCAAACATGGGAAACGAGGGACGTTTCATACTCCAAATGATGGAATGTGCCTCGATTCTCGGTCGCCGACACTCTTGACTAACACATGATGGAGTTTAGGCATTTATGTGTTTATATGTACATTCATTTCACAATTGAGTCGTGCACTCTGACTCCTCGGCCATCATGCATCGAGATGCGTGATTGGTGGCCCGAGGATCAAGGACTACACTCCCTAGAGCTTATGCAATGATGGGGAGAGTGGTCGTGCACACGTGTTGCAAATACCTTGCTTTCTCTCTCTCTTGCCTTTGTTGCAGAAAATGCAGAAACCAGGAGAAGATACTGGTTGGCCGACCAGGTTTTCTGGCAGGCTGACTACCTTTTCTAGTTTTCACCACCAAGGGTGGTCCGTAGGTGGTCTCCAATGCCTATAGTTGGTCGGCAGCCTCCCCCTAGATTCCCAGGGTAGAGTTTCATCTCCTTGGAGCTTTGTGCAAGTTTCTGAAATCAATTGCAAACAAAGGCGAGCCGGGGCATCGCGATGGATTTCCCGACAAGGCGACTCGAGCATGCATGCATCCTTTATCATTCAAAGCAGAGCTGTGGAGCCCCATTTTACATAGTTTGCATGCTAGTTTAGTTAATTCGTTAATTAGCTAGTGTTGTGTAATAATTAGTTAATTCGATTCTGTATTATTTATTCGGACCCTCCGAGAGAGGGCAATGTTGTAATAAGTGTGCGTGTGTGTGATGTATGTCTTTTCAACCCCATGTCTTTCTCCCTTTTATTTACTAGCTTATGTTGGTTAGTTTTAGGGCACGTTTCAATTAGCATCCTTATGCTCGTATGTTTGCATCCATTCATCTGTTTTGCATGCACCAGGCTCGGCGCATCATACTAACTGCATCGTACTTCAATTCCAAGTTGAATACATGTTACCTACAGCCTCTCACATGCCATCTTAGAATAGCTGAGCCTATCTTAGTTGCATTCTTGCATGTGTTGCATTAGGCATCTTAGCATAGTTAGGATTCATGCATGTTTTCCAATTAGCTTCTTTCTTTGGCTCGGAGTACTCGGTAAGTGTTTATGCTTTAGCATCCTTTCATGCGTGTGAGTGACTGCCATGATAGCATACTTACCATGAGGCTATGTGCTTATGTGATATAACTGCCTGAATGCCTGTGAGTGAAGGTTGGGTTGATTGAATTGGGATAATTCATCGAAACCCGTGTTTTAGCCTAGTTGCGAATAGCAAACTTCAATCCATTTTCAAAACAAATGGATATGCGATGCTTTGTTCCAACTTAGGCAATCTAGTCTATACTTGTATGCTGTGGCATCACATAGTAATTCTGGGTTAATTACCGGAATAAGAGCACATGTGTTTTCAAAAATAAGATATCATGCTTAGTAGTGTTCGATCTTTGATCGGGCGAGCGGGGTGCTCATGAAATGACCTTCCCCAATTGTACCCAAGTTCCCGAGCCGAGGCAACTTTGGTGATGACAGACACGTGGCCTTAGGCACGAGTCAGGGTTTCCTAAATTCCCCAAAATAAATATTTAGGTGGCGACTCTGTATCTGGCAAAGAGTCCATGTTTGGCACTTCTTTCTAAAATCAGTTTTTCAAAATGATTTGCCAGATTTGGACTCTTTGGTGATTTATCGATCTTGCATTGCACTTTGCGAGATTAGATTTAGAACCGTGACATCGAGTCCGAACTGTAGTGAGCCCAATGAACAAAACAGGATTTTCCAGGGACATTCGAGGACGTCGACAGTTTCTGGCGACTCTGCTGGGGAGTTAGAGAACTTGACTCGAACTCATGATATCTTGTTTTGACTACACTTATCTGTTTCTTTGCATTGCATTCGCATTGGTGCACCTAGGACACCGTGTTTTCCATCTGCTATTCCTGAACGATTTACCAGAGGCTCACCTCAAGAAGCGTGCCATAAGGCCGACCGGTTACGGGCTCTGCCATGATGGGAACACAAACCCTGGTTTTCACCGGGGCACCCTTTTTGACCATTCGACCTAGCGCATATCGGAATCCATAGTGACTATCACAAACTAGGATAGGTTGCTCACTCGATTATAGGTTTTTTAAACCACTGCGTGCATAGTGAAACCCTTAGCTCCTGACAAAATAGGATAGGGAAACCCTACCCCAACATGGGGTGTTTTTGATCTCATTTGCTTGCTATGTGCTGTCAGAGTGTGTCTCTACAGGTTGTATATATCAGTTTGCAAGTCTGGCTATCAGGCCTGCGGGCATCAATATTTTGAGGATCGGTTATATCTATGAGTATCAGATTCAGTTTTGGGGTAGTAATTTGGGGAACAGTGATCAGTGGTCAAATACAGTTATTCAGCTATGTTCATGTCTGTATTGATGAAATTGGGCTGAGATGCTGCTTGTTTTCTCTTTCAATTCAGAGACTCGGTTTAGAGCAACCAGTGTTCTCCTCTGCTGAAGCAAAGCAGGAAAAGATTCACCGATTCATCAGATCCGTCAGTCACCAGTTACACCACCTCTGTCCAGTTCAGTAGACTTCTGATGACCCAGAATTCAGAGGAAATTATGGTTATGGCAGCCGCACTAAACCAAGGAATCATCTTGCAGGGTGAGACCGATGTTGAGGTACACACCCGCCCAGGCCGCCTGCCGCACATCCGATCTGGGAACCCCAGTTACTTCAAACCCGTGAGCCCACCACCTTTGAGCTGATGGGAATGATTGGCGACCTCCAAAGATCTGTGGCTGATCTAGCCTATGGAATGTTGGCCCCACTACCAACTGCATCTTATGCCAGGAACTTCATGCCGCAGGAGCCCCCGCTACTGGGGCGAATTGTAATTGAGCTCAGCCAACCTGAAGCTGTCTCAAGCTTCGCCAATGAGATGTCGACGACAGCGGGGCTTTGCACTGAAGTAGCAACCCAAACCATCCACCAAGCTGAGGGTAGTGGAAAGAACAAGGTGAAGGTAGACACTGATCCCTATGAACAACTCCAGCAGGTTGTTGAGGCTCTGAAAGCTAGAGGGTTGAATAAGCAACAAGTACTCGCAATTGTGACTAAAACTGTGGATGGCACTTTCCCCACTCAGACCGAAGGCAGTTCAAGCCAAGGGGAAAATCAAGAGAAGGGTCATCATACCAGAACCGTTCCCTCCAACCCTAATCCTGCACCCAGGAAAAATCAGCAAGCCAAGCATGTACCTGCCGATCCTTTTGCTAGTGCATCCAGTAAAAATGCACAAAACTCGAAGTATCTGCCCCGAGGTCGCTGGGTATTCCATGCCCTTTATATGCCTTTGTCTAAGGCGCTTTGATTCCTCACTGAAAAGGGGCATCTCAAACCCCTTGAGCCTCAGCCTCTCCCTAGTCGTCTTCCAGCTGGTCATGACGCTACCCAGTACTGTGCGTACCATCAATAGACCGGTCACACCACCGACAACTGCTTCCGTCTTCGCCATGAAGTGCAGGATCTGTTTGACAATGAGGTCATCCTCCCGCCTAGCTCAGCAAAGTCTGTCACCACTGAGTTGGTGGACTTCGAGGATAATACAAGCATGTGATCAGGGGTTGGTCCACCTATGGGCGGTGCCCAGTTTACTTCAGATGTGGCGTTTGACACGCACTATTTTGGGCATTTGCAAATGCTAATTTTTGTACTTTCTAACTTGGGTGTTGAGTCAGTTCTATGGTTTTGTTTTGAGTTTATCTCGTTGTTTTGAGTCAGTCTTTTGATTAAGGTCTGTCTTGTTATATCGAGTCAGTCCTGTTGTACAGAAGTCGGGTGATTCCGAGGGTGTCACCTCAGACATCATTATTTTGTTTTGTGATTGTCCTTTTGCTTTCTTTTGAGTTTATCTCTGCTGTAGAGCCAGTTGCAACCAGGAAATCTGAACGAAACAGTTGTGGCTGTCATGTTTTAGAATGAAACGACAGTGCATTTTAACCTACTTTTTCTGTCCCTTGAAATTATTGCATTGACCTAAGTTTTTCAAAACTTTTCGAATAATGTATTGAAAACGAAGAGGAAAGAATTCCTCGGGTTTTGCAAAATTTGATCAATTAAGAGAAAGAGAGGCATGCTAAGCCCTTAATGAATGAGATCATGTTTGTTAATGTGTACTGGGAAGGATCCTGGCTTCATCCAGATTGGTTCTACAATGTCTTCAGCGCGAGCGTTTTGTCACTTTCTTAAAAGATTTCAAAAAATGCTTTGCGTGGTTCTACGAAAACCTGTGTGGAATCGCTCTTGAGATTGTGCAGCTTAGGATCGCTCTCAGCCTCGAGACTCATCCCCTTTGCTTCCAAACCTTGAACCTTAATTCAGAATATTCAACGGTCAACCACAATGTAAGGCCCGTGTGGCCAGATCAGAAGCAGCCCATGAATTGGGGGCGAGAATATCAGATGTGATCAAAGGAAGCTTGGAAAGCTAGATCAAAAGCAGCCCTTAAACTAGGGGCAAAAATGTCAAATGCGCTCGAAGAATCCAAGATGAGTCTTTTCTGCAAACCAGGGAAGACTGGCAAGAATGCCAAATCCCAGAAGGGAGGAAAGAAGAAAGTATTGCTGAAGGATAACCTAGTTCCTATCCATAACACTAGGGGCAAATTCACCCCCCATTGGATGGACTTCTACATCATCAGCGAACAGCAGCCATTCTCCTGAATTCAGATGACTTCGAGATGTCAAACCATTCAACATGGACAAAGCTACACTTTTACCCTTGAGAGGCTCGCTAGGCTGAAAACCCGGAAGGGCGACCCAGGCAAAAGTTAGACCAAGAAAAAGAAGAAAAAGAACAAAAAAAGAAACATACAAAGAAAGAAAAAGAAGAAAAATGAAGAAAATGTAAAAAATGAAAGATAAAAAAGAAGAAGAAAAGAAATGGAAAGAAAAGAAAAACAAAGCTCGCGAGGTTGAAAACCCGGAAGGACAGCCTTGGCAAAAGTTAGAGCGTAAAAGGAGAGGTTAAATACCCGAGTGTGCCTTACCCCGAACTACGTAAGGCTTGATTCCCATCTTTGGGATACGTAGGCAACTTCAGTTTGAAGTCCAGCCGTAAAACGCTTCAAATTTGACTGTGTCATGTGATGGTTCTGGTCATCTTTGTCTTCTCTGTATCCGAGAATTTGGTTGTAATTGTCACTGTGAGGACTGGTTGCCACGTGCTGTGGCGCTATTCAGACTAGGGGCAACTTTCCGTTGCCGTGCAGTGCTGCGGTGCTATTCAGACTAGGGGCAACTTTCAGTTGCCATGCAATGCTGTTCAGACAAGGGGCAATTTTCCATTTGTTTTGGATCTGAGGTTGTGCATCTCAAGAGTAAATTCTGCGTTGGTCAAGCATTGGCCATTTGCAAAAATAGTTTTTGAGAATTTTTAATGAGGTTGACTAATTCTCTCAAAAATTATTCCATTTTCCTAAAACTGGACCATTTCTTGGACCCAAAAAAGGAAAATTTTCAGTGCTCATAACCTGACTTGCATGATTTCAAATCAAAAAATTGAACAAGCGTGTTAATCTAACTCTCGTATTGGTCAAAATTGTTTTAGCAGAAGCAAGAAAATAAAAATGGTCAAAATGATGAACTAGGGGCACAGTTAAGTTAGGTTTTCTGTCTTTTCCCCTTTATCAACGCACTTGCCAGAAAGGGCATCATACCTGCCGGAAAACGGCACCACTGAAGCTAACCGCAAAAGGGCAGAAAGCTCTCTCATCCTCCAAGCAGCGAGGTATCGAGCCAAGTGTGAAGCATGAACTAGAAGGGATCAAGATATTCCACTCCCTCATCTGGACACATTTGATCATGTCCAAACTCCCCAACAGAACATCGTCAACTGATGTCAGCTGTAGATTTGCTACACACCCAGTTGTAGCGCAACCCCTCTGCGGGAAAGTTCACTGTTGTGAGCAGAAGAAGAGAATCTAGTAGAGTGCTAGGGGCAAGAGTCCGCAACTTCCTATTTATCCATCAACCACCCTGGGGAGGGATGGAATATGAGAGATTAAAGAATAGAGAGATGTGCGCTGAGAGGAAAAGCGAGAAAAGGGTTTTGAGAGAAAAACCGAGCTTAAGGGCCGAGTGATGTGAGAATCACAAATAAGAAAGGGTGGGGCTCGTCATGATCTGAGAGGTCTCTCGTCTTTGTAACACGTCCGTGTGTCGTGTCAGTCATTTTGTTTGTCCCGATTCTTGTTTTGAGTCGTTTCGGGTGTCTAGAGATGTGTTTAGGTTGTCTTACCTTGTCTTTCTCTTTGTTGTTGAGCCGTGGTGTGTTATGTTCAGTCGTAGGCTCAATACCCAGTTGAGAACTTATTCTCACTCTCAATTTCAAAAAAATCGTTTTGTGCCCAAAGTGCCGTGCCGTTCTCCACATTTGTGCAAAACAAGATTTTGTGCTTTCAAAAACCGCAGGGTTCAACCCGGGTCATGTGGGAACAGTAAAACCAGGACCTATCTGAAGCTATATAGGTTCTAGACTTCGAAGCAAAAGGAAAAAAGGAAAATGTAGGGCATCTAAGTTTGTTTCAACTTCTGCAAGTTCTGTCATCGCATCCTGTATGTTCAGAATAAGCTGTGTGCCCCAAACAAGCCGTGTGACCGAAATGAGCTGTGTGCTCGAAAAATGAGCCGTGTGCCCCAAGATGAGTTGTGTGCCCAAGATCTGCTGTGTGCCCGAAATGAACTGTTTGTTCAGAATAAGTCGTGTGCCCCAAATGAGCTGCGTGCCCGAAATGAGCTGTGTGCTCGAAAAATGAGCCGTGTGCCCGAAAAATGAGCTTTGTGCCCAAAATAAGTTGTGCCCTCGAAATGAACTCTGTGTTCAGAATGAGTTGTGTGCCCGAAATGAACTGTGTTTTCAGAATAAGCCGTGTGCCTGAAATGAGTTGTGTGCGCGAAAAATGAGCCGTGTGCCCAAAAGAGCTGTGTGCCCAGATAAACAGAGTGTTGTGTTTCGAGCTGCGTGCCGAATGAACAGATTATTGTGTTGTGAGCCGCGTGCCAAACAAACAAAGTGTTGTTGTGAGCTGTATGCCAAATGAATGGAATGCTATGTTGTAAGCTGTGCACCTTACTTGCATTGTGCATGCATTTTATCACGCTATTTTGTGCATCGCACTGTTTTGTGCAGTTTATGCTCGCGCTCTCTTGCGCATCGCACTATTTTGTGCAGTTTACACTCGCGCTCTCTTGCGCATCGCACTGTTTTGGGCAGTTTACACTCGCGCTCTCTCTCGCATCGCACTATCTTGTGCAGTTCATACTCGCGCTTTCTTGCGCATCGCACTATCCTGTACATTTCATTACATACTCTCATCTTGCATTAAAAAAAATAATAATAAAAATACTTGTATCTTTTGCATTGAACTTGCATCGCGCTATCTTGCGCACCTTACCTACACTTGTTAGTGCATTGCATTGTTCGCGTTTTCTTGCGTATCTTACCTGCACTTGTTAGTGCATTGCCTTATATCGCGCTGTCTTGCGCACCTTACTCGCACTTGTTAGTGCATTGCATTGCTCACGCTGTCTTGCGCACCCATCTTCTTGGCACTATTTTATGCATTCACTCTGCATCGCACTGTCTTATACACATTGTATTTTTGTATCATTGACACTGTCTTGTGCACTCCCTGGTCTAGGAGACCTTAAATCCTGCGTCTTCATTCGCACTGTCTTGTGCACTCTCTGGTCTAGAAGACCTTAAATCCTCTAAAGGTGCAATTCCTTTGGTGTTTGTCGTGCCCGAACGACTTCCAGTGGTCTAGTATAGCCACCTACC
Organism: Camellia japonica; assembly: GCA_030407325.1. NCBI lineage: Eukaryota > Viridiplantae > Streptophyta > Magnoliopsida > Ericales > Theaceae > Camellia > Camellia japonica. The sequence goes on along the minus strand of JAPPVO010000059.1, from coordinate 159,682,321 downwards.
TGTGTTTGCGGTGAGTTCCTAGGAGACCAACTGAGACAGTGGAAACTAGAGTTCAAATGGCTCATGCCTAGAACGCAAAGGTTCGGGATTTCTGAGACTAAAGTCTGGTTTACATACCCAAGGGTATATCCTCGGCTTGAAATTGCATGGCAGCCCCATAGATTGAGATAGCATGTGTATGTGCCTCAATTCTGGATACTGAACCAACCTAGTCTGTTACCCTGTTGGAGAATAGGGAAAGCTGCGACCATAGTCAGGGAGAAAAGTAGTACCTGTAGTTCAACTGAGAAGAAGGGAAAGGTCCCCAACAGCACGAGGTAGGTCATTGCCAATTGCCCCTGTAAGGCACCTTCACTTTCTAACTACTACATCATCTAGTATATCTATTGCATTACATATAGAATATATCGCATGCATCTACTACATATCCATTGTATCGCTTGCGCCTTTCCATGTTAAGCTTAGTCTGGTATATGCCCATACTTCTCGCGTTAAAGCATGGTTATGTGATTATGTGTACGCACCACACCACTAAGGGAATTGTGGTTTGAGGGTGACGGCACCATTTCTGTGTTAGACGTGGTTTGTTTTGTGTCTATGCCTTTTCTAGGCAAAATATGGTTTGGCCACGTGCCTTATTCACTTCATTCATTACATCCATTGCATCATATTTTAGTTTGTTGCATTCAGCATATAGGATCACGATCATTTCTCAGCAGATCATTCCTCACTTGTATCATACCACCCAATTACTTGTACTTTGTGGTCTTTCTGCGAAACACATAGTTTTGCATGTGCTCGCACCCCTTTCACGTTGAAACACGGTTCTGTTATGTGTAAGCATCCATGCTAGGCTGGGCCAGCACTGAAGATGTAGGCACTTAACCTGTGTTAGGCATCGTTCGGCTCGTGCCCACTGCTTTTTCTGTGTTAAAAGTAGTCTGACGTTGCATCTCCATCCCTTTATGATATTTGTGTGGTTTTGTACTGCTTGTGGTTTGATCATCTCAAGTACATTGCATATCATTTGCATTGCTTAGTTACATTGTATATCATTTACACTGTTTTGTAGTGCATTGCATCATTCGCGCTATCTTGCGCACTTTATCTGCACTTGCTAGTGCATTGCATCATTCGCGCTATCTTGCGCACTTCATCTGCACTTGTTAGTGCATTGCATTGCTATGCACTTTTCCATCGGCACTATACGTGTCCGTGTTTGATATAGCTCTGAACATATGTTGCTAACTTATTGTACCTATTAAGTTCCTTTCTTTTACAAGCATGATATTGTATGTACGGTTCATTCAAGAGAAGTTCCAGTTCAGTTCGAACGTACCGTTTCTCCTCTCGCATGCAGTGCGTTAGGACATCTTCGATTTCGAACACTCGGATGAGTTCCGGTGTTCATTCATACCTTTTTTCCTCTCGCATGCGGTGCGTTAGGACATCTTCGGTTTCGAACACTCAGATGAGTTCCGGTGTTCATTCATACCTTTTTTCTTCTTGCATACGGTGCGTTAGGACATCTTCAGTTTCAAACACTCGGACGAGTTCCGGTGTTCATTCATCCCTTTTCTCCTCTCGCATGAGGTGCGTTAGGACATCTTCGGTTTCGAACACTCGGACGAGTTCCGGTGTTCATTCATCCCTTTTCTCCTCTCGCATGAGGTGCGTTAGGACATCTTCGGTTTCGAACACTCGAATGAGTTCCGGTGTTCATTCATACCTTTTTCCCTCTCGCATGCGGTGTGTTAGGACATCTTCAGTTTCGAACACTTGGACGAGTTCCGGTGTTCATTCATACCTTTTTTCCTCTCGCATGCGGTGTGTTAGGACATCTTCGGTTTCGAACACTCGGATGAGTTCCGGTGTTCATTCATACCTTTTTTTTTTCCTCTCGCATGCGGTGCATTAGGGCATCTTCGGTTTCGAACACTCGGATGAGTTCCGGTGTTCATTTTTTTTTCCTCTCGCATGCGGTGTGTTAGGACATCTTCGGTTTCGAACACTCGGATGAGTTCCGGTGTTCATTCATACCTTTTTTCCTCTCGCATGCGGTGCGTTAGGACATCTTCGGTTTTGAACACTCGGATGAGTTCCGGTGTTCATTCATACCTTTTTTTTTCCTCTCGCATGCGGTGCGTTAGGACATCTTCGGTTTCGAACACTCGGATGAGTTCCGGTGTTCATTCATACCTTTTTTCCTCTCGTATGCGGTGCGTTAGGACATCTTCGGTTTCGAACACTTGGACGATTTCCGGTGTCATTCATACCTTTCTCCTCTCGCATGTGGTGCGTCAGGACATCTTCGGTTTCGAACAGTCGGATGAGTTCCAATGTTTCATACCTTTTCTCCTCTCGCATGTGTGTGTTAGGACGTCTTTGGTTTCGAACACTCAGATGCGTTCTGGTGTCCATTTGTTTGCTTTTTCCTTTTGCGTTTGATACGTTGAGAGTTGTTTCATTTGAGACTCCGGGTGTTATCGCTAGTCACTTTTAGCCGTCTCCGCGTGAGACGTAGCGAGAATTTTATAATTCACTTTTAGCCGTCTCCGCGTAATGGCGTAAAATAAACATACAACACGCGGTTGGGTATCATAATATGCTGCCAATAAGCTGAACACACTGTTCCTCAAACACTGATCACTGTTTCTGAATCGTTGCCCCTAAGTCTGAATCTGATACCCACAGATAATTGATTCCCAAAAACACTGATACCCGCGGGCCTGATACTCAAACTCACTGGCCAGTACGTGTGTCCCTGTAGAGATACATTCTGAAAGCACATAGCAAGTAGAGAGAGCAAAAACACCCCTATATTGGGGTAGGGTTTCCCTGTCCTATTTTGTCAGGAGCTAGGGTTTCACTACGCACGCAGCGGTTTCAAACAACCTAAAATCGGGTGAGCAACCTGTCCTAATTTGGAATGGTCACTATGGATTCCGAATATGCACTAGGTCGAATGGTCAAAAAGGGTGCCCCGGTAAAACCGGGGTTTGTGTTCCCATACTGGCAGAGCCCGCAACCGGTCGGCCTTATGGCATGCTTTGACAAAGTCATGCCTCCGCCAGACCGCTCAGGAATAGCAGATGGCCAACACGGTGTCCTAGGCGCACCAATGCACATGCAATGCAAAGAGACACATAAATGGGATCAAAACAGGATATCACGAGTTCGAGTCAAGCTCTCTAAATTCCCCAGCAGAGTCGCCAGAAACTGTAGACGTCCCCGAACGCCCCGGGAAGATGACTCCCGTTTTGTTCGTTTTGTGGGTCTACTACAGTTCGGACTCAAATTGTCACGGTTCTTAATCTGAACCAAAGAGTCCAAATCCGCAAATCGTTTTGGAAAACTGATTTTTTGAAAGAAGTGCCAAACATGGACTGCTTTGCCAGATACAAAGTCGCCACCTAAATATTTTTTAAATGGGGGAATTTAGGAAACCCTGACTCGGTGCCAAAGGCCACGTGTCCGTCATCACCAAAGTTGCCTCGGCTCGGGAACTTGGGTACGATCGGGGAAGGTCAGCTATGAGCACCCCCTCTCGCCCGATCCGAAGATCGGCCTCTACTAACCGTGATATCCAATTTTGCAAACGTTTATGTGTTCTTATTCCGGTTATTAGCCTAGATTTACTATGTTATGCGCACAGCAATCAAGTATAGACCGAATCGCCCAAATTGGAACAAAACATTTCAGGTTTGCTTTGAAAGTGATTTGCTACTCGTAAGTAGGCTAAAACGCAGATTTTGCCACCCTCGAGTGGGCTTTTTGGAAAAGATGGTTTTGCCACTATCTAGTGGGCTTAAAACTGTCAATTTTAATGCATTATTCCAATTTAGATAATTCAACCTCCATCCACAGGCATTCAAGCAATTATATCACATAAGCAGTTAGCCTCATAGTAATCATGCTGTCATGGAAACACTCACACGCATGCGGTATGCTAAAGCATAAAAGCTCACCTAGTACTCCAAGCCAAAACAGGAACTAGTTAGTAATCATATGCATGATCCTAGTTCGTGTTTAGAATGGCTAATGCAACACATGCAAAGATGCAATCTAGACAGGCTCGGCTATCCTAAACATGGCATGTGAAATGCTACAACTAACACGTATCAATTTGGAATTGAAATACAGATGCAGTTAGAATGATGTGCCGAGCCCGATGCATGCAAAACAGATGAATGAATGCAAACATGCTATCATACTGTATGCTAATTTAAACATGCCCTAGTCTACCATCATAAGCAGGTAAATAAAGGGAAGAAAGACGTGGGATTGGAAGACATACACGCACGCACACACACTTATTACACAATTGCCCTCACTCGGAGGGTCCAAATAAATATTACAGTCCGAATAAATAATACTAAATTAATTATTACAAATTAAATATTATAAAACTCCTAATTAATTAACAAAATAAATGCAGAAGGGAAAAGGCCACAGCCCCGCCTTGGAATGCGCGAATGATGCATGCTTGAGTCCGTTTCGCCCGAAAAACCCGTACCATGCCACCACTGCCTCTGTTTGCACTGCCCTGCTTTTCTGAAAAGTGCCAAAGTCTTGGGACATGATCTATGGGTGCTGAGGAATGCCACCGACCAGACACAAATACCACCGGCCAAAGGGGGAGACCACCGGCCACCTTTTTATACTATCGGCCAAAATAAATGGCCGGCCGGCACTGTATTCAGCCGACCGGCCAAAACTCCCTGCAGAATCTGGTTTTTTGATAGCAACAAAGGACAGACAGTGTATGGCATGGAATTTCAAGCAAATGTAAGCATGGCCACACTCCCCATCATGAAATGGACTCAAGGGAGCGTGGCCCTCGATCCTCGGGCCATCAATTGTGCATTTTGATGCATGATGGCCTAAGAGGCCAATGTTGCAATTCAATGAAAATGCATGCAACACGCAAATGAATACCATGACCCTATCATGTCGAAGTCAAGGGCCTCGGTGACCGAGAGTTGAGACGCGTTATATCACTTGGAGTATGAACACTTCTCAATTCTCACACTTGGCTTGACACCCCAAACCAAGCAATGTAATGCATGTTATGCAAACATGGCTCAAAGATGCAACATAAGATTAAGATGCAAGGCATGCCAAATGAAATGCAATATGTCATGGCAAGTATGCAAAAGAACTAGTATGTGACAACACATCATGAATCAAATATGCAACAAACGTGTGACAAGCAAGCAATGGTGGACATAAGCCATGAAGGGGCAGACCTCAGCCCACCCCAAAACAGTGGCCAAAAGCATCCCAAATGATGGACAAAATGCACAACAAACACGTAAGTCAAAGAGGCCCAAAGCTAAGGCATAACAAAGGGGCATTCTACTAGCACTACCCCAAGCAAACATGGCATGAACCATACAACCAAAAACAGAATTTTAACATGCAAAATAAGCCCCAAATACCCCTGATATGGCAGCCCCAAAGCCTCAAATATAGGGCTATGCATAATGACCTATTCCTAGTCATGAAAGGCCAACTCTTCAAGGCATGAATGAGATGATAAATGAAGACATGTAAGCATGGTATAGGGACTGAAATAGCATATTAAATGATTCCAAATCATTGAAATAGCCTAGCCAATGCATGTTTATGATTCACACCTTCAAGGCTCACAAGCCAAAATGTGAAGCAACTATACCAAACATGCTAAACAAGGCCAACTCAGTGGCCAACAGACCTTAAACATGATAAGATATGGCCAAAAGCTTCACAAAGTAAAGCCAAGATATGAGAGCATGGTAGCCAAAAGTCATAATGCACTTCTAGGCACAAACAAGGGAATACAAAGCAAGTACATTAAGCATGCAAAGGGCCACAAATCCGACCAAAAACAGAGACAACATGTGACCTAAATAGCACCAAAAACATCTGATATGGCACCAAAAACAAACCAAACATGCATGTTGCTCTTTAAGCCAAAACAAGGATACAAGAGGGACAAAGGGGAGAGGGGTGTCCCTCCCCTATACAAGACTTCAAACCCTCTTCTTTACCACTGAAAATCCACTGGATTTCAGTGGTGAAAAGAACAAAAAACTCAAGCAAATAAAGCCTAGTAATGGAAGCACCAAAAGGGCCAAATAAGGCCTAAGAGGGTGAGTTCGACCCCAAACCACAAAATGACCTTAATGAAGTATTTAAAGCATGCAAATATAAGACTTTTTCTAGTTATACACAAAGCTCAAATCATCATGCAAGACAGGTAAAAAGCTGTTACAAAATTGGGGAATCTAAAGCAAAGAGATTACCCTTGAAGAACACCTTAAGAACAGCAGGTCCAGCCACTCTCTTCTGATCAAAACAAGCTCAAAAACTCAAGAAAAGACCCTCTAAGTCCCTCAAAGTCAAAGTAAGGTGTGGTAGTCTGTGTGTTAGTGCAAAACTAAGGTAAAACTACACTTTTGGGCCACAAAACACACACAAAGGATGAGAGAGAGGGGAATATAGAGAGAGAGAGTTTGTGTATAACAGATGTGTATATATCTAACCTTTGGTTTTTTGTTTAAAACTCCTAACCCTAGACAAAGGAGGAAGAAGGGCCTTTATATAGGCAAAGAAAAGGCTCTAAGCTTCTCAAGGAAGCTAAATGAAAAGGGGCAAAAGGTGCAAATGGCTCATGGCTTCTTGAAGAAGCTAGGACAACTAGCCAAGCTTCCCCAAGAAGCTTGGCCAAGGGTTCATCCTTCTAGAAGGAATTAGGGGGTCAAAGGCTCAAAACAGCCATCCCCGTGCATGGGGAGTGGTGTTGGTGTATTCCAGCTGGCATGCACCAAGCCTGAAGGGGTGTAGAAGGGTCGCCGGCCGGCCAAATAGATCACCGGCCAAAGAAGGTGCCGGCCGGCTACACAGAGTGCCGACCGGCCCTTGATAACAAGAAACAATGGCCGGTGGCAGCAAGGAAAGGCCAGTGAGGTAAAGGGAAGGCCGGTGGAGTGTGGGGATGGCTAACAAGCTATTCCCTGCCTTCCAAGGCAAGGACACAAGTGTTTGGTGCAAAACCAAACACTAAACGAACGAGTTAAGAGATCCTGAGGCAAGGCGCGCAGCCGAGGCCTTCCGGGAACTCGAAACGAACACGAACAAGGGTGATCACTGAGTGTTCAATCAGTGACGTCCAAGTCTTGAGGACGGTCAAAAATGGGGTGTCTACAATATGAAACACAAACTACCCCAAGCATGGAATGGATGGTAAATGCAAGTGTGTGGCCAAGGAACATGGACTGAAATGGCATGAGAAGTGATTCCAAATCACTGAAATAAACCAAGGGAAGCATGCTAATGACTCACACACCAGAAGCTAACAAGCTAGAATGCAAAGAGGCTATATAAAGCATGGCAAACATGACCAAATCGACACCCAACGGTGCTTAAACATGTTAAAACAAGCTTAAGAGCCCCAAGGAGTTGAGCCAAAATCATGCTAAAAACACATGTTACAACATGATGCATGTTAAGGCTAAAACATGGGATTACAAGACAAGTGTATGAAGCATACATGGCATGTCTAAACCAACTTGAAACAGAGGTATAACATGGCAAAACAAGGCCTAATACCTATTGAAATGAAGTTAAAACAAGCTAGGCATACAAGCCACAACACAAGCCATTCATGCAAGCATTAAAGACAACATGGAGAGGGGATGACCCTCTCCCATTTAGGACCTCAAAACCACCTCTCCACCATTGAAAATCCTCTGGATTTCAGTGGTAGAGAGGTCATGCAAAGACCAAAACAATGGCCAAAAGGTATGGCCTAAAATAAGGCCTAACAAGGCCTTGGAGGGGGGAGACAACCACAAACCTCAAAGCAACCTTAAACAAAGTTCTAAAGCACAAAAAATCAGCACTTTTATTAGTTATAGTCGAAGCTTAAAAACAGATGCAAGGATGGCTAAAAGCCTATGCAAGAAGGGGGTATATAAAGTAAATATGCTCACCCTTGTAGACCCTCTTCAAGAACAATGCTCCAGCAGGTTTTTTAAGTTCAAAGCAACCCAAGAACACCAAAATCAACCTCCAAGGACCTCAGCTCCAAGAGGATCATGTAATGCTAGGTGTTTGTGTGCAAAAGTGTGAACAAAACAACCTTATACACACAAAATAGTATCAAAAAGGGGAATATAGATACAAAGTTGTATCTCACTCTCTAACCCTAATTCTCTGAACCTTTGGAACCCTTGAGGAGGGAGGAGAAGCTCCCACTTTATAGAATTCCAATCTTGCAAAGCTTCCAAAACAAGCTAAGCAAGAGACAAATCCCTCCATACACGTGTATGAAGGGGTTATATTGTGGATGCTAGCTATTACAGCTGGCATAAAATATCTGCCAAAAGTATATGGAAGGGGGTCGACCAGCCAAAATGGCCAATTGACCAACAAAGGTGGCCGACCGACCACAAAAGGTGCCGACTGGCCACAACTTTTGGCCGATGGCAAGGAAACAAGGTCAGTGGCATCATGCCATGGCCGGTGAGGTGTGGGGATGGCCAACAAGCCATTCCCTACCCTCAGAAGCAAAAACACAAGTGTTTGGTGCATAACCAAACACAAAGAAAACAAGTCGAGAGGTCTTGAGGCAAGGCGCACGACCGAAACCTCCGAGAACTCAAGACGAACAAACATGGATGATCACCAAGTGTTCAAACGGTGACGTCCAAGTCTTGAGGACGGTTAAAAATGGGGTGTCTACAGTTGCCCCTCTTTGACAAAACTCGAAAGTCATAACAATGACGGGAGTAAATGTCAAAGCCCGGAGACAACCCATTTTTGACAAGGCCGAAGACTTAGACAAAGCATACAAATTACAAACAAAGATATGCGCCTGAAGGCAGGGGCAAAATGCAAGACAATGCACCAAGCCGAGCATAACTTATGATCATGCAAAGAAAGCTATAACGAAGCATAACATGCAATAGTTTTAAGCTAGCATAAGCCAAACTACATTACAATGTAGAGAGGATGTAAGAGAATTATTCAATTCTCGCTACGTCTCACAAGGAGAATACAATACCTGTCCAGCTCGTCTGGTCGTGCCAGCTTCAAATGAACCGTACATACAATATCGTGCCTGTAAAAGAAAGAAACTTAACAGTTACAATATCGTTAGAAATATGCATAACAATGCAATTTAAAACTGCATGACAACGCGAGTGGAGGGATGCAAAACAATGCAACCTAAGTGTGACGCATAACAATGCGGGAATGATGCAAAACAATGCAAAACAATGCAACCTAAGTGTGACGCATAACAATGCGGGTATGATGCAAAATGATATACAATGTTTACAAAACAATGTAATAAATAATGCAAGTGATATCCAGTGTATTTGAGATGATCAAACCAAAGCAGTACAAAAACCTCATAAATATCATAAAGGGATGGAGATGCAAAATCCGTCTATCATAGAAAAGGTGCCGACACCCTCAAACCACAATCCCATCTGTGGAATAGGCGCGTACACATGCAGAACTATATGTGTGTAGACGGAACACAAAATACAAGTAATTGGGTGGCACGATATAAGTGAGGAATGACCCGCTGAGGAAAGATCGTGATCCTAAATGCTGGATGCAACACACTACACTTCAATGCAATGAATGTAATGGATAGAGCACGCGGCCAAACCGTATCTTGCCTAAGAAAGGCATGGACGCAAACAAACCACGTCTAACACGGAAATGGTGTCGTCACCCTCAACACTAGGTGCGATAGATAATATCATAACCGTGCGTCAACGTGAAAAGTATGGGCACATGCCAAACCAAGCTCGACATGGAAAGGCGCAAGCCATAGATGGATAATGCAGTAAATGCATGCAATGAGATGCATGACAATGCAGGTAGAGGCAAAACATGCTGGTCGACGCAAGTGAAGAGTGCATGACAATGTGGATGGAAGCGAAACATGCATGTCGACGCAAGTGAAGAGTGCATGACAATGCGGGTGGAAGCGAAACATGCGTGTCGACGCAAGTGAAGAGTGCATGACAATGCGGGTGGAAGCGAAACATGCGTGTCGATGCAAGTGAAGAGTGCATGACAATGCAGATGGAAGCGAAAAATGCATGTCGATGCAAGTGAAGAGTGCATGACAATGCTGGTGGAAGGGGTGCATAACAACGCAACCCGAGTGTGTGCATAACAATGCAATTTGAAACATAAACACATATAAGTAAAGCATAACGCGACAACGCATGCAATGTGTATAGGAACTTGAACACATATAAGTAAAACACGACGCGACAACGCATGTAATGTGTATAGGAACTTGAACACCTATAAGTAAAGCACGACGCGACAACGCATGCAATGTGTATAGGAACTTGAACACATATAACTAAAGCACGACGCAACAACGCATGCAATGTGTATAGGAATTTGAATGGAAGGGTGCAATGCAACCTAAGAATGCGAAACAACGCGGGTGGAAGGATGCAAGACAATGCAACCTAAGAATGAAACAACGTGGGCGGGAGGATGCAAGACAATGCAACCTAAGAATGCAAAACAACGCGGATGGGGGAGATGCATGACAATGCAACCTAAGAATGCAATAATGTGAGCGGGAGGATGCAAGACAATGCAACCTAAGAATACGAAACAACGCGGATGGGGGAGATGCATGACAATGCAACCTAAGAATGCAATAATGTGAGCGGGAGGATGCAAGACAATGCAACCTAGAGAAATGCATGACAATGCAAGTGTGGCGTGCGTGACAACGCATAACATACGTGCATAATAACGCGAGTAGGAGTGCATGACAATGCATGTGAGGTACGCATGACAATGTTACCTAAAGAAGATGCATAACAATGCAAGCATGGCGTGTTGTGACAACGCACAAAAAGTGTGCATAACAATGCGAGTGAAATGACGTATAAACCACGCGCGTTCACGACAAAATGTTGTAACATAACGCATGTGGAGCAACTTCCAAATCTTGCAAGAGACAAAAAGGATACCAAAAGGATACATTGCATACGTATCAAGTACCACGCACAGAAGACACGGCTCGAGGTCAACGCGAAGGTCGGTCAAGCTTCGGAAATGCACTCTCTTGCACTGTGTTGAGCAAAGAAGGTCCCAAACCACATAAATGACCCAAACGAGGGTGTAGGAGGTTCATCGGCCATCAGGAGAGTCCATCGGCCATCCACCGGCCACAAAATAAGGCCATCGGCCAACTTTTCGGCCAACTGGCTAACAATTTGGCCGACCGGCCAAAAATGCCTGTGTCGGGGCAGTTTTGTCAATTTGGCCGCGGGTCTTTAAATATGAGGTTCTAAACCTCATATTCTCACTTTGCCCTAGCTAGAAAACTTCTCCCCCTTCTCTCTAGGTGATTTTCCTCCTCTCGATCCCCGTCTTTCTTGTATTTTTGACACTTTTTCGTCGTTCGATTCGCGAAATCTTTACCGTTTCACACATTTTGAACTGAACGAATCTTGGTTTCGGTGCATTTTTCTCGATTTCCACCACCTAGGGTTTGTTTCCCCCAAGTTTTCCTTGGTCCTTGTGCCCTTTTCGCACTCCGACCCTTCCGCCCATTTTTCACCTTCTCAGGGTTGACTTTTCATTTGACTTTTCGCATTCGCGCCCGGTTTTCACACTTTCGGCCATTTTCACACCATTCTTGAGATGGGGGACGACCTTCCAAGCGGTGGGGCTCCCCCAGCGATGGATGTGGATTCTGAGGCCGAGCTCCTAGCTCTTCACATTCGGCCGTTTGATCCGGCGACCTACATGCCGGCGATACACGTATTGCCTCCAGACGGCATCTGCCACTTCAGCAGCTTTGCGAGGGGCGTGGCACTGGAGCTTCTATTGCGCGAGCCAGAGTCACATCTGTCTCATGGCGCTTCTGAGGTACACTCTTCTCTGTTTCATTTTCTGTAATGTAGAACATATAACTGGAATAGTCGAACTTGTTCTTTAACTGCTTGAACCAAATACGCTAACACATCATACGCTGTAATTCACTGCGAGCACACCCGCACCCGATATTTGTTTGAATCTGAATACGTGCACACACACTGTATTTTTACTGAACCACTCAAACACACTGATACATCATATGCTACAGTTCACTGCGAGCACACCTACACCCGGTGTTTGTTCGAATCTGAATACGTGCACACACACTGTATTTTTACTGATTCTGAGCGCATCCAAACATATGCACACTGTATTTTCAACTGAAATGACCCAAACATAACTGTCACATCATATGCTTGGCCCACCTAAAATCTGTGTAAACTCGAATATATGCACCTTTACTGCTTTTGTGCAAATTCTGAAGGCATTCAAACACTGTATATCTGACGCTACTTCGCAACTTGTTTGTTTTGAAAACAGGGAGATTCCCATGCCTTCCGAGGGTATGGGAATACTGTCGCTCGCGGATGGTACATGAATGCTTGTTGGCCATCCCCACACCTCACCGGCCACTGTTTTGTTGCCATCGGCCAAATGTTTGGCCGGCCGGCACTATTTTTGGTCGGTCGACCATGTATTTGGTCAATTTGCATTTTTGGCTGGCCAACCACTGTGCATCTGCTTTTGCAGATATTTTTATGCCAGCTGTGCTAGCTGGCATACACTTTGCACCCCCTCCATACACGTGTATGGAGGGATTTCACTCTTGCTTAGCTTGTTTTGTAAGCTTTGCAAGAGTGATCCTCTATAAAGAGGAGGCATCTCCCCCCTCCTCTAGGGTTACAAAAAAATTCCAGAGGGTCTTGAGATTAGGGTTTGAGTCTTGTATCTATCTATCTCTATATCTCCCTCTCCCTTTGTATTTGTGTGTGTTTAGGTGTGTTTAGCCTTACTTTTGTGCATAAACACCTACCATTACACCTTCCCTTGGTTGCTGAGGCATTAGAGGGTTGTTCTTGGACTTCTTGAGTTGATCTAAGCTTGGAGAGGCTGCCGGAGCATTGTTCTTGAAGGAGGTCTTCAAGGGTAAGATTCTTGCTCTTTATTCCCCATTTTTGCATAGTCTTTTAACCTACCTTGAATCTATTTTTAGACTTTGTGTATAACTAATAAAAGTCTTATTTTTACTTGCTTAAAATAGTTATTTAAGGTTATTTTGGTGTTTGGGGTTGTTTGACCCCTCATAGGCCTTGTTTGGCCCCCATTTTGTGCTATTTTAGTGGGCTCTGGGACCACCTTGTTTGGGCCTCCTCACCACTAAAATCTTGAGGGATTTCAGTGGTGGGGATGGTGCTTTAAGGTCCTAAGAAGGAGAGGGCCATCCCCTCTCCTTGTTGCCTTCAAAAAGTGCCATTTTAGCCTCATGTGTGAGCACCATTTTTAAGTTCATGTTGGCCATGTCTTAAGTGTTATTTGTGCTTATTTTGCCATGATATAGCACTGTTTTTACTTGGTTTAGACACACCATGCTTGCCTTGCATACTTGTCTTGTAATGCCATGAATCACCTTAACATATGCCTAGCATTTAGACTGCCATTCTCACTTGTTTTGGCCTAGCTTTGTGAAGCTTTTATGCATGTTTTAGTATTTTTTAGCTCTGTTTTTAATTGCTTTGGCCATGCTTGACATGTTTTGTATAGCCACCTTGCATTTTGGCTTGCTAGCCTCGGGTGTGTGAGTGTTGAGCATGAATTGCTTAGCTTGTTTCAGTGGTTTGGCACCACTTATAGCATCATTTCAGTCCCCATGGTATTCTTGTATACTTGCATTTGATGCTCCCTTAATGCTTTAAAAGGTTGTAGTCTTGTGCTCCATGTTTGGCCTCTTTTGTATGCTTCCATACGTAGGCCACTTAGATGCTATCTAGGTGTGTCCTTAGCTTTGTTTAGGTCTGCCTTGGGACTATTTTGAGTCCTCTTAGCCTTGTGAGGCTTGGTTGGCATGGCCATGGTTTAAGCCCCTTGGCTTACCTTGAGTTTCGGACATCGTTGCATGCTTAGCTTGTCTTGTTTACTTGGTTTGGAACCTCTTATAGCATGATTTTCAGAGCTTAATATGCATGCCATTAGTCCATGTTTGTCCCTTTTAAGTGTGCTTAAAAGTTACTTCATTATGCTTAAGTCTTGAACCATGTATCTATGCATGCTTGTATGTACATTTGCCTTCATGTACTTAGCATTTTAGCCACTGTTTTGGGCTTAAAAAGTTACTCCCTCATGCTGAAATTTTGGACCATTGTGTGCATGAATGCTTGTGTGTGCATTTGCCTTGCATATTATCACATACTTGGCCTACCGCATGTGTTGCATGCTTGAATCATGGTGCATTTGACATGCATTCTCATCTTTGTTTTGATTGCTTAACATGCCATATACTTTGCATATTTGCATGTTGGCATTGCATCTTGCATGCTCAATTAGCTTGCATACTTGTTATGTGCTTTGCATGCTTGCCACATGTTCATGTTGCCTACTTGGTTTCCATGCCTAGGGTGCATTGCATTGAACATGCATGCCTTGCCTCTTGAAATCAAGTGATAGAGGTTGGGCCTTTATGTGCTTATTTGGTTTGCATTTCATTTGACATGAAAATGCACAACTTGGTTTCTTGGGCCATCACGCATTGAAATGCGCGATTGGTGGTCCGAGAATCGAGTACCACCCCCTTTGAGTCATAAACATGATAAGGGTGTATTGGTGCACACATTTGCTTGAAATGCATTGCCATGCCTTGTTTTGCCCTCTACTGCTATCAAAACAGGTTCTACAGGAAGCTTTGGCCGACCGACCACATCCAGTGCCGGCCGGCCATGAATTGGTGGCCGAGAGCTCAATAGATGGCTGATGACCACTTCCCTTTGGCCGGTGACCATTCCTCATGGCCGGTGGCATCCCCCAGTGTTCAGAGAGTGTTCCTTGGGAATTGTGAAATTTTCAGAGGAGCAGAGTAGGGTAAACAGAGGCAGCTTGTGCATGGCATTGGATTTCCGGGCGAAGCCAATCCGAGCATGCGTGCATCCCTCTTCCTGAGGCCCTTTACTGCTTTCAGTAGCCTAATTGATTCATTAATTAGTTAAGTGTTGTATGATTTAATTAATTAGCTTGTAGGTTAATTAATTTGTATATTCTTTTGGTCCCTCCGAGCGAGGGCGAATGTGTAATAAGTGTGGGTGCGTATGTGCATGTCTTCCAGCCCCCACTTCTTTCTCCCTTTTACTTACCTGCTTTTGATGGTTAGTATTAGGTCATATTTAACTTAGCATACCTTATGTTATGCATGCGTGCATCCATTCATTTGTCTTGCATGCACCGAGCTCGGTGCATCATGCTAATTGCATAGTATTTCAAATCTAACTTGAATACATGTTACTTTTTGCATCTCACATGCCATCCCTAGATTAGCCGAGCCTATTCTAGATTGCATTTTGTATGCGATGCATTAGCCATTTAACATGGACTTGGATCATACATTGATTGCTAACAAGTTCTTTTGTTTTGGCTCGGAGTACTCGGTAAGCTTTTTATGCTTTAGCATCTCGCATGAGTGTGAATGTTAACATGACAGCACGCTTACCATGTGGCTATATGCTTATGTGATATAAACTGCCTGAATGCTTGTGGGTGGAGGTTGGATTGTTTGAGTTGGAACAACTCGTTGAAATCCGTGTTTTAACCTACTTGCGAGTAGCAAATTTCAAACCATTTTTCAAATGAGCGGATATGCAATGCTTTGTTCCAAATTAGGCGATCTAGTCTATACTTGTGTGTTACGCGCATCACATCGTAAGATTAGCTAATTAATCGGAATAAGAACGCATATGTTTTCAAAACAAGATATCATGGTTAGTGGAGGCCGATCTTTGATCGGGCGAGAGGGGGTGCTCATAGCTGACCTTCCCCAATCGTACCCAAGTTCCCGAGCCGAGGCAACTTTGGTGATGACGGACACGTGGCCTTAGGCAAACGAGTCAGGGTTTCCTAAATTTCCCAGAATAAAATATTTAGGTGACGACTCTGTATCTGGCAAAGCAATCCATGTTTGCCACTTCTTTCAAAAATCTGTTTTCCAAAACGATTTGCTGGATTTAGACTCTTTGGTGATTTATCAATCTCACATTACACATTGTGAGATCAGATTAAGAACTGACCCAAATCGAGTCCGAACTGTAGCACATGAGGCCCCCGCGGGCACGTCTACACATGCCGAGGGTAGGGTGGGGAGACTTATTAGATCCCCATTGCTCCCCCTCCGGCTGATCACGAGCTAGTCGGATTCCACGGTTTGCCTCCAGTATGTATTACTGCACTTTGCATCCTATATAGTTATTTCATTTCATTTCTTTTGATATTCCGTAGAATACTGATGCTTCTAACACTTTTGTAGGCTTCTGCTGAGTACACTCGCCAGTCTTTGGAGTTGATCGCCTCCGTGATGGGGATGTTACAGCGGAGCTTCGACCTGTTGGCTATTTACGGTATCCCGATAAGCTCTTTCGACCACAATCTCAAATTGTGCATAATCTGATGTATCGCATTATCAACACAGCACTTAATACACGGCCCTCACGGCATTTGACACACTATAACCCACAGCTTGTTCACAGCATTGCTCACGGCATTCATACACTGCACTGTATTCTATACTGACATACTTCTCACAGTATTCATTCATTGTACTCATACACTGCATTCTGCACTGATATACTGCTCACGGCTTTCATACACTGTACTTATACACTGCATTCTGCACTGATATACTGCTCACGGCTTTCATACACTATACTCATACACTGCATTCCGTATTTATATTCTGCCTTGCGTAGTATAACTATGCATTTACCATTTGTCCTTTTCAGGCCCCATTCCAGATGTCGGCTGCAGGAGGTGCTCCAGCAGGACCATCTGCACCTGCCCGAGGAGGAGGGAGAGCAGGGCGAGGGACCGCGGTATACCCCCGCACCAAAGCAGGGCGTACTCATGTTGGGAGTAGCTCGCAGGCACCGATTCCGGATGATGATGAGTCTGAGACAGAGGCAGAGGCGGAGTCGTCTGAGGAGGAGACCGGTGATAACGGTTCAGATGGTGGAGCCAACGAAGATGCTCCTGGACCTTCGTCCAGGAAGAGGACGAGGACAGACTCTCATGCCTGAGATGATTGATGCTGATTCAGACTTTCATTGCCTTTTTTTCTTTTTCTTGCTTTGTTTTTCTTTGAGCACACTGTACTACTTTAGGCAGATTTTGCTTTCTCAAAACCATATACTTTGCAAAGATGATGGAATGAAACAAGTTTTTTTTGTTTTGCTAAAAAAAGGTGTTGCATTTACCATTTCACGCATCGCATTGCATTGCATCGCATCATATTACATAACAATGTAATCGAATGGTAATTGAACATACATGTGCTACTAGGCCAGGTAGTGAGCCAACATGACAAATTGACTCAACAGGCAATAATAAAACCTTGACAAGTTTACAACTTGATAAGCAAAGAGCAACAACTCGATAAACAAAATTGTGACAACTTGGTAAACAAATGAGCAACAACTTGATAAGCAAATGAGCAACAACTCGATAAACAAAATTGCGACAACTTGGTAAACAAATGAGCAACAACTCGATAGGCAAATGAGCAACAACTCGATAAGCAAAATGGGTAACAACTTGATAAGCAAATGAGCAATCAACTCAATAAGCAAATGAGCAACAACTCGATAAGCAAATGAACAACAACTCGATAAGCAAATGGAAGTAACACCAAGTGTGACTTTGCAGAATCAACACCGGAAGGCACTGGAAGTGGAACCAATCACAAGTTCCCAACATGTTCAACACATAGACTACCCATTCTGAACACAGCCCGTAAAAAAACGCTTGGTTCCTTGGCACACAGCTCATACAACACACTGCTCATTCTGAACATTCAGCCCATAACACAGCGCTTGGTTAATCATGTATACGGCTAATCCTGGACAAACAGTCCAATCTGAAAAGACGGGATGCAAAGGTGGAATCTGCAGAAGCTGGAACATACTCAGATGCTCCAGATTTTCCCCTTTTCTTTTGCTTCACAATCCAGAACATAAATATTCACTGTTCTTATATGACCTAGGTTGGACCCTGCGGTTTTATAAAAGAATAAAGTCTTGTTTTTCACAAATGTAGAGAATGGCACAGCACTCTGAGCACAAAACGATTTTGTTTTGAAATTGAGTTTTTAACCGGGTATTGAGCCTACGACTGACCACGGCGCACTACGACTCAACAAAGAAAAACAAAAGGCAAACAACCTAAACGCATCGAGAAACACTCGAGACGACTCAAAACAAGAGATGAACAAAACAACAGGACACACGACACAAGACGTGTTACAAAGAGAAGAGACCTCCTGGTCAGAGGAGCCAGTTTCTTCGGGTATTGTTCCCACCCTTTCTCATTTGTGATTCTCACATCACTCTGGCACTCAATCTCTATTTTTCTGAAAAAGCCTTTTCTCACTTTTTCTCTCATCGCACATCTCTCTATTCTTTAATCTCTCATTTTTCAATCCCTCCCCTGGGTGGTTGACGGATAAACGAGAAGTTATAGGTTCATGCCCAACATTATCAGCTCGCGGCTACTCCTTCGGTGACATTTAGTCGATGCCTCGGATAAGGGAGTGGAGTATCCTGATCCACTCGAATTCGTGCTTCACACTTGGCTTGATACCTCGTTGCTTGGAGGATGTTGAGAGCTTTCAGCCCTTTGCTTGTTAGCTTCAGTTGTGCCCTTTGTGGCGAGTAAGTGCCCTTCCTGGCAGGTACATCGACAGTGGGGAAAGAGGAAGCCTGACAACTGTGCCCTTAATTCATCATTTTGACCATTTTTTGTTTTTGCTTTCTACTAAAACAATTTTAATCAATATGAGAGTTAGATTAGCATGTTTGTTCAATTTTCTGATTTGAAATCATGCAAGTTAGGCTATGAGCACTGAAAATTTTCCCTTTTTAGGTCCAAGAAAAGGTCCAGTTTTGAAAAATGGAATAATTTTCGAGCAATTAGTCAACCTCAGTAAAATAATTTCAAAAATTGTTTTTGCAAACGACCACTGCTCAGCGAGCACAGAACCTACTCTTGAGATGCACAACCTCGGATCCATAACAATGGAAAACTGCTCCTTATCTAAAGGACACTTCACGGCAACGGAAAGTTGCCCCTTGTTTGAACAGCAACTCATGGCAACGGAGAGTTGCCCCCTGTCTGGATGGTGCCGCAGCAAACTGTAATCAGTCCTCACAGCGATGATCACAACCGAACTCTCGGATACAGAGATGACAAAGATGATCGGAACCATTACATGGACACAATCGAATTTGAAATGTTTATGGCTGGACTTCAGAATGAAGTTGCCTACGTATCCCAAACATGGGAATCAAGCCTTACGTAGTTTGGGGTAAGGTACACTCAGGTATTTAACCTCTCCTTTTACGCTCTAACTTTTGCCAAGGCCGCCCTTTCTGGGTTTTCAACCTTGCGAGCTTTGTTCTTCTTTTCTTTTTAATTCTTTTCATTTCTTTTCTTTTCATTTTCTTCATTTTTCTTCTTTCCTTTTTTCATTCTTTGCATTTTTCTTTTTTTTTCTGTTCTTTTTCTTCTTTTTTTTTTCTTGCTCTAACTTTTGCCTGAGTCGCCCTTCCGAGTTTTCGGCCCAGCGAGCCTTTCAAGGGTAAAAGTGTAGCTTTGTCCATGTTGAATGGTTTGAGATCTCGAAGCCATTTGAATCCAAGAGAATGGCTGTTGTTCGCTGACGATGCAGGAGTCCATCCAATGGGGGCTGATTTGTCCCCAGTGTCGTGGATAGGAACTCGGTTGTCCTTCAGCAAAAATTTCTTCTTTCTTCCCTTCTGGGATTTGGCATTCTTGCCAGTCGTCGTCTTTGACTCTTCGAGTGCATCTGACATTTTTGCCCCTAGTTCAAGGGCTGCTTTTGATCTAGCTTCGCAAGCTTCCTTTGATCACATTTGATATTCTCGCCCCTTGTTCATGGGCTACTTCTAATCCGGCCACACGGGCCCCACATCATGATTGGCCTTGGAACATTCTAAATCCAAGTTCAAGGTTTGAAATCAAGAGGGGTCAAGTCTCGAGGCTGAGAGCGATCCTAAGCTGCATAATCCCAAGAGCGATTCCGCACAGGTCTTCGCAGGATAGCGCAAAACATTTTTTGAAATTTTTTTTTAAGAAAGCGACAAATCGCTCGCGCTAAAGACCATGTGGAACCAATCTGGATCAAGCCAGGGTCCTTCTCAGTACTCATGTTAACAAGCATGATCTCATTCATTAAGGGCTTAGCATGCCTTTCTTTCTCTCAATTTGATCAAATTTTTTTTGCAAATCCTGAGGAATTCATTCCTCTTTGTTTTCATCACAATGTTCAAAAAAGTTTTGAAAAACTTAGGTCAATACAATGACTTATAGGCACAAAAGAGCACATGAAATGCGCTGTCGTTTCATTCTAAACTTGCTGGCACAACAGGCTTAAAATAGCAACAGGCACAAAAACATGACAACCACAGCTGTTTCATTCAGATTTCTGGGTTGCAACTGGCTCCATAGCAGAAACAGACTCAAGAGAAAGCCAAAAGATAAACACAAAATAAAATAGTGATATCCGAGGTAACACCCCTGAAATCACTGAACTTTTGTACAATAGGACTGACTCGACACAACAAGACAGACCCGACCGACATAGTACAAAAAGACTGCTTATATACAAGATAACAAAACCGACTAAATACCCAAGTCAGAAAGTGAAAAACTAGCATTCGCAAATGCTCCAAAGTGCGTGCCATACGCCACATCCAAAGTAAACTGAGCGCCGCCCGCGGGTGGACCAACTTCTGATCACATACTTGTAGTATCCTTGAAATCTAACAACTCAACAGTGACAGACTTCGCTGAGGTAGGTAGGAGGATGACCTCATTGTCGATCAAATCCTGTACTTCATGATGAAGATGGAAACAGTTGTCAGTGCTATGACCAGTTTGCTGGTGGTACGCGCAGTACAAGGTAGCATCATGTGAGGGAGGGAGATTCTTCAGGAGAGGCCGAGGCTCAAGGGGCCTAAGATGGCCCTTTTCGGCAAGGATCTGGAGCGCGTTAGACAAAGGCATATAAAGGGCATGGAATACCCTACGACCTCGGGGTAAATACTTCGAGGTTTGCTGACTTTTGCCGGACGCACTAGCAAAAGGATCGGCAGGTGCTGCCTTGGCTTTCTGATCCTTTCCAAGTGCAGAGTTAGGGTTTGAGGGAACGGTTCTGGTATGACGGTTCCTATCCCGATTTTCTGCCTGGCTCGAACTGCCCTCGGTCGGAGCGGGGAAAGCGTCATCCACAGTTTTAACCACAACTGCGAATATTTGTTCTTTACTCAATCCCTCGGCTTTTAAAGCCTCGACTGCCCACAGCAGTTGTTCAACGGGATCAGCATCTGTTCCCACTTTGTTCTTACCTCTAGCCTCAGCTTGATCGAGGGTTTGGGTTGCTACATCAGAGTGGCACCCGGTTGTTGTTGACATGTCATGGCCATAGCTTGAGACAGCCTCAGGTTGGCTGAGCTCGATTACAATTCGCCCCAATAGCGGGGGCTCCTGCGGTACGAAATTCCTGGCGTAGGATGTGGTTGGTGGCAAAGCCGACATTCCGTAGGCGAGATCAGCTACAGATCGCTGAAGATCACCAATCATTCCCATCAATTCAGACGTGGTGGGCTCACGAGCTTGAAACAACTGGGGTGTCCTGATCGGGTGCGCGACGGGCGACCTAGGCGGATGTGGTATTTCAACATTGGTCTTATCGCGCACGATGATTCCTTGATCTAATGTAGCTGCCATAACCACAATTTCCTCTGAATCTTGTGTCATCATAAGTCCGCTGAACTGAACGGAGATGATATAACTAGTGACTGACGGAGCAAGTGAACTAGTAAGCCTTGACTGGTCTTGCCTTAACAAAGGAGAATGCTGGCTGCTCCAAACTGAATCTGTGAACTGAAAGAGAAAGTAGGCAACATCTCAGCTCAATTTTACCAAGACAGATACTCGCAGATATAACTGAATTACTGTTCCCCAAATTACTGCCTCAAAACTGAATCTGATACCTGCTGATATAACTGATTCTCAAACATACTGATACCCGCAGATATAATGGATTCTCAAAAATACTGGTACTGATACCTGCAGGTCTAACATCCGGACTTGCAAACTGATACACACAACCCTGTAGAAATACATTCTAATAGCACGTAGCAAGCAAATGAGAGACAAAACACCCCTACGTTGGGATAGGGTTTCCCTGTCCTATTTTGTTAGGAGCTAGGGTTTCACTACGCACGCAGCGGTTTCAAATAACCTATAATCGGGTAAACAACCTGTCCTAGTTTGGAATGGTCACTATGAATTCCGAATATGCACTAGGTCGATTGGTCAAAAAGAGTGCCCCGATAAAAATCGGGGTTTGTGTTCCCATCGTGGCAGAGCCCGTAACCGGTCAGCCTTATGGCACACAGCCTCCGGCAAACCGTTTAGGAATAGTAAATGGCAAACACGGTGTCCTAGGCGCACCAATGCACATGCAATGCAAAGAAACACATAAGTGCAATCAAGACAAGATATCATGAGTTCGAGTCAAGTTTCTCTAACTCCCCAGCAGAGTTGCCAGAAACTGTGGACGTCCCCGAACGTCCCGGGAGGGAATCCCGTTTTGTTCGTTGGGGCTTACTACAGTTCAGGACTCAATGTCACGGTCCTGTATCTAATCTCGCAGAGTGCAATGCAAGACCGATGAATCATCAAAGAGTCCAAATCCGGCAAATCGTTTTGAAAAATAGATTTTTAGAAAGAAGTGCCAAATATGGACTGCTTTGCCAGATACAGAGTCACCACCTAAATATTTTGTTTGGGGGAATTTAGGAAACCCTGACTCGTTGCCTAAGGCCACGTGTCCGTCATCACCAAAGTTGCCTCGACTCGGGAACTTGGGTACAATTGGAGAAGGTCATCTATGAGCACCCCGCTCGCCCGATCCGAAGATCGGCCTCTACTAACCATGATATCTAGTTTTGAAAACATTATGTGCTCTTATTCCGGTTATTAGCCTAGAATTATTATGTGATGCACACAGCACACAAGTGTAGACTAGATCGCCTAATTTGGAACCAAGCATCGTATATCCATTTGTTTGGAAATGGTTTCGAATTTTGCTACTCACAAGTAGGCTAAAACATGGATTTCGATGAATTATTCCAATTCAAACAACCCAACCTTCACCCACAGGCATTCAGGCAGTTATAACACATAAGCAAAATAGCCTCATGGCAAGCATGCTATCATGGCAAAACTCAGACACATGCAAGATGCTAAAGCGTAAACACTTACAGTGTACTCCGAGCCAAAATAAAGAACTAGTTAGCAATCATGCATGATCCTAGTTCATGTTAAAATGGCTAATCCATCGCATACAAAATGTCACTAGAATAGGCTCGGCTAATCTAAGGATGGCATGTGAAATGCAACAACTTGATACACGTATTCAACTTAGAATTGAAATACGATGCAATTAGTATGATGCGCCGAGCCCGGTGCATGCAATACAAATGAATGAATGCAAACATGCATAGCATAAGGTATGCTAAATCAAATATGCCCTAAAACTAACCACCATGAGCAGTTAAGTAAAAGGGAGAAAGGAGTGGGGGTTGGAAGACATGCACACACGCATGCACACTTATTACAAAACTCGCCCTCTCGCGGAGGGACCGAAAGAATAATACAAATTAATTAACTAACAAGTTAACTAATTATTACACCATACTTAACTAATTTAACAAATTATTTAAGCTAAGAAAGCAGTAAAGAGGCCTCGAGAAGAGGGATGAATGCGTGCATGCTCAGCTCTGCTCGGAAATCCATCACCATATTCATGCTGCCTCTGTTTACACTGCTCTGCATCTCTGAAGACTGCACAAGTCCCAAGGTTGCTTCTGAACTACTCCATGAAGGTTGTGGGAGGTCACTGACCAATAGGAATGGTCACCGGCCATGGGAAAGTGGTCATCGACCACAAATGAAGCTCTCGGCCAATATGGATAGCCGGCCGGCACTGGTGATGGCCGACCGGCCATCTATTCCTGCAGAAACCTGTTTTGCTGCAGCAGAGGATAGACAAGGCATGGCAATGCATTTTCAAAGCAATGTATGCACGACCACACTCCTTATCATGTTTACGACTCAAAGGAGTATGGTTCCCGACCCTCGGACCATCAATCACGCATTTCAATGCATGATGGTCCAAAAGGTCAAGTGTGCGATTTGATATCAAATGAAATACACACAAAACGAATGAGGGACCCCCAACCTCTATCATGGTTTATCAAGGGGCGAGGGATGCATGCCCGATACTATGCAACCTAAACATGCAAGCATACTAATGCAATGTGAGCATGTGAACAAGCATGCAAACATGCAAACATGTAACAACATGTCAAACACATGACAAAAAGCAAGCTAACAAGCATGCAAAATGCAACTTAAGCATACAACAATATGCAATGGGCCAAGTATGCAACAACATACAAGGCAAGCATGCTACAACATGCAAAGGATGGGCTTACACCAAGATGGACAGCTCTCTAATAAGTCCAAAACAGTGGCCATTATGGTGCAACAAAAGCATGGAATTGATATGCGAACATGCATGCACAAAGGCCTACCATCCAAGGCATAAAAGAAGCAACTTTTAAACACATTTAAAAGAGACTATTATGGACAAATGGCAAGCATACTAAACATCTGAAATCACATGAAAGATGATGCCAAATCAACTAATCAAGACAAACATAGCATGTTAATGGACTTAAAGCTCAAAGCTAGCCGAAGGACTTAGACCATGGCCATGTCAACCAAGCCCCAAAGAGTCAAAATGACCAAAACAGTCCCAAAGGATACCAAAATAAGGCTAGAACATGCATTGGATGGGAGGCAAAACATGCTACAAAGGCAAGTACAAAACAAGATGCATGCAAGGCCTAGAAGGGCAAATGCACTATGCCTCTTGCAACCAAACATGGCATGTTCTAGGCAAATAAAATCAGAGTTGTAACACACAAAAACAAACCCCAAAACCCAATGAGAAGGTCTTCCAAAGACCAAATCATGGAGGCACATGCAATGGCCTATTCTTAAGGTATGAAACACAAACTACCCCAAGCATGTAATGGATGGTAAATGCAAGTGTGTGGCCATGGAACATGGACTGAAATGGCATGAGAAGTGATTCCAAATCACTGAAATAAACCAAGGGAAGCATGCTAATGACTCACACACCCGAAGCTAACAAGCTAAAATGCAAAGAGGCTATATAAAGCATGGAAAGCATGACCAAATTGACACCTAATAGAGCTTAAACATGTTAAAACAAGCTTAAGAGCTTCAAGGAGTTGAGCCAAAATCATGCTAAAAACACATGTTACAACATGATGCATGTTAAGGCTAAAACATGGGATTACAAGACAAGTGTGTGAAGCATACATGGCATGTCTAAACCAACTTGAAACAGAGGTATAACATGGCAAAAAAAGGCCTAATACCTACTGAAATGAAGCTAAAACAAGCTAGGCATACTGTAACAGCGCCCACGTGGGACCTCGCTACAGTTCGGACTCCCCTTTTTGTTTGTGGTTCTAAATCTTGAACCAAAGAGTCCAACTCTGGCAAATCGTTTTGAAGAAAAACAGATTTTTTTTTGAAAAGTAGTGCCAAACATGGACTGCTTTGCCAGATTACAGAGTCGCCACCTAAATATTTTTTAAAATGGGAAATTTAGGAAACCCTAACTCGGTGCCGAAGGCCACGTGTCCGTCATAACCAAAGTAGTCTTGGCTCGGGAGCTTGGGTACGATCGGGGAAGGTCAGCTATGAGCACCCCCTTTCGCCCGGTTCGAAGACCGGCCTCTACTAACCGTGATATTCGATTTTGAAAACATTACATGCTCTTATTCCAATTATTAGCCTAGAATTACTATGTTATGCGCGCAGCAAACAAGTATAGACTAAATTGCCTAATTCGGAAATAATCATTGCATATCCGTTTGTTTTGAAAGCGTTTCGGGTTTTGCTACTCGCAAGTAGGCTAAAATACGGATTTCAATGAGTTTTCCAACTCAAGCAATCCAACCTCCACCCACAAGCATTCAAACAGTTTATCTCACATAAGTACTTAGCCGCATGGTAACCATATTGTCATGGCAACATTCACACGCATGTGGTATGCTAAAGCATAAAATACTTACATCGTACTCCGTGCCAAAACAAGAAACTAGTTAGCAGACATGCATGTCCCTAGGTCATGTTAAGTGGCTAATGCAACACAGGCAAGGATGCAATTTAGAGTAGGCTCGGCTAACCCTAAAATGTCACGTGAAATGCAATCATTTGATGCACGTATTCAAGTTGGAATTTAGAATACAATGCAGTTTGTATGATGTACCGAGCCCGGTGCATGTTTAGACAAATGCATGGATGCACGCATGCATTGCATAAGGTATGCTAAAATAGACGTGCCCTAATCTACCATCATAAGCAGGTAAATAAAAGGGAAGAAAGAAGTGGGGGTTGGAAGACATACAAACCACTCACCCACACTTATTACAAATTTGCCCCCACTCGGAGGGACCAAAATAATAATACAAATTAATTAACTACGCAAACTAATTAAAATATTACAGTCCAACTAAATTAATCAAATAAATTAATTAATCTAATTAAAGTAGTAAACCGCCTCGAGATGAGGGCCGGATGCAACGCATGCTCGGGACTTGCTCGGAATTGCACTGCCATACTTAGATTGCCTCTGTTTTCCCTGCTTTGCGTCTCAGAAGACTGCCAAAGTCTTAGGAGTGCCTCCCAGGACACTGAGGGACATCATCGGCTGAGTAGGACTTCCACCGGCATCAGCATGAGGTCACCGGCACAAAATTCATCCATCGGCCATCAATAGACTGCCGGTCGGCACTAAATACTGCCAGCCGGCACTGAATGTCTACAGAACCTGCAACTCACAGCAGCAGAGGGCAAAAACTTGCATGGCAATGTAATTCCAACAATGTGTGCACCAATCATACCCCTTATCATATTTGTGACTCAAAGGGGCATGTGCCTCGATTCTCGGGCCACCAATCACGCATTTCCATGCATGATGGCCCAAAGAACCAATGTGCAACTTCTATTTCGAATGCATGCAAACCAAACAAACACACAAGGGTGCTAAGCCTCTATCATGACTTGGTCAAGAGGTAGAGCATGCATGTTTATGTGATGCAATCCTAGACATGTCAACTAGTATGCAATCATGCCAATGCAAAGGAGCATACAAGCTAACAAACATACAAGGCATGAAACACCAATGTCAACCATCAAGTATGCAAGGTGTAATGTGGGTGTCCAAGCATGCAAACAAGCATGTGACTTCATTCAATCATGTTAGTCCTAACATGCATTTACTTACCAATACATTACAACACTCAAGGAGCATATGCAAGCAACAAGAGGATGGACTTGCACATAGGTTAGGCAGCTCTAAATAAGCCTAAAATCAGTGGCCAAATGCCATAGAAGTGAAGGCTAAGATATATGCAATACATGCACACATGGAAGCATACATAATCCAACACTTAGGCATAAACAAGCAACTCTTAAGAACACTTAAAAGAGGCTAACATGGACATATTAACATGCATATATAAGCTTTAAAATCATGTTGGACATGGTGCCAAACCAAGCAACAAAATAGACTAAGCATGCAACAAATGGTCCAAGCATCCAAGGCAAGCCAAAGGAGACCTAAACCATGGCTAAGCCAACCAAGCCTCACAAGGCCAAGAAGGCTTAAAACAGGTCTAAGGCAGCCCTAGACCATACAAAAGGGACCTCCTAGATGGCATCTAAGTGGCTCTAGAGCAAGGCACACAATGACCAAATCATTAGGCATACAACATATGCTTTCAAAACTTCAAAGAGGCATGCAAGGCAATCATTCAAGCATGTCTAAGGGACTGAAATAGCATGCTAAATGGTTCCAAACCATTGAAAATAATGCAAGCAAGGCATGCTATACTTTCATGCTCTTAAGACCGACAAGCAAATGCAAAGAGGCTATGTGATGCAAGCTAAGATCGACCAAAGTAACCATGGACAGACCTTATTCATGGAAAAATAAGCATAAAGCTTCATGAATCTAAGCCTAAAACATGTTAGAATAGAGGCACACAACCTAATGCATGTTAAAGGACTAAAGAGGCATTACAAAGCATCTATGCAAAACATGCAAGGAGTACTAAAACCAACATGATACAAAGTTATAAT
The DNA here is from genome assembly GCA_030407325.1 of Camellia japonica. Taxonomy (NCBI): domain Eukaryota; kingdom Viridiplantae; phylum Streptophyta; class Magnoliopsida; order Ericales; family Theaceae; genus Camellia; species Camellia japonica. The sequence continues at coordinate 159,653,944 of JAPPVO010000059.1, read as the reverse complement.
ATGGCAATATGAGCACAAAAACAGCCATGCATAACAACAAACAACCAAACATGGGGCTCCCTCAAGAGGCAAAATAGGTCCTTTTCAAGGACAACAAGGGGAGGGGGTGACCCTCTCCTTCTTGGGACTTCAAGGCATCATCTTCACCACTGAAATCCCTCAAGATTTCAGTGGTGAAGAGACCCCCAACACCAAAATCCCGGAGCTCTCACAAAATAGCACAAAATGAGGCCTTTTCAAGGCCTAAGGGTGGTCAAACCTCCCAAGCACAAAACACTCTTAACCAACAATAAAGAGGACTAAAAAACAGAACTTTTTTGTATTAAATGCTAAGCACAAAAACAGTTCTAAACTATGCAAAAATGGAGTGAAAAAATGGGGTAAAAAGGGGTAGTTTCTTACCCTTGAAGACCACCTTCACAAAGGTTGATGTTGTTGCTTCCTTGAGCTCAAATCCAACCAAAAACTTCAAGAAACCAGCCCTTAGAACCTCAGTAACCGAAGAAGGAAGGTGAAACACTAGGTGCTTGTGTGCAATAATATGGATTAAAGCACCTAGCTACCTAGTGTAGAAATAAAGAGAGGAAAAGAGAGATAGGATAGATACACAAATTCTAACCTAGAACAGCTTCTTCTCTGTCTTTTTCTCTCTAAAAATGTCTAATTTTTCTAACCCTTGAGCCAAGAGAAGAGAGCCCTCTCTTATAGGCAACAAAGCTTCAAGCTAAGCAAACCAAAGGCTCATCCCTCCATACACGTGTATGGAGGGCAAACAAATGCTATACAGCTGCTTCAAAATATCTCAAAAAGTAACTGAACAGTAGTCGGCAGGGCAAAATTGTCATTTTGACAAAATTGACTGCCGACTGTAGACACCCCATTTTGACCGGTCCTAAGATTGGGCATTTTATTTTGACCACCCTCACCAAAAAAATCAAATTGACATTTAATTTCAAACCTCACCCATTTTGGCCATCAGTCGTATTTTGTTAATAGGTAGTGTTTATGTGTGTACATGTTAAATTAGGTGTGTGCATATCTTTTAAGTGTGTTTTATATTAATTGATAACTAAATTAAAAAAAAAAATATATATATATATTAGATCATAAAAATAAAAAAAGGAGAAAATAATAAAACACAAAAAAAATAGAAAAAATAAAAATAAAAAATTGATGGCGGTGGCTTTAGTAAAGAAAGAAAAAAGGATGATGGTTTGCAAAAGAGAGATGTAAGAAATATTTTTAAAAAGAAATGGAGTGGGTTTCAACAAGTAGGGGAAGATAAGAAGAAAAGAAAGAGTTGGTGTAGGTTTTGGTGGAGGAATAATGTGAGAGTGGGTGGAGAGGATATATATTTTTAAAAGAAGGGAGAGGGGTTAGTTGGGAGGGTGTCGGGTTTGAGTGTTAAAAAAAGAAGAGGGGGGGTGCTTTACAGCAAGAAAGACACACAAGATAGGGAGTGATTCATCACCCACTTAATCTCTCTCTCTGGAAGAAAAATATAAGGATAAAAGATGAGAGAAACACACAGACCCGGGGCTCTCCTTCGGGGAGAAAAGGAGAGAGACAGCCATAACAGACCCGGCTGAAAAAACAGAGAGACACACACAAAACCCAACTCTCTCTCTCTTATCTCTCTCGGGTTCATTTTTGGGAGGAGGAAGGAGACACCCAACAGAAAAACAGCTCAGGGTTGAGAGAGGGGTGTGAAGGAGAGGTGAAGGAGAGAAAGGTGAGAGAGGAGGGGGATGATCACCAACCTCACATGCACACACTGTCACCCTCTCTCACACATCACACGGTTTTGAAGAGGATCCACAAGAACACACAGCCATCTCTCCCCTCTCTCTCTACGATGAATACACACGGATAGAGAGAGAGAGAGAGCACCCAGCACATCTCCATAGACACTCATCACACGCATGCACAAGGCAGACACAAGATCACCATACACAACTCATTCTCCCTATCACACACTCACGGCACACAGCACGCACGGGAGAGAGGGGAGAGGGAGCTGCACTTGGAAACTAAAAGGCACACACCATCTACACTGAGGGGCAGGCACACAGTAGCCACACACACACAACACACCAAAGGCACACCCATGCGCACGGGCACACACCTAGCATGACCACCTCCACCACCTCAATCAGACACAGCTGAGCCATGTGTCATGCAGTCTCAACCAACGCATGGCAGCAGCACTGGGGATAAGACAAAGTTGAGGGCAGAAGCTTCAATTATTCCTAGCCCTTCAAATCAGCCACCTGTCAAAGTCAGTCCATCTGGGGCAAATATCTCTATTTTATGAAACCTGGGCCCAACGCTTTGAATATGCTTAGCCCAGCTGATTTGAGTGTCTTCAAGGCCCAAAACTCCCCGGCTTTGAATGTGACCCAAGGCCCTAGCCCATCTGGACCAGCCTAGTTCGTAACTGAACCTTCTGAAAGCCCCACATCCCCTAGCAGCCCATCTTCTCAAGTCTCTAAATGCTCCTCTATCAAGCCACAATCTATTTAGCCCATCATCAAGGCCCAATTGTGCTCCCTTGGGTATGGGAGTTTCTGAAGGTGTCCTCTCATCTGTTTTCAATTGGTTATCCCTCAAAAGGAAAGCCCAAGATGGAAATCTGGCCCTTATGAATCCAAACAAATTTCTCAAGGTGGAAAGTAGGCCAGGGGTGGGGTTTTCTCTACTCCCATTTCACGAGAAGGCTACGAAAAAGAATTGGGTACATGGACTGAGGTGTGCAAGTCTGTTGGATGGAAGATTTTATTTTATTTTATTTTATTTTTATTTTGAGTGTTGTGAGGTTTTATTTTATTTTTCTCTCCTCTCTCCCTCATTCGGATTTGTAATAATTCAAGTATTGTAATAATTCCCCCACCCCGCTTCTTTCTATCCCATTCTTTAATCGCTTTCCCTAACTGTGTGTATGTATATATCTGACATGTCATGCATATCCCTGCTTTACATCCATGATCCATGCATAAGATTTGGCTAAATTTGCATCTTTATGCTTCAATTGATTATCTCATGATTCTGTGTGCTATCGTATGTTTTGAGATGATTCACATGCCATATTCTAGAAGCCAAATCTTTAGTGCATCTCATGAGTGAATTGCATTAGGATTTTGTATATAAGATCATGCATATTTTACTAACTTTTGTTTTGTAGTTGTTCGAGGGACGTCGGTCAATCTGTGAGTTTTTATGCTTTAGCATCCCATTTGTGTGTGATTTTCTTACTATGTTTAGCATCCTACCATGAGGCTAATTGATTAAATGATAAACTGTTTGAATGCCTGTGGATGAAGGCTTGTTGCCTGAATTGGAATGATTCAAGGACTGTACGTTTTAAGCCCACTTGATGGTGGCAAAATCAAACCCTTTTCGAAAAACAAACATGAAGTTGAATTGTTCCAATTTGAGCAAACTAGTCTATACTTGTATGCTTCACATAGTAAATTTTAGGATTTACTAAAATAATCAGAACATAAACATATAAAGAAAATAAAAGTCATATCATGGTTTAGTAGAGGCGATCTTTTGATCGGGTGAGCGGGGGTGCTCATTATTGACCTTCCTCTCTCATACCTAAGGTTCCGAGCCAAGCATCCTTGGTTACGACGAACAGTGGCCTTGGCACCGAGTCATGGGTTTCCTAATTTCCCAAAATATTAGGTGGCGACTCTGAGATCTAATGACGCAGTCCATTTTTGACAAAATTGCAATAAAATGGATTTTCAATAAAAGTTGCCAAATCTGGACTCTCATCTACGTTTCACATTTCACTCGTGAAACTTGAGATCAAAGAGATCTCGGGAGTCCGAACTGTTTAACGCGCGCGGGTACCCCCCGGGCATGTTACAGTTTCTGGCGACTCTGTTGGGGATTTATGAAACCTTGACTCGAACTCCATGATATGACTTTTATTTTCAATTATATGTTTATTGCATTGCATGCATTGGTGTACTTAAAGTCCCTGTGTTGCCCAGATGTTGGTGGGAACACAGACACACTTTTTGTAACACTACACCTATTTTTACGATACTTTAGAGGCCTTGTGTTGTAACCTTTTGAGATTTGTCAAAAGGGTAGCTTTGCTATCTAGCTCTGCTATCTAAGGTTCTCAGACTCCGAAGAGAGGCTGTTTGACTCTTCTGATTTCCTGGGATCTTTATTGGTTATGACCCAAAGGACTCTTTGGTAACGTCACCTTGACTTCAATCCCTAGGGTAGAGCTAACCTTGTACATATAGTGAGCTATAGTACCTTTCAAATTAGGATAGGATGCTTTCCTATTCCTAGGATGTATGATACCACTTGTTTGAATAGTGAAACCCTAGATCATTTCAAGCTAGGACAGGATAACCCTACCCTCCATAGGGGTGTTTGTTCTCTTTCCTGCTTTATGTGCAATGTATTGGATCTATACAGGGGTTCTCAAATTCGAATAAGTGGTTCAGGTTGTTCAGTTTAGCACCATTACTTCAAAAACAAAAAAAATAAATAAATAACAAAAACATAAAAATCAAAAAAAAAAATTTGTAAAAAAAACAAAAAAATGTCAATATCCCACAAAGTCGACCATCTCTGTGATTGGGGAGTGACCACCTGTTGACTGCACGAGCTTTATTTTGGATGTTGTGGCTGGCCCACACTTTGACTAGAAAAATTGAGAATGGTTTTATTTTGAATTCTGAATTGAGTATTGAGTCTAAGTTTGATTCCACCAAATTTGTAGAGTTGGGATCAGACTCGAGTCATTCTAGTGAATTAGAGTCTGTTGATTTCGAGAGTGCTAACCTAGACATTTCTGTCTTGTCTAAGTCTTCTTTGTCATTTTCTTTTGAGTCTGTGTCATTGTTGAGTCTAGTCTCTTTTCAATAAACAGAAAAACAAAAAAAAACAAAATGCCATAGAGTCTGCCTACTTCTCTGTGCCTTAATTCATCGCATTGACCAAAGTTTTTCAAAACTTTTTCCAAAACTCTGATAAAAACGAAGAGGAAGAATTTTCTCGGGATTTGCAAATTTTGATCAACTGAGAAGAAGAGGTGTGCTAAGCCTTTGATGAAGAAAATCATTTTTGTTAATGTGGGTACTGAGAAGGATCCTGGCTTGGTCCAAATTGGTTCTATCTTATCTTCGTGAAAGTAAGAGTGATTAGTCACTTTGTGAAAAGATTTCAAAAACTGTTTTTTGTGTGGTCCTACGAAGACATGCCTGGAATTGATTATACAGCATAGGATCCCTCTTGATTTGAGATCCGACCTCCTTAGCTCCTTAGCTTTTAAACCTGGATTCGAAGTATTCAATGATCATTCAAAGTGTAAGGCTTGCATAGCCGAATTGGAAATAGCCCTTGAACTAGGGGCCATGATGTGATTCGAATGGAGGCAGCCCTTAAACTAGGGGCAATAAGGTCGAATATGATTTAGATTGGAAATAGGCCTTGAACTAGGGGCAATGATGTGATCCAGATTGGAAACAGACCTTGAACTCAGGGCAGAGAATGTGATTTCGATTTGAAACAGCCCTTGAACTAGGGGCAAAAGTGTAAGGCTTGCATAGCTGAAATGGAGGTAGCCCTTGAACTAGGGGCAATAAAGTATCACCCTTGAGAGGCTCGCTGGGCCGAAAACCCGGAAGGGCGACCCAGGCAAAAGTTAGAGCACAAAAAAAAAAAAAAAAAATTAAAAAAAAAAAAATTAAAAAAAAAAGAAGGGAAAATGAAAAGAAAAAATGAAAAGCTCGCAAGGTTGAAAACCCGAAAGGGCGGCTTTGGCAAGAGTTAGAGCGCAAAAGGAGAGTGTCAATACCCGAGTGAACCTTAGCCAAAACTATGTAGGGCCAGTGATTCAGATTGGAAGCAACCCTTGAACTAAGGGCAAGAAGGTCGGATGTGATTTAGATTTGAAGCAGCCCTTGAACTAGGGGCAAAAGGTTGGATGTGATCAAAGAGTTAAAACTGAATCGTTTCCCAATGAAGACCGCCCAGAAAGGCCAAACCCAGAATTTGAGAGAATGAATTTTATTATTGAAGGACAGTCGAGTTCTTATCCACTACACTAGGGCAACACTAGAGGCAAAATCAGACCCAAGTAGCCTAGTCCCTACATCATCATATCCACCGGTCAAGTGTAGCAGTTTCTTATAGTTGGCTTAGAGATTCCCAATCAACATGGACAAAGTTAAAATGAAAGTAACCCTTGAGAGGCTCGCTGGGCGGAAAACCCGGAAGGGCGACCCAGGCAAAAGTTAGAGCAGAAAAACAAAAAAATTTAAAAAAAATGATGAAAAAATGAAAATGAAACAAAAAAAATGAAATGAACAAAATGAAAAAATGAAAAGCTCGCAAGGTTGAAAACCCGAAAGGGTGGCTTTGGCAAAAGTTAGAGCACAAAAGGAGAGTGTCAATACCCGAGTGAACCTTTGCCCGAACTACGATGGCCTGATTCCTATCTTTGGGATACGTAGGTAGCTTCATCTCGAAGTTCGGCCCTAATAATTTTTCAACTCATTCATTTTGTCCATGTTTGATTGGTGTATCTTTAGTCGACTTGGTTGTCCTATCCGTGTTTGATTGGTGTATCTTCGTTCTGCTCAGTTCAATTGGTTTGATTTAACCTGGTTCAGTTCGGTTCGATTCGGTTTGGCGGCTTGGTTCGGTTCGGTCCAGCTTTACTTGGCTTCACTCGGTTCGGATTGGCTGGGTTCAAATCGGCTCGGTTCAGTTTCACCTTTGATTATCTGGTTTGAGACTATGCACCCCCAATGGTTGATTCCAGTTAGTAAGTATGGCCATTTGCAAAAATAGGTTTTGATATTTGAATGAAGCTAACTAATTTTTCTCAGAAAATTGTTCCATTTTTGCAAAACTTGGACCATTCTTTGGATTTGAAAAGGGAATTTTTCAGTGCTCACAGTTAGCTTATATGATTCAAAACAGAAATGGAATAAGTGTGCTAATCTAACTCTCATGTTGATCAAAACATTTTGAAAAAAAAAAAAAAATCAAGAGAAAAAAAAATCAAGGCACTGATTAGGGACATAGTCGAGTCGGAGATTCTATCTTCTCCACCACTTGATCATGAGTTCGTTGGCCAACTCTTTGCTAGATCATGAGTTCGTCGGCCAACTTTTTGGTCGGCCCATTAGTTCAATTTCAACCCATCATGACAAACTACAGAATCGCTTAGGCTCAATGGTTGTGTTCAGAGTCTTTTGTGTTCTTTTTTAAGTTCCTTTCATACCAGTCAGTGATATAAGTGTGTTCCTTTCATACCAGTCAGTATATTTATAACCAGTCGGTGTATTTATACTAGTCAGTGTATATAAGGTGTGTTTGGATTGTTTGCTTCGCTAAATCATTCTTGATTTAGGTCAGTATAGAATCAATGTTCAATTCAGAGTTCGAAAATTCAATCACCAAATTCAATCAAAATTATTTTCAAACTCAAAGTGATATGCCAGTCCCATTGATGAACAAAACAAAAACTGATTTTGTTACAGTCAGGGGATGATATCCCGATTACAGAGACTCCAAAAAAAAAAAAAAAAAAAAAAAAAAAAAAGAGAAAAACAGCAAGCCCAGAAAGATATATCTGTATATATTTGTGTATATATCCGTATATATTTGTGTATACATCCGTATATGTTTGGTATATGTCTGTATATGTCTGTGTCATATTTACCTGTATATATACTGTATATGTCTATGTCTGTGTATAGGTCTGTTATTTGTCTGTGTATATTGCCGTATTCATATGTATTTTGTTCGTACATGGTATATATATACGGTATTTGGTTCAAACATACAATTCCTTCTTTCATTCTGTGCATCTATCGCACAATAATCTCACTTCATGCACCTACCACTCAAATTTCAATTTCAATTCCATCGCATTATCTTGTACATCAACCGCCCTGCTTTGGGCATCAAATTCAACCGCCCTGCTTTGGCACCGCCCTGCTTTGGGCATCAAATTCAATCGCCCTGCTTTGGGCACCGCGCCCTGCTGGGCATCAATTCAACCGCCCCTGCTTTGGGCACCGCCCTGCTTTGGGCATCAAATTCAATCGCCCTGCTTTGGGCACCGCCTGCTTTGGGCATCCAATTTCAATCGCCCTGCCTTGGGCACCGCACTACTTTGTGCATCAATTTCAATAGCCCTGCCTTGGGCACCGCACTGCTTTTGTGCATCAATTTCATCGCCCTGCTTTGGGCACCGCACTACTTGTGCATCAATCGCCCTGCCTTGGGCACCGCACTACTTTGTGCATCATCGCCCTGCTTGGGCACCGCACTGCTTTGTGCATCAATCGCCCTGCTTGGGCACCGCACTACTTTGTGCATCAATCGCCCTGCTTTGGGCACCGCACTACTTGTGCATCAATTTCAATCGCCCTGCTTTGGGTACCCGCATGCTTTGTGCATCAATTTCATTCGCGCTACCCTTGCGCATCGCGCTATCTTGTCACTCGCCCGGTCTAGGAGACCTTAAATCCTACACGGTCTAGGAGACCTTAAATCCTCTAAAGGTGCAATTCCTTTGGTGTTTGTCGTGCCCGAACGACTTCAATTGGTCTGGTATAGTCACTTGACTATGTTTGCAATGAGTTCCTCGGAGACCAACTGCGACGGTGAAAACTAGAGTTCGAATGGCCAAGGCCTAGAACGCAAAAGGTTTAGGATTTCCGAGACTAAAGTCTGGTTTAAATACCCAGGGGTGTATCCCCGGCTTGAAATATGTATAGCAGCCCCATAGGTTGAGATAGCTTGTATGCGCCTCAACTCTGGAAACTAAACCAACCTAGTCTGTCACCCTGTTGGAGAATAGGGAAAGTTGCAAACATAGCCAGCATTCCATGACATTGTATTGCATTGCACAAATCATGAATTACCAACTCGGCTTCGCGTAGCGTGTAAGTCCACTTGCCAACTCGGCTTCGCGTAGCGTGTAAGTCCACTTGCCAACCTGGCTTCGCGTAGCGTGTAAGTCCACTTGCCAACCCGGCTTCGCGTAGCGTGTAAGTCCACTTGCCAACCCGGCTTCGCGTAAGCGTGTAAGTCCACTTGCCAACCCGGCTTCGCGTAAGCGTATAAGTCCACTCGTTAAATCGGCTTCGCGTAGCGTATAAGTCCACTCGTTAAATCGGCTTCACGTAAGCGTATAAGTCCACTCGTTAAATCGGCTTCGCGTAAGCGTATAAGTCCACTCGTTAAACCGGCTTCGCGTAGCGTATAAGTCCACTCGTTAAATCGGCTTCGCGTAAGCGTATAAGTCCACTCGTTAAACCGGCTTCGCGTAGCGTATAAGTCCACTCGTTAAACCGGCTTCGCGTAAGCGTATAAGTCCACTCGTTAAATCAGCTTCGCATAGCGTATAAGTCCACTCGTTAAATCGGCTTCGCGGAAGCGTATAAGTCCACTCGTTAAATCGGCTTCGCGGAAGCGTATAAGTCCACTCGTTAAATCGGCTTCGCGTAGCGTATAAGTCCACTTGTTAAATCGGCTTCGCGTAGCGTATAAGTCCACTCGTTAAATCGGCTTCGCGGAAGCGTATAAGTCCACTCGTTAAATCGGCTTCGCGTAGCGTATAAGTCCACTCGTTAAATCGGCTTCGCGTAGCGTATAAGTCCACTCGTTAAATCGGCTTCGCGGAAGCGTATAAGTCCACTCGTTAAATCGGCTTCGTGGAAGCGTATAAGTCCACTCGTTAAATCGGCTTCGCGTAGCGTATAAGTCCACTCGTTAAATCGGCTTCGCGTAAGCGTATAAGTCCACTCGTTAAATCGGCTTCGCGGAAGCGTATAAGTCCACTCGCTAAATCGGCTTCGCGTGGCGTATAAGTCCACTCGTTAAATCGGCTTCGCATGGCGTATAAGTCCACTCGTTAAATCGGCTTCGCGTAGCGTATAAGTCCACTCGTTAAATCGGCTTCGCGTAAGCGTATAAGTCCACTCGTTAAACCGGCTTCGCGTAAGCGTATAAGTCCAATCGTTAAATCGGCTTCGCGTTAGCGTATAAGTCCAATCGTTAAACCAGCTTCGCGTAGCGTATAAGTCCAATCTTCAAAATCGGTTAAAAACATCAGGTGCGCCTGATGTTCACACCATCCTTCCTCCTTTCGCGTGAAACGCGTTAGGTTGTTGATTCACTTGGTTAAAAACATCAGGTGTGCCTGTTGTTTACACCATCTTTCCTCCTTTCGCGTGAGACGTGTTAGGTTTTTGATTACTCTTAGTTGAGGTCATCCCCTCTCTGATCATAAGTTTTTCAAAAACAACCGGCTTCGCGACGCGTGTAAGTCCAACTTTCAAACTGCATTTTGAGCATGTCACATGCATTCTGCCCCTGAACTACGCTGGTTTGATTCCTTGCAAAAGGATACGTAGGCAACCTTCGGGTTCAACCACATGCATTGCATTTTGTTTGTTTGCCCAAGTCTTACGGCCTTGTCAAAAGGGTCGTCTTCGGGCTTTGACATTCACTCACGTCATTTCATGACTTCGAGCTCTATCAAAGAGGGGCAACTGTAGACACCCCATTTTGACCGGCCCTAAGACTTGGGCATTTTATTTTGACCACCCTCACCAAAAAAAATCAAATTGACATTTTAATTTCAAACCTCACCCATTTTGGCCATCAGTCGTATTTTTGTTAATATGTAGTGTTTATGTGTGTACATGTTAAATTAGGTGTGTGCATATCTTTTAAGTGTGTTTTATATTAATTGATAACTAAATTAAAAACAAAAAATATATATATATATAGATAAATAAATAAAAAAGGAGAAATAATCACAACAAAAAATAGAAAAAATAAAATAAAAAAAAATTGATGGGGCGGTGGCTTTAGTAAAAGAAAGAAAAAAAGGATGATGGTTTTGCAAAAGAGAGATGTAAGAAATATTTTTAAAAAGAAATGGAGTGGGTTTCAACAAGTGGGGGAAGAATAAAAGAAGAAGAGGAGTTGGTGTAAGGTTTCTGGTGGAGTATAATGTGAGAGTGGGTGGAGAGGATATATTTTAAAAGAAGGGAGAGGGGTTAGTTTGGGAGGGTGTCTTTGAGTGCTAAAAAAAGAAGAGGGGGGTGCTTTTACAGCAAGAAAGACACACAAGATAGGGAGTGATTCATCACCACACCATCAATCTCTCTCTCTGGAAGAAAAATTAAGGATAAAAGAGGAGAGAAACACACACAGACCCGGGCTCTCCTTCGGGGAGAAAAGGAGAGAGACAGCCATAACAGACCCGGCTGAAAAACAGAGAGACACACACCAAAACCCAACTCTCTCTCTCTTATCTCTCTCGGGTTTCATTTTTGAGAGGAGGAAGGAGACACCCAACAGAAAAACACAGCTCACGGGTTAGAGAGGGGTGAAGGAGAGGTGAAGGAGAGAAAGGTGAGAGAGGAGGGGGATGATCACCAACCTCACATGCACACACTGTCACCCTCTCTTACACACACACGGTTTTGAAGAGGATCCACAAGAACACACAGCCATCTCTCTCCCTCTCTCTCTACGATGAATACACACGGATAGAGAGAGAGAGAGCACCCAGCACATCTCCATAGACACTCATCACACGCATGCACAAGGCAGACACACATAGATCACCATACACAACTCATTCTCCCTATCACACACTCACGGCACACAGCACGCACGGGAGAGAGGGGAGAGGGAGCTGCACTTGGAAACTAAAAGGCACACACCATCTACACTGAGGGCAGGCACACAGTAGCCACACACACACAACACACAAAGGCACACCCATGCGCACGGGCACACACCTAGCATGACCACCTCCACCACCTCAATCAGACACAGCTGAGCCATGTGTCATGCAGTCTCAACCAACGCATGGCAGCAGCACTGGGGATAAGACAAAGTTGAGGGCAGAAGCTTCAATTATTCCTAGCCCTTCAAATCAGCCACCTGTCAAAGTCAGTCCATCTGGGGCAAATATCTCTATTTTGATGAAACCTGGGCCCAACGCTTTGAATATGCTTAGCCCAGCTGATTTGAGTGTCTTTCAAGGCCCAAACTCCCCGACTTTGAATGTGACCCAAGGCCCTAGCCCATCTGGACCAGCCTAGTTCGTAACTGAACCTTCTGAAAGCCCCACATCCCCTAGCAGCCCATCTCCTCAAGTCTCTAAATGCTCCTCTCTATCAAGCCACAATCTATTTAGCCCATCATCAAGGCCCAATTGTGCTCCCTTGGGTATGGGAGTTTCTGAAGGTGTCCTCTCATTTGTTTTCAATTGGTTATCCCTCAAAAGGAAAGCCCAAGATGGAAATCTGGCCCTTATGAATCCAAACAAATTTCTCAAGGTGGAAAGTAGGCCAGGGGTGGGGTTTTCTCTACTCCCATTTCACGAGAAGGCTACGAAAAAGAATTGGGTACATGGACTGAGGTGTGCAAGTCTACTGGATGGAAGATTTTTTTTATTTTATTTATTTTATTTTATTGAGTGTTGTGAGGTTTTATTTTATTTTTCTCTCCTCTCTCCCTCATTCGGATTTGTAATAATTCAAGTATTGTAATAATTCCCCCACCTCGCTTCTTTCTATCCCATTCTTTAATCGCTTTCCCTAACTGTGTGTATGTATATATCTGACATGTCATGCATATCCCTGCTTTACATCCATGATCCATGCATAAGATTTGGCTAAATTTGCATCTTTATGCTTCAATTGATTATCTCATGATTCTGTGTGCTATCGTATGTTTTGAGATGATTCACAGGCCATATTCTAGAAGCCAAATCTTTAGTGCATCTCATGAGTGAATTGCATTAGGATTTTGTATATAAGATCATGCATATTTTACTAACTTTTGTTTTGTAGTTGTTCGAGGGACGTCGGTCAATCTGTGAGTTTTTATGCTTTAGCATCCCATTTGTGTGTGATTTTCTTATTATGTTTAACATCCTACCATGAGGCTAATTGATTAAATGATAAACTGTTTGAATGCCTGTGGATGAAGGCTTGTTGCCTGAATTGGAATGATTCAAGGACTGTACGTTTTAAGCCCACTTGATGGTGGCAAAATCAAACCCTTTTTCGAAAAACAAACATGAAGTTGAATTGTTCCAATTTGAGCAAACTAGTCTATACTTGTATGCTTCACATAGTAAATTTTAGGATTTACTAAAATAATCAGAACATAAACATATAAAGAAAATAAAAGTCATATCATGGTTTAGTAGAGGCCGATCTTTTGATCGGGTGAGCGGGGGTGCTCATTATTGACCTTCCTCTCTCATACCTAAGGTTCCGAGCCAAGCATCCTTGGTTACGACGAACAGTGGCCTTGGCACCGAGTCATGGGTTTCCTAATTTCCCAAACTATTATGTGGCGACTCTGAGATCTAATGACGCAGTCCATTTTTGACAAAATTGCAATAAATGGATTTTCAATAAAAGTTGCCAAATCTGGACTCTCATCTACGTTTCACATTTCACTCGTGAAACTTGAGATCAAAGAGATTTCGGGAGTCCGAACTGTTTAACGCGCGCGGGTACCCCCCGGGCATGTTACACCGACCGGCACAAAAGAGTGCCGACCGGCGCAATATAGTGCCGATGGCAACACCAACCAGCCGGTGGCCTCTAGCCACTGCCGGTGGTGTGTGGGGATGCCTCACAAGGCATTCTCTGCCCCTCCAAGGCAAAGCACAAGTGTTTGGTGCAAAACCAGACACAAAACGGTCAAGTTCGGAGGTCCTGAGGCAAGGCGCGTAGCCGAGAACTCCGGGAACTCCAAACGAACACGAACATGGATAATCACCGAGTGTTCAAGCGTGACGTCCAGGTCTTGAGGACGGTCAAAAATGGGGTGTCTACAGTTGCCCTCTTTGACAGAACTCGGAAGTCATAACAATGACGGGAGTGAATGTCAAAGCCCAGAGACGACCCATTTTTGACCAGGCCGAAGACTTAGACAAACATGCAAGACAAGCAAGATATGCGCCCGAAGGCAGGGGCAAAATGCAACTGAAAATGCACGAAGCCGAGCATAACTTAATGATCATGCAAAGAAAGCTGTAACGAAGCACGCATGCGACAGTTTTAAGCCAGCATGCACCAAACTACACTACAATGCAGAAAGAATGTAAGAGAATTATGCAATTCTCAATACGTCTCACTCGGAGGATACAATACCTGTGCGGCTCGTCCGTTGCACCGGCCTCAAATGAGCCGTACATACAATATCGTGCCTGCAAAGAAAGCAAACTTAACAGGTACAATATTGTTAGCAATATGCATGACAATGCGAATGAATGCAAGATGATATGCAATATATACAAAATGATGTATGAACAATGCAAATGATATGCAATGCAATTGAAACTATGCAAACTACATGAAGCAATTGAATCATGATTCAATCATGAGCGGTTCGAAACTACAAAATGTCAAATAGGTTGATGGAAGTAACAAGTCCGTCTACCATAGAAAAGGTGCCGCAACCTCAAACCAACATACCAGCGTGGAGTAGGCGCGATACACATGCAGAACTATGAGTAATGTAGACGGACACAAGGACAAGTATTGGGTGGATTGACATAAGTGGGGTGACGACCCGCTGAGGAAAGAACAATGATCCTAATGCCGGATGCAACAATTACACTACAATGTAATAGCGATTATGGCGCGCGGGCCAAACCGTATCTCGCTTAGGAAAGGCATGCACACATACAAACCATGTCTAACACAGAAAAGGTGCCGCAACCTCAAACCGACATACCAGCGTGGAGTAGGCGCGATGCACATGCAGAACTGTGCTTTGACGTGAAAAGTATGGACACATACCAGACCAAGCTCAACAAGGAAAGGTGCAAGCCATAAATGGAAGATGATGCAGTGGATGCATGCAACTACAATGGATACAATGGATATGGCACGCAGGCCAAACCAAGTTTTGCCTAGGAAGGGCATGTACACGTACAAGCCATGTCTAGCACAGAAAAGGTGCCGCTACCCTCAAACCAACATACCAACGTGGAAGAGGCGCGTACACATGCAGAACTGTGTTCTAACGTGAAAAGTATGAGCACATACCAGACAAACTCAAAGGAAAGGCGCAAGCCATGGATGGAGGATGATGCAGTGGATGCATGCAACTACAATGCAATGGAAATGGATATTTCAGAAAATGCATGACATATGCACTATACTACAATGATGATGATGACATATGCAGGTTTTTTTGAATGCATGACAAATATGCACTATATACAATGATGATGACATATGCATGTTTTTTTTTATTTTTTTGAAATGCATGACAATGCACTATGATGCAAACGACTATGATTGCAGCTTTCCCTATCTTACCAACAGGGCGATATACTAGGTTGGTTCAGTATCCAGAATTGAGCGTAAACATGCCGCCTCAACCTATGGGGCTTCCATACAGATTTTCAAGTCGAGGGTACACCCCTGGGTATTTAAACCAGACTTTAGTCTCATAAATCCCGAACTTTGTGTTCTAGGCATAAGCGTTCAAAACTCTAGTTCACCGTCCCAGTTGGTCTTCTAGGAACTCACCGCAAAACAGGCAGGTGCTTTACCCGACCACGAAAGTCGTCTGGGGCACGACAAACGCCAAAGGAATTGCACCTTCAGAGGATTTAAGGTCTCCTAGACCGTGCGTGGTTTAAGGTCTCGCCAGACCCATGTGGGCAATGCATGAATTGAGATGCGGTGCACAAGACAGTGCGATACGCAAGATCGCGTGATGGAATGCATGTCAAATGCAACGCAGTGAGTTCAGAACAACGCGAATGAAGGTCTTGCACTCCCAAAGATTTAAGATCTCCTAGACCGGGTGGGTAAAGGTTTCGCACCCTCCAAGGATTTAAGGTCTCCTACCGTGCGTTTTTAAGGTCTCGCCAGACCGAGGGGCAATGCTAAAGCAAGTGAGACACGCATGCCAATGGAATAGAGAGCACACGTGCCTATGCAAATGAGGCCCATGTGACAGCATGCCACACGAAAGGTAATATGATATAAGTGTGACACCACATGCCACATGGAGTGTAAAATGTAAACAAATGAGACACGCATGCTTCATAATATGCAAGACAATGCAAACGAACTCAAATGCGTAACAACGCGCGTGTTTCGGAATGCATGACGACGCATGGCAAGGGAATGTATAACAACGCGAAAATGCGCAAGGCGACGTATGTATTTGAAATTCAATGACAAGGCAATACGAGTTGCATGACAATGCAAGGAGTGCGTGTAAGTACGTGCATAACAATGCAACTGTGAGGCGCATGACGGCGCGATGTAATGCACAAAGTAGTGCGATGAACGCGTGCAACGCACACGGGGGCAACTTTTGAATCTTGCAAAAGATAAAAGGATCAAAGGATACACATTGCATGAATTTGAGTGCCACGCACAGAAGACATGGTCCGAGGTCAAAACGGAGGCCGGTTGAGCGTCGGAGATACACTTTCTTGCACTTTCTTGAGCTATGAAGACCAAAAACCACTCATATTGCCTAAAAAAGGTTGTGGGAACACCACCGGCCGGAAGGGGGAGCCACCGGCTGTCCACCGGCTGCAAATAAATTCCATCGGCACAATATTCTGCCGGCCGGCACAAAATGTTGCCGACCGGCAAAAAGTTCCTGAGTCGAGGCAGATTTGACATTTCACCTCGGTCTTTTTAAAATAGGGTTTCTAAACCCTATTTTCTTATTTCTCCTTCGCCGAAAATCCCTTCCCTCTCTCTCTAGAGTGTTTTTCTCTCCTCTTTTCCTTGTTTCTTCGCGTTCTCGCGCCCTTTTCGTCGTCGGATTCGCGATTTCCTTCACGTTTCGGACATTTTCCACCGATTAAATTTCATTTCGGTGCGCCTTTTGCTATTTCCGCTTTTTGGGACTTGTTCCCCTCGAGTTTCTTGAGTTTCACGTCTTTTCCCCATTCCGGCTTTTTCGGCCATTTCCACCCTCCCGGGGGTTGACTTTTCGGTTGACTCTTCGTATTCCGACCCGATTTTTCATTCTCCGACCATTTTCTCATCATTCTTGACATGGCCGACGACATTCCACGCGGTGGGACTCCCTCGGATCACGAGATGGATCCCAGGGTTGAGCTCCTTCCGTTGAGGGAGCGCCCGTTCGACCCGGCGACCTACCGGTCGGCGATTCATGTTCTGCCACCCGACGGACTGTGCCAGTTCAGGAGTTTCGACATGGCGTTGGATCCCGAGCTCCTTCTACGTGAGCCTGCCTCTCACCTATCCTTCGGCGCTTCCGAGGTAACTTTCTTTCTCTGTTTTATTTTCTGCAATGTAGAAGGTTAAACTGTCAACTGCTATAACTGATTATAGTCTTTAACTGCTTAGTTCCAATACACTGATACACTGTATATTGTAGTCGATTACAAACGCACTTGCAACTGATTATCTGTTTAAGACTCACATGCGCGCACACACTGCTATAGCCTTGAACACACTTAAAACACGGCACACACTGTATTTCACTGCAACACCGACACCCGATACCTGTTTGAATCTGAAAATATGCACGTATGCCACATTGGCACTGAACCACTCAAACACGCTGACGCATCACACGTTGTAGTTCACTGTAAAACACTGGTACCCGGTATCTGTTTGAATCTGAAAAACTTGCACGCATGCCAAATTTGCACTGAACCACTCAAACACGCTGATGCATCACACGTTGTAGTTCACCATAAGCACACCGGCACCCGGTATCTGTTTGAATCTGAAAATACGCACGCATGCTAGATTTGCACTAATTCACTGCTTCTTCAAGACTGTACATTTTATATTGCTTTGCAATTACTTGTCTGAAAACAGGGAGACTCCCATACCATTCGCGGGTATGGGAACACTGTCGCTCGCGAGTGGTACGCGGCCGAGCTTTCCGACGCAGTTTCGCCACATTGTGGACCAGGCCGGCTTTGGCGCATTCTGCCGGGGGACCTCTCCAGGCTTACTACATGCAGACCTCTCCTCCCGCTCTGGTGGAGAGGTGGTTGGGACAACACCGATCATTCACTTTTTCCGCGGCAGGGGAACATGACGATACCCCTTATGATTTCTCGGTGCTCACAGGCATTGGGTGGTAGGGGTGATCCGATCCCCTTTGACATTGACTGACGATGACCCGGCTCAGGTCTACTTGCTCGGCGGCGGCAACCGCCTCTGCGCGTCCCGGCTTCGTCCGGTACTCCTGGTTCGAGGTGCAGGTTCCGGGTCCAACCCCTCCTCGTTGATGCAGAGCTCCGATGACCCCAGAGGCCGTGGAGAGATATGCACGCGGCTTTCTGATGTTTTGTTCGGGACGACTCTCTTCGCCGACCGGGCGAACACAGTGCCTCTCTGCCTTCTCAACGCACTGGTGGATGTCCGGGACATCTTGCATTTTGACTGGGGTGGTGCCGCTCTGGCCACTCTGTATGGATATATGAGCTCAGCCTCCCGCGGTAGCGGACAGTTGCTCGGGGGCTACTGGCGCGCTTGGGAGGTACATTTCTTTTTCTGCCTTTCATTTCAGTTCTTTATTTCCTGTACTCTGCACACTGCACACACTGTAGTCTGCTTTACACTTGCTGTATACTGTACACACGGCACACACATACTCTGCTTCACACTGACTGTACACTGCTCACACTATACACTCTGCACCATACACTGCACAACACACGGCTCTGCCATTTCTGCTTTCTATTCTGTATTCTGCTTTATCTGATAAACGCACTGGTATTTGTCTTGCAGTTGTGGGTTTACGCCTACTTTCCTAGGCTCGCTCCTATACCCGATGCAGAGACCCCTCTGGTCGTCCCTTTTCACCACGCCGCTTTGACAGGAGATGCGTGCGGAGGCCCCAGGAGACCTTCACTTTTTCCGCCGCTACTTCGACACCATCTCCTCTGCCGAGGTATGTTTTACTTGCAGTTCATTTAAGCTTCGTCTTTCCACTGTATATTAGCCATAACAGTAGGTAACAAACTGTATTTCAATTTCAGATCACCTGGCAGAAGCCTTGGGCTCCTTCCTTTGCCAGCCGTGGCGCGGGATCGGTTTTGCCGGCACCGTTGATACCTCACATTTCCGGATTCTGCTCGAGGGGCCCGGTCTGTCGGCTTGGTACCTGGTGAGCGTTTCTTGCGTCAGACCCTAGGCCTACCTGAGTAGATAGTCCCGGTGCACCCTCCTGAGCACATGCGGGATACTAAGAGTTCACTGCCGAGCATATGGCAGACTATACTATCGGCTGGGAGGCGGACGACTTCCGAGGCGAGGGCGATTACTCGGAGTACGTCCGGACCTTCATCATGCGACCTCTGAGCGGCGGCCGCCGAGTAGAGAGTGGGACCAGCGGCGCCAGCGGCTGGAGCAGGAGCTGGAGGGGGAGTGCCGAGGAGGGCTCGAGTCCGTGGCAGAGGTGGAGTTCAGCGAGGGCGAGGGACCGCTGGCCTGCTCTGGCCCGCTGCATTGACTTTCCAGGACAGGGTGGGGCGACCTATCAGATCCCCTTTGCTCCTCCACCGAGCTGACCACGAGTTTGTCGGTGTCCCCAATTGCCTCCGGTATGTATTACTGCATCTTCGTCTTGCACTGTTATTTCATTTCAGTTTATTGATATTCCACAGAATATTGATGCATCTGATACTTTTGCAGGCGTCTTCTGAGTACACCCGGCAGTCATTGGAGATGAATGCCTCCATGATGGGGATGCTACAGCGGACATTCGACCTCCTAGCCCTCTACTACAGCATTCCGGTATGTTCTTTCTGACCACGGCCTCAAACCATACACAAACTGCTTTACATAATCTGATGCACAACACAACATCTGATAAACTGCTCACGGCATCTGCACACTGTACTTACATGCACACCCTGCACTAACTTACTGTTACAGCATACATACACTGTACTCATACACTGCATTCTGCACTGATTTACTCACTGCTCACGGCATTCACACACTGTACTCATACACGGCATTCTGCACTGGTACTGCTCACGGCGTACATACACTGTACTCATACACTGCATTCTACACTGGTAAACTGCTCACGGCGTACATACACTGTACTCATACACTGCATTCTGCACTGGTTTACTGCTCACGGCGTACATACACTGTACTCATACACTGCATTCTGCACTGATTTACTGCTTACGGCATTCTGATGCATTTGTCTTTCATGCTTTTTCAGCTTCCCTTCCAGATTCCTCCGGTGGGCGGCGCTCCAGCTGGACCTCCCATTTCTAGTCGGGATGGCAGAGCATATCCCCACCAGAGGGGGGCACTCATGTCGGGAGAGCTCGCGGGCTCTGGTTCCGGATGATGAGTCTGAGGCAGAGACAGAGGCGGAGGAGACTGATGATGGCTAGGACTCGAGCTCAGACGGTGATGCCCCTAGTGGTGCCCCTATTGATGAAGCTCCTGGACCTTCGTCCAGGAAGAGGACCAGGACAGATTGATGGCCCCGGAGGCCTTTTTGACATTGGATACAGATTTTGCTATTTTTCGTTTCTTTTTTGCACTTTCCCCTTTTGTTAGTAGTTAGGGTGCTTTGTACTGCCGCAGGTAGATTTTGTTTCCAAAACTTATGTACTTGAAAAGATGATATGAAATGAAACAAACTTTTTGTCTGAAAAAGAGTGTTTACATTTGTGTATATTTCATACCTTGCATTGTATTGCATCATATTGCACCTCAAATATAAATGATATTGATCTGTTGTCTGAACAAATGAACACTTGTAAATTGAGCACTTGCACTATGATGATCAGATAACCAACCAACTAACAGCAAACAACTTATACAAATCACTGCTTGAACTAAATACACAGCCCATGCTCTACTGGGGATTGATCTACATACAGCCCATAACACAGCACTTGGTTCATTCTGCGCACAGCAAACCCTGAACAAACAACCCAATCTGACAAGACGGATCACAAAACCGACACGGTTGTAGTTGAAACACACTCGGATGTCCCAAATTTTCCCTTTCTTTCTCTTGCTTCGCACGAATGTAGAGAATGGCACAGCATCCTGAGCACAAACGATTAATCTTTGAAAAGGGGTTTCACAACCGGGGTATCGAGCCTACCCAGAACACAGCGAGACAGACTCAAACAGAGAAACAAAAGGCACACGACCTAACACACGAGATACACTCGGAAAAGACTCATAGCCAAAATCGAGACCACAAATCAAAAGACACGACACGCGGACATGTTTACAAAGAGACCTCAAATCTCGAGGAGCCAATTCCTCCGGGTATTATTTCCCACCCTTTCTGATTTGTGATACTCACATCACTCGGCCCTCAGGCTCGGTTTTTCTCTCAAAACCTTCTTCTTACTTCTCTCTCAACTTACTCCTCTCTATTCTTTATTCTCTCATTTTTCATCCCTCCCCAGGGTGATTGATGGATGAATAGGAAGTCGCAGGTTCACACCCAGCACTGTTAGCTCATGGCTATTCCTTCTAACGAATGGAGCGTCTTTCTGGCAAGTATGTTGGCGGGGGAAAGACAGAAGACCTGACTCAATTGTGCCCCTAGTTCGTCATTCTGACCATTTTTTGTTTTCTTCCTAAAACAGTTCTGACCAAAATGAGAGTTGGATTAGCACACTTATTCGATTTTTGACTTGAAAATCATGTGAATCTAGCTGTGAGCACTGAAAATTCTCCTTTTTGGGTCCAAACATGGTCCAATTTTGAAAAATGAAGTAGTTTTCGAGAAAATTAGTCAACTTCAGTAAAAATTCTCAAAAACTATTTTTGCAAACCGTCAACGCTCAACGAGCGCGGAACTTACCCTCGAGATATGCAACCTCGGATCGGAGGCAATGGAAAATTGCCCCTGGCTTAAAGGGGGATAAGGCAACGGAAAGTTGCCCCTGGTTTAGATGGCAACTCAGGGCAACTTATGGCAATGCATGGCAACGGAAAGTTGCCCCTTGTTTAGATGATGCCGCGGCACATTGTAAGCCAGTCATTGATGATAACGATCGGACCCTCAGACACGGAGGAGATGAAGGCGGTTTGAATCAATATATGGACACAGTCACCTGGAAGGTGTTGGTGGTTGGACTTCAAGAGGAAGTTGGTCACGTAGTTCCAGGTTGCTGCAATCGAGACATTGGATTCGGAGGAGGCAAAAGTGATCAAAACCATGACATGGATGAGACTATGGAAGCGTTGGGGGCTGGACTTCAGGATGAAGTTGCCTACGTATCCCAAACATGGGAATCAAGCCTTACGTAGTTCCGGTTAAGGTACACTCGGGTATTTTAACCTTCACTGTTTAGGCTCTAACTTTTGCCAAGGTGCCCAATGCGGGTTTTCGACCTCGAGCTATGTTTTTCTTTTTTTTTCTTTTCTTTTCTTTTGCTTTTCATTTCTTTTTCTTTGCTATTTTTTTCTTTTTCTCTTCTTTTTTGTTTCTTTTTGTATTTTTCTTTTTTGTATTTCTGTATTTCTTTGAATTTTTTCTCTTTTTTCTTTTTTTATTCTTTTCTTTGCTCTAACTTTTGCCTGGGTCGCCCTTCCGGGTTTTCGGCCCAGCGAGCCTCTCAAAGGGTAAAAGTGTAGCTTTGTCCATGCCAAATGTTTTTGAGATCCCGAAGTCATCTGAATCCAGGAGAATGGGTGTCATTGATTTGCAGAAAGATCCACCTTTGGCTCTTCGAGCACATCGGATATTTTTTGCCCCTAGTTCGAGGGGTGCTTCTGATCTAGCTTTGCAAGCTTCTTCTGATGAGATCTGATCTTCTTGATCTGACTTTGGTGCCTCTTGTTCGAGGGCTGCTTCAAAGCTGGCCACACAGGCCGCACATCATGATGTCCTTTGAACGTTCTGAATCCAAGTTCAAGGTTTGAAAGCAAAGGGGTTGAGTCTCGAGGCCGAGAGCGATCCTGGCACAATCTCAAGAGCGATTCCACACAGGTCTTTGCAACTGCGCAAAACATTTTTTTTGAAAGTTTTTAAGAAAGCGACAAATCGCTCGCGCTGAAGATAGTGTGGAACCAGTCTGGATCAAACCAGGGTCCTTCTCAGTACTCACGCCGACAAGCATGATTTCATTCATTAAAAGCTTAGCATGCGTTCCTTTTTTCTCAAAATGATCAAAATTTTTTACAAAACCCGAGGAATTCCTTCCCCTTCGTTTTCATCACCGCAGTGTTCGAAAAGGGTTTTACGAAAAGCTTAGGTCATTATAACGATGTTTAAGGCACAAGAGAGTAGGCGGTACTGTCGTTCCATTCACATCTCTGGCACGGCTGACTCATAGCAACAAATACGGAACGTGATAGCCACAGCTGTTTCATTCAGATTTGTTGGCATAACTGGCTCCTCGGCAGAAACAGACTCAAAAAGCAAAAACAAAAATAAACAAAACGGTGTTTGAGGCAACAACCCCGAAATCACCTGGTATTCTATACAAGAGGGACTGACTCATTACAACAAGACAGACCCTTAAGCAAAAGACTGACTCAAACAATGAGACAGACTCAAACAAAACAAAAGACTGACTCGACACCCAAGTCAGAATTTACAAAATTAACATTAACAGATGCCAAAAATGCGTGCCAAACGCCACATCCAAAAATGCGCCAGCATGCCCGCAGGCGGTTCACCTTCTGATTACATACTCGCAGTATCTGTGTCCTCAATCCAACAACTGGTGGTGACGGACTTTGCTGAGGTAGGCGGGAGGATAACCTCGTTGTCAATCAAATCTTGCACCTCATGCGGAGGCGGAAACAATTGTCGTAGCATGGCCTGTCTGCTGGTGGTACGCACAGTACAGAGCAGCATCATGTGTGGCAGGGAGATTCTTCGGGAGGGCGAGGCTCCAGGGTTTAAGGCCCCTCTCGGCAAGGATTTGAAGTGCCTTGGACAATGGCATGTAGAGAGCATGGAAGACCCTGCGCCCTCGGGGCAGGTACTTTGGCCTGAGCACTCTTGCTAGATGCACTAGCGAACGGATCGGCGGGGCGGCCTTGGATTTCTGATCTTTCCGGATGCAAGGTTGGGAGGGGAAGAACTGTTTTGGCATGACGGGGCCTATCCCGATTCTCTGATTGACTGGAACTGCCCTCAGGCGGAGTGGGGAAAGCGTCCTCCACAGCTTTTGACATAACTGCGGATATCTGTTGCTTGTTCATCCCTCCGGCTTTCAAAGCCTCTACTGCCCACAGCAGTTGTTCGATGGGTCGGCATCTGCCTTCTCTTGCCTTTGTCTCTGGCCTCGGCCTGATCTAGAGTTTGGTTTGATGCGTCGTTGCCATAGCTGGAGGTCATCTCCGGTTGGCTGAGTTCAATTACAATTCGTCCCAGTAGCGGGGGCTCCTGGGGTACAAAGCCTCCGGCATATGGTGGCTGGCGGTGAAACAGACATCCATAGGCGAGATCCGCCACGGATCTTTGAAGATCACCTATCATTCCCATTAGTTCAAATGTAGTAGGCTCGCGAGCCTGATATAGTTGAGGAGTCCATATTGGATGTGCGGCAGGCGACCTAGGTGGATGCGGCATGTCAACCGTAGTCTCATCTTGTAGGGTGATTCCCTGACTCAACGCGGCCGTCATGACCACGATCTCTTCTGAATTCTGCGTCATGCTCAGTCCTGCCTCAGCAAGGAGAAGACACTAGCTGTTCCGGATCGACCCTCTGAATCCTGAACTGAAACGGAAAACAAGCAGTATTTCAGCCCCAAACAGATCAAACACGGATGTAGCCGGACAACTGTACTCTACTACTGATCACTGTTCCCCAGAATTACTGTTCAAAACTGAACTGATACCCGCAGACACAACTGATTCTCAACAATACTGATACCAGTGCCCTCAGGCCTGATGCTCAAACTTTGCAAACTGATATATGCGTTCCCCTGCAGAGATACACTCTAAAAAGCACATAGCAGATAAATGAGAGCCAATACACCCCTATGTTGGGTAGGGTTTCCCTGTCCTATTTTGTCAGGAGCTAGGGTTTCACTACACAGCGGTTTCAAACAACCTATATCGGGTAAGCAACCTGTCCTAGTTTGGAATGGTCACTATGGATTCCGAATATGCACTAGGTCGAATGGTCAAAAAGGGTGCCCCGGTAAAACCGGGGTTTGTGTTCCCATACTGGCAGAGCCCGCAACCGGTCAGCCTTATGGTCATGCCTTGACAAGACAAGCCTCCGGCAAACCGCTCAGGAATAGCAGATGGCCAACACGGTGTCCTAGGCGCACCAATGCACATGCAATGCAAAGAACACATAAGTGTAGTCAAAACAGGATATCACGAGTTCGAGTCAAGCTCTCTAAAATCCCCAGCAGAGTCGCCAGAAACTGTAACAGCGCCCGCGGGGGACCTCGCTACAGTTCGGACTCCCCTTTTTGTTTGTGGTTCTAAATCTTGAACCAAAGAGTCCAACTCTGGCAAATCGTTTTGAAGAAAAACAGATTTTTGAAAAGTAGTGCCAAACATGGACTGCTTTGCCAGATTACAGAGTCGCCACCTAAATATTTTTTAAAATGGGAAATTTAGGAAACCCTGACTCGGTGCCGAAGGCCACGTGTCCGTCATAACCAAAGTAGTCTTGGCTCGGGAGCTTGGGTACGATCGGGGAAGGTCAGCTATGAGCACCCCCTTTCGCCCGGTTCGAAGACCGGCCTCTACTAACCGTGATATCCGATTTTGAAAACATTACATGCTCTTATTCCAATTATTAGCCTAGAATTACTATGTTATGCGCGCAGCAAACAAGTATAGACTAGATTGCCTAATTCGGAAATAATCATTGCATATCCGTTTTTTTTGAAAGCGTTTCGGGTTTGCTACTCGCAAGTAGGCTAAAATAC
Organism: Camellia japonica; assembly: GCA_030407325.1. Classification (NCBI taxonomy): domain Eukaryota; kingdom Viridiplantae; phylum Streptophyta; class Magnoliopsida; order Ericales; family Theaceae; genus Camellia; species Camellia japonica. The sequence goes on along the minus strand of JAPPVO010000059.1, from coordinate 159,628,049 downwards.
GGATTTCAATGAGTTTTCCAACTCAAGCAATCCAACCTCCACCCACAGGCATTCAAACAGTTTATCTCACATAAGCACTTAGCCGCATGGTAACATACTGTCATGGCAACATTCACACGCATGTGGTATGCTAAAGCGTAAAATACTTACATCGTACTCCGTGCCAAAACAAGAAACTAGTTAGCAGACATGCATGTCCCTAGTCATGTTAAGTGGCTAATGCAACACAGGCAAGGATGCAATTTAGAGTAGGCTCGGCTAACCCTAAAATGGCACGTGAAATGCACATTTGATGCACGTATTCAAGTTGGAATTTAAATACAATGCAGTTTGTATGATGTACCGAGCCCGGTGCATGTTTAGACAAATGCATGGATGCACGCATGCATTGCATAAGGTATGCTAAAATAGACGTGCCCTAATCTACCATCATAAGCAGGTAAATAAAAGGGAAGAAAGAAGTGGGGGTTGGAAGACATACAAACCACTCACCCACACTTATTACAAATTTGCCCCCACTCGGAGGGACCAAAAATAATACAGATTAATTAACTACGCAAACTAATTAAAATATTACAGTCCAACTAAATTAATCAAATAAATTAATTAATCTAATTAAAGCAGTAAACCGCCTCGAGATGAGGGCCGGATGCAACGCATGCTCGGGACTTGCTCGGAATTGCACTGCCATGCTTAGATTGCCTCTGTTTTCCCTGCTTTGCATCTCAGAAGACTGCCAAAGTCTCAGGAGTGCCTCCCAGGACACTGAGGGACATCATCGGCTGAGTAGGACTTCCACCGGCATCAGCATGAGGTCACCGGCACAAAATTCATCCATCGGCCATCAATAGACTGCCGGTCGGCACTAAATACTGCCGGCCGGCACTGAATGTCTGCAGAACCTGCAACTCACAGCAGCAGAGGGCAAAAACTTGCATGGCAATGTAATTCCAACAATGTGTGCACCAATCATGCCCCTTATCATATTTGTGACTCAAAGGGGCATGTGCCTCGATTCTCGGGCCACCAATCACGCATTTCCATGCATGATGGCCCAAAGAACCAAATGTGCAACTTCTATTTCAAATGCATGCAAACCAAACAAACACACAAGGGTGCTAAGCCTCTATCATGACTTGGTCAAGAGGTAGAGCATGCATGTTTATGTGATGCAATCCTAGACATGTCAACTAGTATGCAATCATGCCAATGCAAAGGAGCATACAAGCTAACAAACATACAAGGCATGAAACACCAATGTCAACCATCAAGTATGCAAGGTGTAATGTGGGTGTCCAAGCATGCAAACAAGCATGTGACTTCATTCAATCATGTTAGTCCTAACATGCATTTACTTACCAATACATTACAACACTCAAGGAGCATATGCAAGCAACAAGAGGATGGACTTGCACATAGGTTAGGCAGCTCTAAATAAGCCTAAAATCAGTGGCCAAATGCCATAGAAGTGAAGGCTAAGATATATGCAATACATGCACACATGCAAGCATACATAATCCAACACTTAGGCATAAACAAGCAACTCTTAAGAACACTTAAAAGAGGCTAACATGGACATATTAACATGCATATATAAGCTTTAAAATCATGTTGGACATGGTGCCAAACCAAGCAACAAAATAGACTAAGCATGCAACAAATGGTCCAAGCATCCAAGGCAAGCCAAAGGAGACCTAAACCATGGCTAAGCCAACCAAGCCTCACAAGGCCAAGAAGGCTTAAAACAGGTCTAAGGCAGCCCTAGACCATACAAAAGGGACCTCCTAGATGGCATCTAAGTGGCTCTAGAGCAAGGCACACACAATGACCAAATCATTAGGCATACAACATATGCTTTCAAAACTTCAAAGAGGCATGCAAGGCAATCATTCAAGCATGTCTAAGGGACTGAAATAGCATGCTAAATGGTTCCAAACCATTGAAAATAATGCAAGCAAGGCATGCTATACTTTCATGCTCTTAAGGCCAACAAGCCAAATGCAAAGAGGCTATGTGATGCAAGCTAAGATCGACCAAAGTAACCATGGACAGACCTTATTCATGGAAAAATAAGCATACAAGCTTCATGAATCTAAGCCTAAAACATGTTAGAATAGAGGCACACAACCTAATGCATGTTAAAGGACTAAAGAGGCATTACAAAGCATCTATGCAAAACATGCAAGGAGTACTAAAACCAACATGATACAAAGTTATAATATGGCAATATGAGCACAAAATACAGCCATGGCATAACCAACAAACAACCAAACATGGGGCTCCCTCAAGAGGCAAAATAGGTCCTTTTCAAGGACAACAAGGAGAGGGGGTGACCCTCTCCTTCTTGGGACTTCAAGGCATCATCTTCACCACTGAAATCCCTCAAGATTTCAGTGGTGAAGAGACCCCAACACCAAAATCCCGGAGCTCTCACAAAATAGCACAAAATGAGGCCTTTTCAAGGCCTAAGGGTGGTCAAACCTCCCCAAAGCACAAAACACTCTTAACCAACAATAAAGAGGACTAAAAAACAGAACTTTTTTGTATTAAATGCTAAGCACAAAAACAGTTCTAAACTATGCAAAAATGGAGTGCAAAAATGGGGTAAAAAGGGGTAGTTTCTTACCCTTGAAGACCACCTTCACAAAGGTTGATGTTGTTGCTTCCTTGAGCTCAAATCCAACCAAAAACTTCAAGAACCAGCCCTTAGAACCTCAGTAACCGAAGGAAGGTGAAACACTAGGTGCTTGTGTGCAATAATATGGATTAAAGCACCTAGTGTAGAAACAAGAGAGGAAAAGAGAGATAGGATAGATACACAAGTTCTAACCTAGAACCAGAGCTTCTTCTCTGTCTTTTCTCTCTAAAAATGTCTAATTTTTCTAACCCTTGAGCCAAGAGAAGAGAGCCCTCTCTTATAGGCAACAAAGCTTACAAGCTAAGCAAACCAAAGGCTCATCCCTCCATACACGTGTATGGAGGGGAAACAAATGCTATACAGCTGCTTCAAAATATCTCAAAAAGCAACTGAACAGTAGTCGGCAGGGCAAAATTGTCATTTTGACAAAATTGACTGCCGACCGGCACAAAAGAGTGCCGACCGGCAATATAGTGCCGATGGCAACACCAACCAGCCGGTGGCCTCTAGCCACTGCCGGTGGTGTGTGGGGATGCCTCACAAGGCATTCCCTGCCCCTCCAAGGCAAAGCACAAGTGTTTAGTGCAAAACCAGACACAAAACGGTCAAGTTCGGAGGTCCTGAGGCAAGGCGCGTAGCCGAGAACTCCGGGAACTCCAAACGAACACGAACATGGATAATCACCGAGTGTTCAAGCGGTGACGTCCAGGTCTTGAGGACGGTCAAAAATGGGGTGTCTACACATACAAGCCACAACACAAGCCATTCATGCAAGCATTAAAGACAACATGGAGAGGGGATGACCCTCTCCCATTTAGGACCTCAAAACCACCTCTCCACCACTAAAAATCCTCTGGATTTTAGTTGTAGAGAGGTCATGCAAAGACCAAACAATAGCCAAAAGGTATGGCCTAAAACAAGGCCTAACAAGGCCTTGGAGGGGGGAGAAAACCCCAAACCTCAAAGAAACCTTAAACAAAGTTCTAAAGCACAAAAAATCAGAACTTTTATCAGTTATAGTCGAGGCTTAAAAACAGATACAAGGATGGCTAAAAGCCTATGCAAGAAAGGGGTATATAAAGTAAAGATGCTCACCCTTGTAGACCCTCTTCAAGAACAATGCTCTAGCAGGTTTTTTGAGTTCAAAGCAACCCAAGAACACCAAAATCAACCTCCAAGGACCTCAGCTCCAAGAGGATAGTGTAATGCTAGGTGTTTATGTGCAAAAGTGTGAACAAAACAACCTTACACACACAAAATTGGATCAAAAAGGGGAATATAGATGCAAAGTTGTATCTCACTGTCTAACCCTAATTCTCTGAACCTCTGGAACCCTTGAGGAGGGAGGAGAAGCTCCCTCTTTATAGAATTCCAATCTTGCAAAGCTTCCAAAACAAGCTAAGCAAGAGACAAATCCCTCCATACACGTGTATGGAAAGGGTATATTGTGGATGCCAGCTGTTACAACTGGCATAAAATATCTGCCAAAAGCAGATGGAAGGGGGTCGACTAGCCAAAATGGCCAATTGACCAACAAAGGTGGCCGACCGACCACAAAAGGTGCCGACCGGCCACAACTTTTGGCCGATGGCAAGGAAACAAGGCCGGTGGCATCATGCCATGGCCAGTGAGGTGTGGGGATGGCCAACAAGCCATTTCCTGCCCTCAGAAGCAAAAACACAAGTGTTTGGTGCATAACCAAACACAAAGCAAACAAGTCGAGAGGTCTTGAGGCAAGGCGTGCGATCGAAACCTCCGAGAACTCAAGACGAACACAAACATGGATGAGCACCGAGTGTTCAAATGGTGACGTCCAAGTCTTGAGGACGGTCAAAAATGGGGTGTCTACCGTCGTGCACACATGTGTTGCAAGTACCTTGCTTTCTCTCTCTGTCTTGCGTTTGTTGCAGAAAATGTAGAAACCAGGAGAAGAAACTGGTCGGCCGACCAGGTTTTCTGGCAGGCCAACCACCTTTTCTGGTTTTCACCACCAAGGGTGGTCGGTAGGTGGTCTCCAATGCCTATAGCTGGTCGGCAGCCTCCCCTAGATTCCCAGGGTAGAGTTTCATCTCCTTGGAGCTTTGTGCAAGTTTCTAAAATCAATTGCAAACAAAGGCGAGCCGGGGCATCGCGATGGATTTCCCGACAAGGCGACTCGAGCATGCATGCATCTTTTATCATTCAAAGCAGAGCTGGGGCAGCCCATTTTACATAGTTTGCATGCTAGTTTAGTTAATTCGTTAATTAGCTAGTGTTGTGTAATAATTAGTTAATTCGATTCTGTATTATTTATTCGGACCCTCTGAGAGAGGGCAATGTTGTAATAAGTGTGCGTTTGTGTGATGTATGTCTTCCAACCCCACGTCTTTCTCCCTTTTATTTACCAAATTATGATGGTTAGTTTTAGGGCACGTTTCAATTAGCATCCTTATGCTTGTATGTTTGCATCTATTCATCTGTTTTGCATACACCGGGCTCAGCGCATCATACTAACTGCATCGTACTTCAATTTCAAGTTGAATACATGTTAACTGTAGCCTCTCATATGCCATCTTAGAATAGCCGAGCCTATCTTAGTTGCACTCTTGCATGTGTTGCATTAGGCATCTTAGCATAGTTAGGATTCATGCATGTTTTCTAATTAGCTTCTTTCTTTGGCCCGAAGTACTCGGTAAGTGTTTATGCTTTAGCATCCTTGCATGCGTGTGAGTGACTGCCATGATAGCATGCTTACCATGAGGCTATGTGCTTATGTGATATAATTGCCTGAATGCCTGTGGGTGAAGGTTGGGTTGATTGAATTGGGATAATTCATCGAAACCCGTGTTTTAGCCTACTGGCGAATAGCAAACTTCAATCCATTTTCAAAACAAACGGATATGCGATGTTTTGTTCCAACTTAGGCAATCTAGTTTATACTTGTATGCTGTGCGCATCACATAGTAATTCTAGGTTAATAACCAGAATAAGAGCACATGTGTTTTCAAAAATAAGATATCATGCTTAGTAGTGGCCAATCTTTGATCGAGCGAGCGGGGGTGCTCATGAAATGACCTTCCCCAATCGTACCCAAGTTCCCAAGCCGAGGCAACTTTGGTGATGACGGACACGTGGCCTTAGGCATGAGTTACAGTTTCCTAAATTCCCCCAAAATAAAATATTTAGGTGGCGACTCTGTATCTGGCAAAGCAGTCCATGTTTGACACTTCTTTCTAAAATTAGTTTTTTAAAACGATTTGCCGGATTTGGACTCTTTGGTGATTTATCGATCTTGCATTGCACTTTGCGAGATTAGATTCAGAACCGTGACATCGAGTCTGAACTGTAGTGAGCCTAATGAACAAAACAAAATTTTCTTGGGATGTTCGGGGACGTCTACACACCACATGTGATTGATAATGACTATAAGAAAGCGAGGCATTTTGAAGGTGGGCTTCGAAGTGACATATTAGAAAGGGTGAATGTCTTGAAGCTAGAAACCTATATTGGGGTGCTAGACCGGGCCATAATATCAGAAGCTAACATAGCTAGACAGGCTAAGCCAACAACATAATGGAAAGGCAATAAAAGGCAAGGCTTCTTTTCGAAGAAGAAATTTTTGAAAAAGCAAAACACAGGCTCCTCAAGTACTTCGAATTCTTCCCGAGACACATCTCCTACATGCAACATTTGTAGCAAAAGGCACCGTGGGGTTTGTTATCGTGTGTCAGGAGCCTGTTTCAAATGTGGTAAACAAGGGCACATGGCCTGAGATTGTAATCAAAATAGTGGGAAGCTAGCTGCTAGCTCGACTGCATCGATCCCGAAGCCGGGAAATACTATGAGATTTGCTACCACCGGGGATACCGTGAGACAAGGGAGAGTTTTTGCACTTGTTCTGGGCGATACACGGAATGCCAATGCAGTTGTCTCAGGTACTATTTCTATATGTAATCAGGATGCTTTTGTGTTAATTGACTCCGGATCCACACACTCTTTTGTGACATGTGCATTTGCATCTAGACTGGGTAGACCTCTAGAATTACTGCCATATCTGCTATGTGTGTCTGCTCCATCTGGGGAATCTGTATTGTGTGAATCTATACACCGGTTTTGTGACGTGCATATTAAGGATGCTATCATATATGTAGATTTGTTGCCCTTGAACTTTAGACATTTTGATATAATTTTGGGCATGGACTGGTTAACCAAATATTGTGCCACCATTGATTGTGTGACCAAACGAGTTGTATTTAAACCACCAGAACATACAGAAATTGTGTTTGTGGGTAATGGGGTAGTGCCTCCACCTTATTTGATATCTGCAATGAAAGCATGTAAACTGATCAGGAAAGGGTGCTAGGGTTACTTGTGTTATGTGTTGTCTGAACAATCTGTAGATGTTGAATTGAATAATATCCCCATTGTGAGAGAATTCCCAGATGTGTTTCCGAATGAATTACCAGGGGAATTGGTAGATAGAGAGATAGAGTTCACTATTGAAACTGCATCAGGCACCCAGCCTATTTCTAAAACTCTCTACAGAATGGCTACTGCTGAAATGAAAGAACTGAAAGAACAGCTGCAAGACCTGCTTGACAAGGGGTTTATCCGCCCTAGCACTTCACCATGGGGTGCACCAGTGTTGTTTGTGAAAAAGAAGGATGGAACCCTACTCTTGTGTATCGATTATCGGGAATTGAACAAGGTAACAATAAAGAATAAATATCCCTTACCCCGTATTGATGACCTGTTTGACCAGTTGCAGGGATCACAAGTGTTTTCCAAGATTGATTTGAGATCCGGATATCACCAGCTGAAAGTAAAGGCAAAAGATGTTGAGAAAACCGCATTCAGAACGAGGTATCGTCATTTTGAATTTCTTGTTATGCCATTTGGGGTGACTAATGCTTCGGCAGCATTTATGGACCTAATGAACCGAATTTTTAAAACCTACCTTGACAAATTTGTTGTGGTTTTTATTGATGACATTTTGATATACTCCAAGAATAGACTTGAACATGAACATCACTTGAGAACCATCCTGCAAATACTTAGGGAAAGGAAATTGTTTGCTAAACTAAAGAAATGTGAGTTTTGGTTGGATGAAGTTGTTTTCTTAGGGCATGTGATCAACAAGGAAGGAATTTCAGTGGACCCGCAGAAAATAGAGGCAATTGTGAATTGGCCTACACCGACCAATGTGACAGAAGTCCGCAGCTTCATGGGCTTAGCTGGTTATTACAGAAGATTTGTGAAAGACTTTTCCAAGATAGTTGTACCTCTTACCCAACTGACATGCAAGGGGCAATCATTTGAATGGAACGACGAAAGGGAATCTGCCTTTCATGAACTAAAAACAAGACTGACCACTGCACCAGTATTGACATTGCCCACAGGTACGGAAAATTTTGTAATTTTCAGTGATGCGTCTTATAAAGGTTTGGGTTGTGTGTTAATGCAGAACGGAAACGTCATTGCTTACACCTCCCGGCAGTTGAGACCACACGAGAAAAACTACCCAACACACGATTTGGAATTGGCCACAGTTGTGTTTGCTTTGAAAATCTGGCGACATTATTTGTATGGGGCAAAGTGTGAAGTCTACACGGATCACAAAAGTCTGAAATACTTCTTTACACAGAAGGAGTTGAACATGCGACAGAGAAGATAGCTGGAACTGATAAAGGACTATGATCTTGAGATTCAATATCACCCCGGGAAAGCTAATACAGTTGCTGATGCCTTGAGCAGAAAATCAACGGGGAGTTTGGCCTGTTTGCTTACTGAACAGAAAGAGATCTTGCAAGATTTTGAGAAGTCTGAAATTGAAGTGGTAATGTGTGAACAGGGCGGATTGATAGCCGCTATTACAGCTGAACCAACAATTATTGATGAGATTAAACAGAAACAGAAAGATGATGAACTCCTCAAGAAAGTGATTGATGAATTTGAGACAAGTCCAAAAGCAGAGTTTAGTATTGAAAATGAAGTGTTGAGATTCCGAAACCGAATGTGCGTCCCGGATATTCCAGAACTAAAGAGAAGAGTTTTAGATGAAGCCTATAAATTAGTATTTGCTATGCATCCGGGTAACAATAAAATGTATCGGGATCTGAAACAAACCTATTAGTGGCCTAAAATGAAGAAAGAAATTGCAGAATATGTGTCCAAATGTCTTCAGTGTCAGCAAGTTAAAGCTGAACATCAGAAATCGGGCGGTCTACTTCAACCTCTCCCTATTCCTGAATGGAAGTGGGAGCATGTGACTATGGATTTTGTTGTTGGCCTACCTCAGACTCCTCGAGGTATGGATTCTATTTGGATTGTAGTTGATAGACTGACTAAATCTGCACATTTTCTACCAGTTAGAACTACGTTTAATGCTTATAGATTGGCTACCACATATGTTGATGAGATTGTCCGTTTGCACGGAGTTCCGGTATCTATTGTGTCAGATAGAGATCCGAAATTTGTATCTAGGCTGTGGAACAGTTTACAGGTGTAGCGCCCGTGGGCCTCATGCTACAGTTCGGACTCCCTTTTTGTTTGTTGCGGTTTTTAATCTGAACCAAAGAGTCCAACTCTGGCAAATCGTTTTGAGAAAAAATAGATTTTGAAAAGAAGTGCCAAACATGGATTGCTTTGCCAGATACAGAGTCGCCACCTAAATATTTTTTAATGGAGAAATTTAGGAAACCCTGACTCGGTGCCAAAGGCCACGTGTCCGTCATTACCAAAGTTGTCTTGGCTCGGGAGCTTGGGTACGATCAGGGAAGGTCAGCTATGAGCACCCCCTTTCGCCCGGTCCGAAGACCGGCCTCTACTAATCATGATATCTGATTTTGAAAACATTATGTGTTCTTGTTCCAGTTATTAGCCTAGATTTACTATGTTATGCGCACAGCAAACAAGTATAGACTAGATTGCCTAATTTGGAAACAAGCATTGCATATCTGTTTGTTTTGAAAATGCTTTGGAATTTGCTACTCGCAAGTAGGCTAAAACACGGATTTCAACGAGTTTTTCCAACTCAAACAATCCAACCTTCACCCACAGGCAATCAGGCAGTTTATCTCATATAAGTATTTAGCCACATGGTAATCATGCTGTCATGTTAACATTCACACGCATGCGAGATACTAAAGCATAAATACTTACATTGCACTCCATGCCAAAACAATAAACTAGTTAGCAAATATGCATGTCCTAGTTCATGTTAAGTGGCTAATGCAACACATGCAAGGATGCAGTTAGAGTAGGCTCGGCTAACCCTAAAATGGCATGTGAAATGCTACAATTATCACGTATTCAATTTGGAATTGAAAATACAATGCAGTTTGTATGATGTACCGAGCCTGGCATGCAAGACAAATGCATGGATGCACGCATGCATAGCATAAGGTATGCTAATTTAGACGTGCCCTAATCTACCATCATAAGCAGGTAAATAAAAGGAAGAAAGAAGTGGGGATTGGAAGACATGCACACACACGCACCCACACTTATTACAGATTTGCCCTCGCTCGGAGGGACTAAAAGAATAATACAAATTAATAACTACGCAAGCTAATTAAATATTACAAATTCCCTAATTAGTTAACAACTAACTAAACTAGGAAAAACAGTAAACGCCTCGGGAGGAGAGCCTGATGCAACGCATGCTCGGGCCTGCTCGGAATTGCACTGCCATGCATAGTCTGCCTCTGTTTTCCCTGCTCTGCCCCTCCAAAGACTGCCAAAGCCTCAGGGATGCCTCTCTGGACATTGGGGGACACCACCGGCTGAGTAGAATAGCCACCGGCAGCTAGATATGGCCATCGGCTGGAAATGAGGCTATCGGCCACCAATACATTGCCGGTCGGCACTAAATATTGCCGGCCGGCCAAGAATGCCTGCAGAACCTGCAATTGACAGCAGCAGAGGGCAAGGCATAGCATGGCAATACAATTCAAGCAATGTATGCACCAACCAAGCCTCTTATCATGTGTACAACTCAAAGGGGCATGGTCCTTGGTTCTTGACCACCAATCGCGCATTTGAATGCGTGATGGCCCAAGAGGCCAAGTGTGCATCTTTCATTTCAAATGAAATGCAATGCAAACAAACAAACCAAAGCCCAATCCCTATCACTAATCAAGGGACAAAGCATGCATGCAAGATGCAATGCAACCTAGGCATGCAAGCTAAGGATGCAACATGGCATGGCAAGGCACTTATGCAAGCATACAAGCAAGCATGAGGCAATGCAAACTAATGAAAAGATGGACTTAAACATGATTTAGGCAGCTCTAAATAGGCCCAAAACAGTGGCCAAAATGCTAAGTTCATGAAGGCGAATGCTCATGCAAACACGCATAGATACATGGTTCAAGACTTAAGCATAATGAAGCAACTTTTAAACACATTTAAAAGGGACAAATATGGACTAATGGCATGCAAATGAAGCTTTGAAAATCATGCTATAGGAGGTGCCAAACCAACTAACAAGCAAGCAAAGCATGCAAAATGGCCAAGAATTCAAAGCAAGCTAATGATGCATTGAACTACACTTAGCAAGGCAAACATGGCATGCATTAAACAACTAAAAACAGATTTTTAGCATGTTAAAACAAGGCCAAAAGACCACTTAAATGGCATCTAAATGACTCAATTCAAAGGCATGCACAATGGTCAAAACATAGGGCATACAAGGCAAGCTTTCAAAGCTTCAAAGAGGCGTCCAAGGCAAGCATACAAGCATGTCTTAGGGACTGAAATGGCATGTTGGGTGGTTCCAAACCACCAAATCAAAGCAAGTAATGCATGCTACACATTCACACACTTAAGGCTAACAAGCCAAAATACAAAGGGACTATGCAATGCATGTCATGGCCGACCAAAATGGCTAAGGACAGACCTTAAACATGGCAAAATAAGCACAAAAGCTTCACAATGTCAAGCCTAAAACATGCTAGAACAAAGGTTTACAACCTAAGGCATATTAAGGCATAAACATGGCATTACATGGTAGGTATGCTAAGCATACATGGTGTACCAAAACCAACACACAACAATGTTATATTATGGCAATATAAGCATGAAATGCAGCCAAGGCATGATCAACAAACACTCAAGCATGATGCTCCCTCAAGAGGCCAAAAAGTGCCCTTTTCAAGGACAACAAGGAGAGGGGGTGGCCCTCTCCTTCTTGAGACTTCAAGGCACCATCCTCACCACTAAAATCCCTCAAGATTTCAGTGGTGAGGAGGCCCAAGCACCAAAGTCTCGGAGCTCACCAAAAATAGCACAAAAAGGAGCCTTACAAGGCCTAGGAGGGGTCAAACAAACCCAAACCACAAAACACTCTTAACAAACAATTAAGAGGGCTAAAAAATATAACTTTTTTGTATTATACACTAAGCACAAAAACAGTTCTAAGATAGGTAGAAAAGCAATGCAAAAATGGGGAATAAAAGGGAAGTTTCTTACCCTTGAAGCCCTCCTTCACAAACAATGCTCCAACAGCCTTCCCTGGCTTAAATCCAGCTCCAAAACACTAAAACAACCCTCCAAGGGTCTCAAGTCCAAGAAATGGTGTGTTAGTGTGTGTTTGTGAGCAAAAGTGGGACAAAACACACACTTATAGAGATAGAATATGTATCAAACCATAACCCTAGAATTCAAGCTTTACAAAAGCTGTCTAAAATGTCTAACCTTCATGTCAAGAGAAGAAGCTCTCCTATATAGGCAATTCCCTCTTGTAAGGCTTCCAAACAAGCCATTCAAGAGGGAAATCCCTCCATACACGTGTATGGAGGGGAATGGGGTGGGTGCCAGCTATCACAGCTGGCACAAAATATCTGCTAAAGCAGCAGATGAACAGTAGTCGGCTGGCCAAAATTGTCATTTTGACAAAATTGATGGCCGGTCGGCCAAAAAGAGTGCCGGTCGGCCAAATATATAGCCGATGGACACAAACAACAGCCGGTGGCCTCAAGCCACGGCCGGTGATGTGTGGGGATGCCTCATAAGGCATTCCCTGCCCCTCCAAGGCAAAACACAAGTGTTTGGTGCAAAACCAGACACAAAACGGTCGAGTTCGGAGATCCTGAGGCAAGGCGCGTAGCCGAGACCTCCGGGAACTCCAAACGAACACAAACATGGATAATCACCGAGTGATCCAACGGTGACGTCCAAGTCTTGAGGACGGTCAAAAATGGGGTGTCTACAGTTGCCCCTCTTTGACAGAACTCGAAAGTCATAACAATGACGGGAGTGAATGTCAAAGCCCAGAGACGACCCATTTTTGACAAGGCCGAAGACTTGGACAATCATGCAAGACAAACAAGGTATGCGCCCGAAGGCAGGGGCAAAATGCAAGACAATGCAAGAAGCCGAGCATAACTTATGATCATGCAAAGAAAGCTGTAACGAAGCACGCATGCGACAGTTTTAAGCTAGCATACACCAAACTACACTACAATGCAGAAAGGATGTAAGAGAACTATGCAATTCTCGATACGTCTCACACGGAGGATATAATACCTGTCCGGTTCGTCCGGTTGTACCGGCCTCAAATGAGCCGTACATACAATATCGTGCCTGCAAAGAAAACAACTTAACAGGTATGATATTGTTAGCAATATGCATGACAATGCAAGAATGAATGTAAAATGATATGCAATATATACAAAACAATGTATAAACAATGCAAATGATATGCAATGCAATCGAATCATGATTCAATAATGAGCGGTTCGAAACCACACAAATGTCAAATAGATTGATGGAAGTAACAAGTCTGTCTACCATAGAAAAGGTGCCGCAACCCTCAAACCAACATACCAGCGTGGAATAGGCGCGCACACATGCAGAACTATGAGTAATGTAGACGGACACAAGAACGAGTATTGGGTGGAATGACATAAGTGGGGTGACGACCCGCTGGGGAAAGAATAATGATCCTACACCGGATGCAACAATTACACTACAATGTAATATCTACAATGGATATGGCGTGCAGCCAAAACCGTATCTTGCCTAGGAAAGGCATGTACGCATACAAGCCATGTCTAACACAGAAAAGGTGCCGCAACCCTCAAACCAACATACCAACGTGGAATAGGCGCGTATACATGCAGAACTGTGTTTTGACGTGAAAAGTAAGGGCACATACCAGACCAAGCTCAACAAGGAAAGGCGCAAGCCATAGATGGAGGGTGATGCAGTGAATGCATGCAACTAAAATGCAATGGAGATGGATACAACGGATATGGCACGCGGGCCAAACCAAATCTTGCCTAGGAAAGGCATGTACACGTACAAGCCGTGTCTAACACAGAAAAGGTGCCGCAACCCTCAAACCAACATACCAGCGTGGAATAGGCGCGTACACATGCAAAACTGTGTTTTGACGTGAAAAGTATGAGCACATACTAGACCAAGCTCAACAAGGAAAGGCGCAAGCCATAGATGGAGGGTGATGCAGTGAATGCATGCAACTAAAATGCAATATCTACAGATATGCAATGGAATGTAAATGCAATATTTACAGTGGAAATGCATGGCAATGCACTATATTATGATGAAATGCATGACATATGCAATATCTACAATGGTGCATGACATATGCAATATTTACAATGTAATGCATGACATATGCAGTATTTACGACTTTTGAAATGCATGACGTATGCAGGTACTGTGCACACCAATGCACCGAAGGTCTTGCACCTTCCAAGGATTTAAGGTCTCCTAGACCGTTGTGCAAAACGATGCAAGGGATAATGCGTACTACAACGCATGCAGACATGCGCAACAATAAAGGTTTTACACCTTCGAAGGATTTAAGGTCTCCTAGACCGTGACAATGTGGTAAAGGTTTCGCACCCTTCAAGGATTTAAGGTCTCCTAGACCGTTGTGCAATGCGGTAAAGGTTTCGCACCCTCCAAGGATTTAAGGTCTCCTAGACCGTTGTGCAATGCGGTAAAGGTTTCGCACCCTCCAAGGATTTAAGGTCTCCTAGACCGTTGACAATGCGGTAAAGGTTTCGCACCCTCCAAGGATTTTAAGGTCTCTAGACCGTGACAATGCCGGTAAGGTTTCGCACCCTCCAAGGATTTAAGGTCTCCTAGAACCGTTGACAATGCGGTAAAAGGTTTCGCACACCCTCCAAGGATTTAAGGTCTCCTAGACCGTGACAATGTGGTAAAGGTTTCGCACCCTCCAAGGATTTAAGGTCTCCTAGACGTGACAATGCGGTAAAGGTTTTCGCACCCTCCAAGGATTTAAGGTCTCCTAGACCGTGACAATGCGGTAAAGGTTTTCGCACCCTCCAAGGATTTAGGTCTCCTAGACCGTGACAAAACGATGCACCAATGCAAGTGAGACACGCATGCCAATGTAGTAAACACGATGCCAATGCAAGTGAGACACGCATGCCATTAAGGAATGTAAAATGATGTAAATGAGACACGCATGCCTCAAAGGTGAAAAAATGCACATGAGACAGCATGCCTCAAGGATGTAAAATGATGCAAATGAGACACGCATGCCTCAAGAATGTAAAATGATGCAAATGAGACACGCATGCCTCAAGGATTGTAAAATGATGCAAATGAGACACGCATTGCCTCAAGGAATGGAAATGATGCAAATGAGACACGCATGCCTCAAGGATTGGTAAAAATGATGCAATGGACACGCATGCTCAAGGAATGGAAATGATGCAAAGGAGCGATGCCTCAAGGATTGTAAAATGAAATGCATGATAATGTGAATGAATTCGAATGTGTGAAATGCAAACAAATGGACTTAAATGCGTAACAACGCACGTGTTTTGGAAAGCATGACAATGCATGGTAAGGGAATGCACGACAACGCGAACGATGCGCGAGGCGACGTATGTATTGAAATGCATGACAATGCTTGTAATAAAAATGCAATGACAATTCATGAGAGATGTGCATGACAATGCAAGGGGTGCGTGTTACAAGCGTGTAGTACGTGCATAACAATGCAACTGTGAGGCGCATGACGGCGCGATGCAATGCACCGAAATAGTGCGATGAACGCGTGCAACGCATACGGGGCAACTTTTGAATCTTGCAAAAGGCAAAAGGATACAGAAGGATACATCATTGCATGAATTTGAGTGCCACGCACAGAAGACGCGGTCCGAGGTCAAAACGGAGGCCGGTTGAGCGTCGGAGATACACTTTCTTGCACTTTCTTGAGCTATGAAGACCAAAAAACTACTCATATGGCCTAAACAAGGCTTTGGGAACACCACGGCCGGAAGGGGAAGCCACCGGCTGTCCACCGCTGCAAAATAGTTTCATCGGCACAATATTCTGCCGGCCGGCACAAAATATTGCCGACGGCCAAAAGTGCCTGAGTCGGGGCAGATTCGACATTTCACCATGGGTCTTTAAAATAGGGTTCCAAACCCTATTTTGTCACTTCCCCTTCGCCGAAAAACATTCCTCTCTCTCTCTAGAGCCTTTTCCTTCCTCATTTCCTCGTTTTCTTCGCGTTCCAAGCCCGTTTCGTCGTCGGATTCGCGATTTCCTTCGCGTTTCGGACGTTTTCATCCGAACAAATCTTTGTTTCGGTACCTCTTTTGCCATTTCACCTTTTGGGGTTTGTTCCCCTCACTTTCCTCTTGATTTCCGTGCCTTTTTCACATCCGACTTTTCGGCCATTTTCCACCCTCCCGGGGGTTGACTTTTCGGTTGACTTTCCATATTCCAGCCGGATTTTCCTTCCTCCGGCTATTCTCTCATCATTCTTGATATGGCCGACGATATTCCACGGGTGGGACTCCCTCGGATCACGAGATGGATCCCGGGTCGAGCTCCTACCTTTGAGCGAGCGCCCGTTCGACCCGGCGACCTACCGGCCGGCGATTCATGTTCTGCCCCCCGACGGACTACGCCAGTTCAGGAGTTTTGACAGGGCGCTGGACCCAGAGCTTCTCTTGCGCGAGCCTGCATCTCACCTATCCTTCGGCGCTTTGAGGTAACATTTTTTCTCTGTTTTAATTTCTGCAATGTAGAACTTTTAACTGTCAACTGCCATAGCTGATTACATTCTTAGTTGCTTTAGCTCAGATGCTCTGATACACTGTGCATTGTAGTTGATCGCAGACACACTTGCAACTGATATCTGTTTAAGACCGACACATGCACACACACTGCACTAGCCTTAATCACCCAAACACACGGCACACACGTATTTCACTGCAAATTCACCGACACCCAGCATCTGCTTGAATCCGAAAAACTTGCACGCATGCTAAATTTGCACTGATCCACGCAAAACACGTTGACGCATCATACGTTGTAGTTCACTATAAACACACCGACACCCGGTATCTGTTTGAATCTGAAAAACTGGCACGCATGCTAAATTTGTACTGATCCACGCAAAACACGCTGACGCATCATACGTTGTAGTTCACTATAAACAAACCGACACCCGGTATCTGTTTGAATCTGAAAAACTGGCACGCATGCTAAATTTGCATTGATTTTGACTGTTTTTTCAAAACTGTACATTTTATATTGCTTCGCAACTACTTGTTTGAAAACAGGGAGATTCCCATACCATCCGCGGGTATGGGAACACTGTCGCTCGTGAGTGGTACGCCGAGCTTCCCGACGCAGTTCGCCACATCGTGGACCAGGCCGGCTTAGGCGCATTCTGCAGAGGACTCTCCAGGCTCACTACATGCAGACCTCTCCTTGCCGCTCTGGTGGAGAGGTGGTGGGACACCACCGATTCATTCCATTTCTCTGCGACGGGGGACATGACGATGACCCCTTATGATTTCTCGATGCTTACGCATCGGGGTAGGGGGTGATCCGATCCCCTTCGATACTGATATGGATGAGTGGGAGGCCGCTCAGATCTACTTGCTCGGCGAGCTGCCGCCTCTGGCGCGTCCCGGCTTCGTCCGATATTCCTGGTTCGAGGTGCAGTTCAGGGTCCAGCCCACCCTTGTTGATGCAGCCCGATGACTCAGGAGGCCTGGAGAGATACGCACGCGGCTTTCTCATGTTCCTGTTTGGGACGACCATTTTCGCTGACCGGGCGAACACCGTGCCTCTCTGCTTGCTCAGCGCACTGGTGGACGTCAGGGATATCTTACATTACGACTGGGGGTGGCGCCGCTCTGGCCACTCTCTATGGATATTGAGCTCAGCTTCCCGCGGCAGCGGAGTTGCTCGGGGGCTACTGGCGTGTTTGGGAGGTACATTTCTTTTTCTGCCTTTCATTTCTTTCTATATTTCTGTACTCTGTACACTGCACACACTGTAGTCTGCTTTATACTTGTTGTATACTGTACACACGGCACACACATACTCTGCTTTACATGACTGTACACTGCTCACACTGTACACTCTGCACAATACACTGCACAACACATGGCTCTGCTATTCTGCTTTTATTCTATATTCTGCTTTATCTGATAAATGCACTGGTATTTACCTTGCAGTTGTGGGTTTATGCCTACTTTCCTAGGCTTGCTCCCGTACCCGACGCAGAGACCCCTCTCGGTCCCGTTCTCGCGCGCTTCGACGGGAGGTGCGTGCGGAGGCCCGCGAGTCATTTAGCTTCTTCCGCCGCTACTTCGACACCATCACCCCGCAGAGGTATTTTACTTGCAGTTTCATTTAAGCTTCGTCTTTCCACTGCATGTTTCGATAACAGTAGATAACAAACTGTATTTCATTTTCAGATCACCTGGCAGCCTTGGGCTCCTTTGCCAGCCGTGATGCGGGATCGGTTTGCCGGTGCCGATGAGACCTCGCGTTTCGGATTCTGCTGGAGGGCCCGGTCTGTCGGGCTTGGTACCTGGGTGAGCGTTTCTTGCGTCAGACCCTGGGTTTACCGGAGCAGATAGTCCCGGTGCACCCTCCTGAGCATATGAGGGATACCGAGAGATTCACCGCCGAGCAGATGAGGGACTACACCATTGGCGGGAGGCGAGCGATTTCAGGGGCGAGGGCGATTACTCGGAGTACGTCCGGACCTTCATCATGCGACCTCTGAGTGGCGGCCGCCGACGAGAGCGAGAGAGAGAGAGAGACCTGCGGCGCCAGCGGTTGGAGCGGGAGCAGGGGCTGGAGGGGGAGGTGGAGGGGAGTGTCGAGAGAGCTCGAGTGTGGCAGGGGCGGAGTTCAGCGAGGGCGGGGGACCGGTTGGCCTGCTCTGCCCGCTTCACTGACTTTCAGAGGGCAGGGTGGGGCGACCTACCAGATTCCCTTCGCCCCTCCCCGGCTGATCACGAGTTAGTCGGTGTCCCCGACTTGCCTCCGGTATGTATTACTGCATTTCATCTTGTACTGTTATTTCATTTCAGTTTATTTGATATTCCACAGAATATTGATGCATCTGATACTTTTGCAGGCTTCTCCGAGTACACCCGGCAGTCATTGGAGATGAATGCCTCCATGATGGGGATGCTACAGCGGACCTTCGACCTCCTAGCCCTTTACAGCATTCCGGTATGTTCTTTCTGACCACAGCCTCAAACCATACACAAACTGCTTACATAATCTGATGCACGACACAACACTGGAAACTGCTCACGGCATCTGATACACGATACTCACACACTGCATCCTGCACTGATTCACTTCACAGCATACATACACTGTACTCATACACTGTATTCTGCACTGATTCACTGCTCACGGCACTCACAGACTGTACTCATACACTGCATTCTGCACTGATTCACTGCTCACGGCACTCACAGACTGTACTCATACACTGCATTCTATACTGATTCACTGCTCACAGTATTCTGATGTATTTGCCTTTCATGCTTTTTCAGCCTCCCTTCCAGATTCCTCCAGTGGGTGGTGCTCCGGCTGGACCTCCCATTTCTACCCGGGATGGCAGAGTATATCCCCGCACCAGAGGGGGGCGCACTCATGTCGGGAGCAGCTCGCGGGCTCCAGTTCCAGATGACGAGTCTGAGGCAGAGACAGAGGCGGAGTCATCTGAGGAGGAGACCGGGGACAGCTCGGGCTCAGGCTCAGACGGCGATGCTCCTGGTGATGCTCCTGGGCTTCTGCCCAGGAAGAGGGCGAGGACGGATCCCTAGGCGTGAGACCACTGATGCTGCTTCAGATTTTTGCTACTTTTTTCTTTTTTTTGTTTGTACTTTTTCTCTTTTTGTTAGTAGTTAGGGTACTTTGTACTGCCGCGGGCAGATTTTTGTTCCCAAAACTTTGTACTTGAAAAGGATTATATGAAATAAAACAAACTCTTTTTTGTCTAAAAAAAGTGTTATATCTGTACATTCCCTACTTTGTACTGCATTACATCATATTACACCCAAATGCAAATGAAATCGATCTGTTGTCTTGAAAATTGAACACTTGCACTGTAATAATCAGATGACCAACCAACTAACCAGCAAACAACTCATACAAATCACTGCTCAAACTGAATACACAGCCCATACTCTACTGGGGATTGATCTGAACTGGGGATTGATCTGTATACAGCCCATAACACAGCACTCGGATCATTCTGCGCAGCAAACCCCAAACAAACAGCCCAATCTGACAAGACGGACCACGAAAGCTGAAACGGTTGAAACCGAAACATACTCAGATGCCTCAAATTTTCTTTTCTTCTCCTGCTTCGCATAGATGTGGAGAATGGCACAGCATTCTAAGCACAAACGATTAACTTTGGAAAAGGGTTTCACGACCGGGGTATCAAGCCTACAACTAAACACAGGAGGGACTCAAGTGGAGAAAACAAAAGGCGCACGTCCTGAACACCATGAGACGCGCTCGGAAAAGACTCAAAACAAAAGTTGAGACCGACGAATCAAAAGACACGACATACAGACGTGTTTATGGAAACAAAAGACCTCGGATCTCAAGGAGCCAGTTCCTCCGGGTATTATTCCCACCCTTTCTGATTTGTGATTCTCACATCGCTCGGCCCTCAGGCTCGGTTTTTCTCTCCAAACCCTTTTCTTACTTTTCTCTCAACTTACTCCTCTCTATTCTTTATTCTCTCATTTTTCATCCCTCCCCAGAGTGGTTAATGGGTAAACGAGAAAGTTGCGGGTTCGTGCCCAACACTGTTAGCTCACGGCTATTTCTCCGGTGGATAGAGTGCCCTTCTGGCGAGTATGTTGACGGGGGAAAGACAGAAGACCTGACTCAATTGTGCCCCTAGTTCGTCACTTTGACCATTTTTTGTTTTCTTCCTAAAACAGTTTTGACCAAAATGAGAGTTGGATTAACATACTTGTTCGATTTTTGATTTTGAAAATCATGCAAGTCAGGCTGTGAGCACTGAAAATTTTCCTTTCTGGGTCCAAGAAAATGGTCCGGTCTTGGAAAATGAAATAGTTTTCGAGAAAATAGTCAACTTCAGTAAAAATTTTCAAAAACTATTTTTGCAAACAATCAACGCTCGACGAGCGCGGAACTTACCCTCGAGATGCGCAACCTCGGATCGGAGGCAATGGGAAATTGCCCCTTGCTTAAAGGGGGCCGCATGGCAACGGAAAGTTGCCCCTGGTTTGGACGGCAACTCAGGGCAACTTATGGCACTAAATGGCAACGGAAAGTTGCCCCTTGTTTGGATGATGCCGCGGCATGCTGTAAGCCAGTCCTCGTTGATGACGATCTGATCCTCGGACGCGGAGGAGACGAAGACGGTTTGAATCAATATATGGACACAATCACCTGGAAGGTGTTGGTGGTTAGACTTCAGGAGGAAGTTGATTACGTAGTTCCAGCCGCTGTAACCGAGACATCGGATTCGGAGGAGGCACAAGTGATCAAAACCATGACATGGACTGAGACGCTATGAAAGCGTTGGGGGCTGGACTTCAAGATGAAGTTGCCTACGTATCCCAAACATGGGAATCAAGCCTTACGTAGTTCCGGTTAAGGTACACTCGGGTATTAACCTTCACTTTTAGGCTCTAACTTTTGCCAAGGTGCCCAATGCGGGTTTTCGACCTTGCGAGCTTCTTTTCTTTTTCTCTCTTCATTTTTTTCTTTTTACTTTTTCCTTTTTCATCTTTTTGCATTTTCTTCATTCATTTTTCTTCTTTTCTTTTTTTCATTCTTTGCATTTTTTCTTTTTTTCTTTTTTTTTGCCTCTAACTTTTGCCTGGGTCGCCCTTCCGGGTTTTCGGCCTAGCGAGCCTCTCAAAGGGTAAAAGTGTAACAAATCCATGCCAAATGATTTTGAAATTGAAGCCCTCTGTATCCAGGAGAGCGACTGTTGGGTTGATTTGCAGAAGAATCCATCACGGTTGCTTCACGAGCCTTGCCTAGTGGGATCTGATCTTCTTGATCTGACTTTGGTGCCTCTTGCTCGAGGGCTGCTTCAAATTGGGCCACACGGGCCTTTCATGGCACAGTTGAACGTTTTGAACGGATTCCAGGTTTGAAACAGATAGGTTGAATCTTGAGGCTGAGAGCGATCCTAGGCTGCACAATCTCAAGAGCGATTCCACACAGGTCTTCACAAGACCGCGCAAAACATTTTGTTTTTGAAAGTTTTTAAGAAAGCGACAAATCGCTCACGTAGAAGATAGTGTGGAACCAGTCTGGATCAAGCTAGGGTCCTTCTCAGTACTCACGCTAGCAAGCATGATTTCATTCATTAAAAACTTAGCATGCCTCTTTCTCTCAAAATGATCAAAATTTTGCAAAACCCGAGGAATTCCTTCCTCTTCGTTTTTATCACCGCAGTGTTCGAAAAGGGTTTTTATGAAAAGCTTAGGTCATTACAACGATGTTTAAGGCACAAGAGAGTAGGTGGTATGTACTGTCGTTCCATCCACATCCTCTGGCACAACTAGCTTAAATAGCAACAAGTACTGAAACGTGATAAACCGCAGCTGTTTCATTCAGATTCCCTGATTGTGACTGGCTCCTCAACCGAGACAGATTCAAATGGAAAAACAAAAGGATAATTACAAAACGGTGTTCGAGGCAACAACCCTAGAATCACCTGACATTCTATACAAAGGGGACTGACTCGCTACAACAAGACAGACCCGTGAGCAAAAAGGACTGACTCAAGACAATGAGACAGACTCAAAATAAAACAAAGACCGACTCGACACTCAAGCCAGAATTTACAAAACTAGTGACCGCAGATGCTCAAAAATGCGTGCCAGACGCCACATCAAAAATATGCCAAGTGTCGCCCGCAGGTGGTTCACTTCCTGATTACATGCTTGCACTATCGGTATCCTCAAAATCCAAGAACTCTGTAGTGACTGACTTGGCCGAGGTAGGCGGGAGGATAACCTCGTTGTCAATCAAATCCTGCACCTCATGACGGAGGCGGAAGCAGTTATCGGTAGCATGACCAGTCTGCTGATGGTACGCACAGTACACAGTGGCGTCATGCGTGGCAGGGAGATTCTTCGGTAGGGGTCGGGGCTCAAGAGGTGTAAGATGCCCCTTTTTGGCCAAAATCAAAAGTGCCCTAGACAAAGGCATGTAGAGAGGATGGAAGACTCGGCGCCCTCGAGGCAGGTACTTTGGAGCCTGAGCACTCTTGCTAGATGCACTAGCGAACGGATCGGCGGGTGCGGCCTTGGATTTCTGATCCTTTCCGGATGCAGGATTGGGAGCGGGAAGAACTGTTTTGGCATGACGGGGCCTATCCCGGTTCTCTGATTGACTGGAACTGCCCTCAGGCGGAGTGGGGAAAGCGTCCTCCACAGCTTTTGTCACAACTGCAGATATCTGTTGCTTGTTCATCCCCCCGGCTTTCAAAGCCTCTACTGCCCACAGCAGTTGTTCGATAGGATCGGCATCTGCCTTCATCTTGTCTTTACCTCTGGCCTCAGCCTGATTGAGGGTTTGGGTTGATGTTGACACGTCATTATTATAACTGGAGGCCATCTCCGGTTGACTAAGTTCAATAACAATTCGGCCCAACAGCGGGGGCTCCTGGGGTACAAAGCTCCCGGCGTACGGTGCAGCTGGCGGTGAAGCTGACATTCCATAGGCGAGATCCGCCACAGACCTCTGGAGATCACCTATCATCCCCATTAGTTCAAAAGTAGTAGCTCACGAGCCTGATATAGCTGGGGGCCCAGACTGGGTGCGCAACTGGCGATCTGGGTGGATGCGGCATATCAACAGTAGTCTCACTGTGTAGGGTGATTCCTTGATCCAACGCGGCCGTCATGACCACGATCTCTTCTGAATTCTGCGTCATGCTAAGTCCTGCCTCAGCAAGGAGAAGACACTAGCTATTCTGGATCAACTCTCTGAATCTCTGAACTGAACGGAAAACAAGCAGTATTTCAGCCCCAAACAGATCAAACACGGGTGTAGCCGATCAACTGCACTCTACTACTGATCACTGTTCCCCAGAATCACTGTTCAAAACTGAACTGATACCCGCAGACATAACTGATTCTCAACAACACTGATACTGGTGCCCTCGGGCCTGATACCCAATCTTGCGAACTGACATGTGTGTTCCTGTAGAGATATACTCTAAAAGCACATAGCAGGTAAAGGAGAGCCAATACACCCCTATGTTGGGGTAGGGTTTCCCTGTCCTATTTTGTCAGGGGCTAGGGTTTCACCACGCACGCAGCGGTTTCAAACAACCTATATCGGGTAAGCAACCTGTCCTAGTTTGGAATGGTCACTATGGATTTCGATATGCACTAGGTCGAATGGTCAAGAAGGGTGCCCCGGTAAAACCGGGGTTTGTGTTCCCATACTGGCAGAGCCCGCAACCGGTCAGCCTTATGGTCATGCCTTGACAAGACAAACCTCCAGCAAACCGCTCAGGAATAGCAGATGGCCAACACGGTGTCCTAGGCACACCAATGCACATGCAATGCAAAGAAATACATAAGTGTAGTCAAAACAGGATATCACGAGTTCGAGTCAAGCTCTCTAAATCCCTAGCAGAGTCGCCAAAACTGTAGACGCGCCCGTGGGCCTCATGCTACAGTTCGGACTCCCTTTTTGTTTGTTGCGGTTCTTAATCTGAACCAAAGAGTCCAACTCTGGCAAATCGTTTTGAGAAAAAATAGATTTTGAAAAGAAGTGCCAAACATGGACTGCTTTGCCAGATACAGAGTTGCCACCTAAATATTTTTTAATGGGGAAATTTAAGAAACCCTGACTCGGTGCCAAAGGCCACGTGTCCGTCATTACCAAAGTTGTCTTGGCTCGGGAGCTTGGGTACGATCGGGGAAGGTCAGCTACGAGCACCCCCTTTCGCCCGGTCCGAAGACCGGCCTCTACTAATCATGATATCCGATTTTGAAAACATTATGTGTTCTTGTTCCGGTTATTAGCCTAGATTTACTATGTTATGCGCACAGCAAACAAGTATAGACTAGATTGCCTAATTTGGAAACAAGCATTGCATATCCGTTTGTTTTGAAAATGCTTTGGAATTTGCTACTCGCAACTAGGCTAAAACACAGATTTCAACGAGTTTTTCTAACTCAAACAATCCAACCTTCACCCACAGGCAATCAGGCAGTTTATCTCATATAAGCATTTAGCCACATGGTAATCATGCTGTCATGTTAACATTCACACGCATGGGAGATGCTAAAGCATAAATACTTACATTGCACTCCATGCCAAAACAATAAACTAGTTAGCAAATATGCATGTCCTAGTTCATGTTAAGTGGCTAATGCAACACATGCAAGGATGCAGTTAGAGTAGGCTCGGCTAACCCTAAAATGGCATGTGAAATGCTACAATTATCACGTATTCAATTTGGAATTGAAAATACAATGCAGTTTGTATGATGTACCGAGCCTGGTGCATGCAAGACAAATGCATGGATGCACGCATGCATAGCATAAGGTATGCTAATTTAGACGTGCCCTAATCTACCATCATAAGCAGGTAAATAAAAGGAAAGAAAGAAGTGGGGATTGGAAGACATGCACACACGCACCCACACTTATTACAGATTCGCCCTCGCTCGGAGGGACTAAAAGAATAATACAAATTAATTAACTACGCAAGCTAATTAAATATTACAAATTGCCTAATTAGTTAACAACTAACTAAACTAGGAAAAACAGTAAACCGCCTCGGGAGGAGAGCCTGATGCAACGCATGCTCGGGGCCTGCTCGGAATTGCACTGCCATGTATAGTCTGCCTCTGTTTTCCCTGCTCTGCCCCTCCAAAGACTGCCAAAGCCTCAGGGATGCTTCTCTGGACATTGGGGGACACCACCGGCTGAGTAGAATAGCCACCAGCAGCTAGATATGGCCATCGGCTGGAAATGAGGCTATCGGCCACCAATACATTGCCGGTCGGCACTAAATATTGCCGGCCGGCCAAGAATGCCTACAGAACCTGCAATTGACAGCAGCAGAGGGCAAGGCATAGCATGGCAACACAATTCAAGCAATGTATGCACCAACCAAGCCTCTTATCATGTGTACAACTCAAAGGGGCATGGTCCTTGGTTCTTGGACCACCAATCGCGCATTTGAATGCGTGATGGCCCAAGAGGCCAAGTGTGCATCTTTCATTTCAAATGAAATGCAATGCAAAAAACAAACCAAAGCCCAATCCCTATCACTAATCAAGGGACAAAGCATGCATGCAAGATGCAATACAACCTAGGCATGCAAGCTAAGGATGCAACATGGCATGGCAAGGCACTTATGCAAGCATACAAGCAAGCATGAGGCAATGCAAACTAATGAAAAGATGGACTTAAACATGATTTAGGCAGCTCTAAATAGGCCCAAAACAGTGGCCAAAATGCTAAGTTCATGAAGGCGAATGCTCATGCAAACACTCATAGATACATGGTTCAAGACTTAAGCATAATGAAGCAACTTTTAAACACATTTAAAAGGGACAAACATGGACTAATGGCATGCAAATGAAGCTTTGAAAATCATGCTATAGGAGGTGCCAAACCAACTAACAAAGCAAGCAAAGCATGCAAAATGGCCAAGAATTCAAAGCAAACTAATGATGCATTGAACTACACTTAGCAAGGCAAACATGGCATGCATTAAACAACTAAAAACAGATTTTTAGCATGTTAAAACAAGGCCAAAAGACCACTTAAATGGCATCTAAATGACTCAAATTCAAAGGCATGCACAATGGTCAAAACATAGGGCATACAAGGCAAGCTTTCAAAGCTTCAAAGAGGCGTCCAAGGCAAGCATACAAGCATGTCTTAGGGACTGAAATGGCATGTTGGGTGGTTCCAAACCACCAAATCAAAGCAAGTAATGCATGCTACACATTCACACACTTAAGGCTAACAAGCCAAAATACAAAGGGGCTATGCAATGCATGTCATGGCCGACCAAAATGGCTAAGGACAGACCTTAAACATGGCAAAATAAGCACAAAAGCTTCACAAAGTCAAGCCTAAAACATGCTAGAACAAAGGTTTACAACCTAAGGCATATTAAGGCATAAACATGGCATTACATGGTTGGTATGCTAAGCATGCATGGTGTACCAAAACCAACACACAACAATGTTATATTATGGCAATATAAGCATGAAATGCAGCCAAGGCATGATCAACAAACACTCAAGCATGATGCTCCCTCAAGAGGCCAAAAAGTGCCCTTTTCAAGGACAACAAGGAGAGGGGGTGGCCCTCTCCTTCTTGAGACTTCAAGGCACCATCCTCACAACTAAAATCCCTCAAGATTTCAGTGGTGAGGAGGCCCAAGCACCAAAGTCTCGGAGCTCACCAAAAATAGCACAAAAAGGAGCCTTACAAGGCCTAGGAGGGGTCAAACAAACCCAAACCACAAAACACTCTTAACAAACAATCAAGAGGGCTAAAAAATAGAACTTTTTTGTATAATACACTAAGCACAAAAATAGTTCTAAGATAGGTAGAAAAGCAATGCAAAAATGGGGAATAAAAGGGAAGTTTCTTACCCTTGAAGCCCTCCTTCACAAACAATGCTCCAACAGCCTTCCTTGGCTTAAATCCAGCTCCAAAACACTAAAACAACCCTCCAAGGGTCTCAAGTCCAAGAGATGGTGTGTTAGTGTGTGTTTGTGAGCAAAAGTGGGACAAAACACACACTTATAGAGGTAGAATATGTATCAAACCCTAACCCTAGAATTCAAGCTTTACAAAAGCTATCTAAAATGTCTAACCTTCATGTCAAGAGAAGAAGCTCTTCTATATAGGCAATTCCCTCTTGTAAGGCTTCCAAAACAAGCCATTCAAGAGGGAAATCCCTCCATACACGTGTATGGAGGGGAATGGGGTGGGTGCCAGCTATCACAGCTAGCACAAAATATCTGCTAAAAGCAGATGAACAGTAGTCGGCTGGCCAAAATTGTCATTTTGACAAAATTGATGGCCGGTCGGCCAAAAAGAGTGCCGGTCGGCCAAATATATGGCCGATGGACACAAACAACAGCCGGTGGCCTCAAGCCACGGCCGGTGATGTGTGGGGATGCCTCACAAGGCATTCCCTGCCCCTCCAAGGCAAGACACAAGTGTTTGGTGCAAAACCAGACACAAAACGGTCGAGTTCGGAGATCCTGAGGCAAGGCGCGTAGCCGAGACCTCCGGGAACTCCAAACGAACACAAACATGGATAATCACCGAGTGTTCCAACGGTGACGTCCAAGTCTTGAGGACGGTCAAAAATGGGGTGTCTACAGCAGGCAGCTATGGGGACAGAACTAAGGTTCAGTACTGCATTCCATCCACAGACAGATGGGTAGTCAGAACGAACAATACAAACTCTGGAAGATATGCTTCGGATGTGTGCTTTGGATTTTCAGGGGAGTTGGGAAGACTATTTGCCACTTGTAGAATTTGCATACAATAACAGCTTCCACTCCAACATCGGTATGGCACCATACGAGGCTTTGTATGGTAGAAGGTGTAGATCACCAATTTGTTGGACAGAAGTCGGGGATAGAGCTTTACTTGGGCCTGAAATTGTGCAAGATACCTCTGAGAAGATCAAAACTATTCGGCAAAGGCTCAAAACAGCTCAAGACCGACAGAAGAATTATGCAGATGTTCGAAGAAGACCTCTTGAGTATGAGGTCGGTGACCATGTGTTTATTCGTGTGTCCTCAATGAAAGGTCAAGTCAGGTTTGGAAAGAAGGGCAAGTTGTCGCCCTGTTACATCGGGCCATTTCAAATTTTAGAAAGACTTGGCCCAGTTGCTTACAGAGTTATTTTGCTACCAGGATTTGAACAAATCCATAATGTGTTTCACGTGTCAATGTTGAGGGGTTACCTCCGAGACCCGTTTCATGTGATTGATTATCACCGGGTGGCCATTGATGAAAATATGGAATACGCCGAATGGCTGGAACAAATCGTTGACTGGCAAGTGAAACAACTGAGAAGTAAGTCCATCCCAATGGTGAAAGTGGAATGGAAAAAACACTATGGGATGGATGCTACATGGGAAAAAGAGGAGGAAATGCGAATGCGCTATCCACATTTGTTCCCCGATGAAGGTAAAATAAGTTTGGAGGACCAAACTTCCTAAAGGAGGGAAGACTGTGATAACCCTGTTCCGTTTTATGTTAATTGGTCCTTATTATAAATGTGATTATGTGTTTGATATGATTTTGTGTGCCATCATGTGAAAATATGTGGTTTTGAATTTCTATCTGTTCACTGTAGGAACATCTGTTGAATTATCTGCTTTGGAAATTAAATTGAAGGCCTTATCGGCCACAAAACCCGAAATCGATTACGCCATTGTGATTGGCATAATTTTTAAAGCCTACGGTGAAATTTAATTGAAAAATTGATTCGGATCAGATTAAATTGATTAAAATAATGACTTAGTGCTCAAATCATTTAATCTTAAAATAATATGACTAAAGGAGCTTCTTATTAAGGGCATTATATACCCAATTCTCCCTTCTGGTATTCATTTGGCTGATTTAACTCTAAGAAAGGAGAGAGGGTCGGCTTAGAGAGAGAGAGAGCTCACAATTGAAGTTTGATCTTAAAAGCTTGGAAATCTTGAAGATTACTTAAGAATTTGCTATAGATTGGAAGAATTGAACCTCTAGGTAAGCAAGTGAGCATGAATTCATGAGTATATGTTTGTAGATTTGTGTGTTCAAGCTAGTTGGGTAATCAAGAGCAAGAATTAAAATGAGATTGAGTTGGTTTTGGTGATTTGGAGGTCAATGGATGCATGGATGTGTGTAATTGCTTTGAATTTGTATAGTTGAGCATGAAAGGTATGATCCATGTAAGATTTTGGGTAGAGTTCATGCTTATGATCACCATTTGCACCATTTGAGTTGGTAATGAGAGTTATATCTCACATGCATGTACAATTTATAAGAATATGAGTTTGAATGTATGAGTTTGTTATGTTGGAAATGGATTTGATGTGAATTGAGACATGCATGTGACTAAATTGTGAAATTGAGCTTCATAATGTTATAATTTGGTGTTTGTACCATGTTAATACATGTATATGTGAAGTTGGAGCCAAAATCATGCATTTAGAGCCTTTGAATATCAAGTTGAAGCTCAAGAACATGTTCTGGATTTTCCAGAAAATTTGATGTCCGCTCGAGCGGGAGAACCTCCGCTCGAGCGTGAAATTCGTGCTCCCAATATATTTTTACAGACAAGGTGTCCACTCGAGCGGGGAAGTTCACGCTCAAGCGGGGAACTATGTAGACAGACCTTCAGCTCGAGCGCCCGACTTCACGCTCGAGCATAAATTTGATGCATCCAGTACTTTTGCAGACCTCATGGGTTCGCTCGAGCGGGGAAGTCCACGCTCGAGCGGGGACCCTGTTTTTGAAAATTTTATAAAGGCATTATGTGTTTCGTTTTGTGTTCTCTTTCACTTCTAAATACTCTTAGGCATACATTGAGCATTGTAATTGAGTTAAAGAGATAAGAATAAAGCCTAAAGAGGAATATGTGAATTAAGGAACGGATTGAATTATTTGTGACCCATATGTGTTATGTGATGTGCAGGGTCAAGCTCCAGGGCAAACCAACCAACCGATCACTGTGAGTAATATCTTGACAAAGATATCTGAAATACGTTGTTGTCCAATTGCTTACTTCTATGTAAGTTTATAAGTTTGTTAATCTGATTGGTGGACAATGTTTGCTATGCCAAATGAATGGGTCAAAGGCCAGTTTGACATGAAAGTATGAATGGGCCGAAGGCCAGTTTGACATGAAAGTATGAATGGGCCGAAGGCCAGTTTGACATGAAAGTACGAATGGGCCAAAGGCCAGTTTGACACGAATGAATGAATAAATGGGCCGAAGGCCAGTCTGACATAAATGGATAAATGGGCCAGAGGCCAGTATGATCTAAAAGATAGAATGAATGGGCCAGAGGCCAGTATGATTTGAATGAAAGAATGAATGGGCCAGAGGCCAGTTTGACATGAATGAAAGACAAATGGGCCAAAGGCCAGTTTGACATAAATGGATTGGGCCCGAGGCCGTCCGAAGTGTTTGGAACTGAAGTCACTTGATCAATAGCTATTTATATACTAGATAGAAATATGAATTGGGCCTAAGGCCGTCCCATGTATATTGTTCCAATGCATCTTCTTCAATCGATATTATTCACTGGGCTTTCGCTCATGCTCATTCATGTGTTTGTAGGTGAGCCAAGAGAGGTCCAGACCCTGCCTCAGTGAATTCTGTGTGGAACAACCAAGGTTTTGAAGAGTCAGCCCTTGCGTCTCACGCACGAGACTCGTCTTCACCATTTTGTTATGTATTTATATTTTGTGATGTTGGCGAAGACTTTTCTGTTGTATATAGTTTTCATGGGTTGACTTAGATTTAAATGATCCTGTTTGTACAGAACCTTATGCTACTATATTTTCTGAAGTGAGTTATTAACATGTATGTATATGGTTTGTTATGACGTGCCATGTAAGCACAGCTCTACGGACAAAGTTTTAAATTTTGCTTCCGTTTGGCCCCCTTTACTCTGATGAGTTATGCCTGGTTTGGTTTGGGGCCGTAGGTAATCTCCTGATTATTGGCCAGTTATGTCCTTAACCCTTGGAGGTGGGTTCGGGTCATGACAAGGATGGTGTGCGCTACAACGCATAAGAGATGTGCATAACCATGCAAGCATGGTGTGCGCTACAACGCATATAGTACGTGCATAACAATGCAAGAGCGAAATGACGTATAACTAATGCGCGCTCATTATAAACACGAAAAAATGTTGTAATGCAACGTATTTAAAGCAATTTCCGAATCTTGCAAGAGACAAAAGGATACGAAAAAGGATACACCTTGTACGTATCAAGTGCCGCACTCGAAAGGCACGATTTGAGGTCAACGCGAAGGCCGGTTGAGCTTCAAAATTCTACTTTCTTGGACTGTCTTGAGAAATGAAGGTCCCAAACAACATTACTGACCCAAACAAGGGTGTTGGAGGTGCATCGACCACAACGGGAGTCCATCAGCCATCCATTAGCCACAAAAGGAGCTCATCGGCCAAATATTTAGCCGATCGGCTAACAATTTGGCCGATCGGCCAAAATTGGCAGTTTTGGGGCAGTTTTGTCATTTTGCTTCGGGTCTTTAAATATAAGGTTCCAAACCTTATATTTTCACTTCACCCTAGCTCGAAAAACATCCCTCTTTCTCTCTAGGTGATTTTCTTTGCTTCGATCCGTGTTTTTCTCTTGTTTTCGGGCCTTTTCCATCGTTCGATTCGCGAAACCCTTCCCGTTTCGCACACTTTGAACCGATCGAAATTCGATTTCGGTGTCCCTTTCTTAGTTTCCACCTCTTGGGGTTTGTTTCCCCCCGAGTTACACTCGATCTTCATGCCTTTTCCACACTCCGACCTTCTCTCCCATTTTTCACCCCCTCGGGGTTGACTTTTAGGTTGACTTTTTGCATTCTCACCCATTTTTCACACTTTCGGCCATTTTTGCACTCTTGTTGAGATGGCAGACGACATTCCACGAGGTGGGACTCCCCCTAGAGCTGGACATGGACCCTGAGGTCGAGCTCTTGCCTCTCCGTGTCCGACTATTCGACCCGACGACCTACTGGCCGGCGGTACATGTGTTGCCCCCCGATGGTATCCGCCACTTCAGGAGCTATGCGAGGGGCGTGCCACTGGAGCTTTTGCTGCACGAGCCAAAGTCACATCTGTCTTACGGCGCTGCTGAGGTATACTCCTCCTCTGTTTCATTTTTCGCAATGTAGAACATATAACTGCGATAGTCGACTCTATTCTTTAACTGCTTAACCCAAATACACTGATATATCATATGCTTAGTTCACCGTGAGCACACCCACACCCGATATTTGTATAAACTTGAACACATGCACACACACTGCATTTTCAACTGAATAACCCGAACACACTGATACATCATATGCTGTAGTTCACCGTGAGCACACCCTCACCCAACATCTGTGTAGACTCGGACACATGCACACACACTGCATTTCCAACTGAATAACCCGAACACACTGATACATCATATGCTTAGTTCACTGTGAGCACACCCACACCCAACATCTGTGTAAACTCAGACACATGCACACATACTGCATTTCCAACTGAATGCATTCAAAAACTGTATTTCTAACATTGCTTCGCAACTGCTTGTTTTGAAAACAGGGAGATTCCCATGCCTTCCAGGGGTATGGGAACACCGTTGCCCGTGGTTGGTACATGGAGCTGCCTGATGCGGTCCGCCACATCGTCAACCAGGCCAGCTTTGGGACTTTCTGCATGGGACTCTCGTGCCTCACTGCGAGTAGGCCCCTTCTTGCTACTTTGGTGGAGAGGTGGTGGGACACCACCGACTCCTTCCATCTTTCTACTGCCGGGGAGATGATGATGACTCCCTTCGACTTCTCGATGCTCACCGGTATCGGGGTAGGGGGTGATCCGATCCCCTTTGATACAGATATGGACGAGTGGGACGCCGCCCAGATACACGTGCTCGGTGCCCAGCCAGCTCTTGCCCAGCCAGGGTTCGTGAGGTACTCATGGTTCGAGGACCACTTCCGGATTCAGGCACCCACGACCCGAGAGGAGGAGGAGCAGTACGCCCGCGGTTTCATCATGTTCCTGCTGGGGACCACACTCTTCACCGACCGGGCGAACACTGTCGCCCTTTACTTGTTGAGCGCACTGGTGGACATGACCAGGATCCGCTGCTATGATTGGGGTGGCGCAGGCTTGGCCACTCTCTACGGATATATGAGCTCAT
Source organism: Camellia japonica (assembly GCA_030407325.1). Lineage (NCBI taxonomy): Eukaryota > Viridiplantae > Streptophyta > Magnoliopsida > Ericales > Theaceae > Camellia > Camellia japonica. Next base: position 159,594,221 of record JAPPVO010000059.1, on the reverse strand, counting down.
CTTCTCGCCGCAGCGGACACCTGCTCAGAGGATACTGGCGAGCCTGGGAGGTACACTCTCCTTTTCTGCTTTACAGTTCTGCTTTATACTATCAGTACACTGCACAAGCTGCACACAGGCAATCTGCTTTACACTAACTGTACACTGCACACACTGTTCTCTGATTTCTGCTTTATTTTGCATTTTGCTTTATCTGATAAGCATACTGATATTTGCCCTGTTACGCTCTACAGTTGTGGGTGTATGCCTACTTTCCTAGGCTTGCCCCAGTGCCGGATGAGGAGATCCCCCTTGGCGTTCTATTTTCTCACCGCTTCGATGTGAGGTGCGAGCGGAGGCCGCGGGAGTCCTTCGTGTTCTTTCGTCGATATTTCGACACCATCACCGCCGCAAAGGTATGTGAAACTTTACAGTTTATTTAAGCCTCGATTTACATTGTACTTTCAACAGTAGATAACAAACTGTATATCATTTGCAGATCACCTGGCAGCCCTAGGCTCCGTTGCCGGATGCGGTGAGGGACCAGTATGCGGGTGCTCGGGAGACTGCCCGATTCAGGATTCTGCTGGAGGGCTCGGTCTGTCGGGCTTGGTACCTGGGTGAGCGCTTCCTGCGCCAGACCCTTGGCTTGCCAGAGCAGATAGTTCCGAGTCCACCTCCTTCCCATATGAGGCATACCGAGAGGTACACCTTTGAGAAGATGATGGATTATACGATCGGCTGGGACTGGGAGCCCTTTAGAGACAAGGGCGACTACACCGAGTTCATTCAGGCCTATCTGATGCAGCCTCTGACCGGTGCTCGCCGAGCTGAGCGAGAGAGACCTGCAGCGCCAGTGGCAGGACCAGGAGCATCGAGGGCGACTCAGGCCCGTGGGAGGAGTGGGTCCCGGAGAGGACAAGGAGCTGGATGGCCAGAGCTGCCTACGACGATGACATGCCGAGGACAGGGTGGGGAGACGTACCAGATACCCATCGCTCCTCCTCCAGCTGATCATGAGCTTATCAGAGTCTACGGCTCGACCCCGGTATGTACTACTATACTTTGCATTCTGTACAGTTATTTCATTTCATTTGATATTCCGTAGAATACTAATGACTTCAACACTTTTGCAGGCTTCCGTCGAGTACACTCGCTAGTCTCTGGAGCTGACTGCCTCTGTGATGGAGATGCTGCAGCGGAGCATCGACCTGTTGACCATCTACAGTATCCTAGTAAGTTCCTTCAACCTCGATTTCAAACTTTGCATAATCTGTTCCATACTGATCTGGTGTACCACATTGTCGATACGGCACTCGATACACAGCACTCACGGCACTGATACGCTGTTATTCACATATTGCTCACAGCATTGCTCACGGCATTCATACACTGTACTCGGACACTGCTCACAGCATTCATACATTGTACTCACACATTGCTCACAACATTAATACACTGTATTTGGTATTTATATCCTGCTTTGTATAGCATAACTGATGCATTTGTTGTTTGTTCCTTTCAGGCCCCATTCCAGATTCTGGTCGCGGGAGGTGCTCCAGCTGGACCACCCGTACCTGCCCGAGGAGGAGGGGGAGTCAGGCGGAGGATGACTATCCACAGCCGAGACAGACACAGGCGTGCCCGTGCTGAGAGCAGTTCACGAGAGCCCTCCCCTGATGATTCTGATAAGGAGGCGGCGGCGTCCCAGGGTGAGGCCGAAGGCAGCTCAGACTCTGACTACGGAGCCAGCGGTGGTGATCCTGGACCCTCGTCCAGGAAGAGGACCAGGACGAATTCCCGCACTCGAGATGACTGATATTGATCCAGACTTTGGTCGCTTTTCTTGTTTTTAGCTTTGTTCAGACACTTTGTTGCTTTTCTTTTCCTTTTTGCTTTATTTCCCTTTTACTGGTAGTTTGAGCACATTATACTGCCTCAAGCAGGTTTTATTTTCTCAAAACTATGTACTTTTGCAAGAGACATATGATGAAATGAAACAGCTATTTTGTTCAAAAAGCGTTACATTTGTACATTCTATGCATCACATCGCATCGCATTGCATTACATAACAATGTAAATGAGATTGAACTTTTGTTTTGAAAACCGAACACTCGAATTGCAATTAATCAGGTAGTGAACCAACTAACGACAAAACAACTCGATAAACAAAACAAAGACCTCAACAAGCTAACCAAGTGTAATACGACTTGATAAGCAAAACAAAAACTAAAGAATACGAAATACAACTCGATAAACAAATGTACAACAACTTGATAAGCAAATAGGCGTGACTTCACAAAATCAACACCGGAAGGCATTGGAAGTGGAACCTATAGCGATCCCGGTTTTCCCTTCATTGTTTAATTGTATTCCAGACTCGGTTCCGCGGTTGAGTATTGTTGCATTTGTTTCATTTCTGTCCTTTAATTCCTTGTATTTGAATTTTAGGATGTGTTGGACAGGTTTGTATCAGGTTGGGTGAGCTTTGGTCTCTATTCTTGTTGCCCAGATTTCTGATGATCCGCTCGAGCGAAGTTTGCATTCTTTCAGCATTTTGTGCGTCTGCCAAAAATACTGCAGGTGTGTTTTTCACGCTCGAGTGGATTTCCTTACGCTCGAGCGGGTTGCGCTCGAGCAGGTATCTGACGCTCGAGCGGGTGCTCGAAGTCTGTAAAAGTATTGGAGGAGTGTAATCTACGCTCGAGCGGTGGTGTTTTGCTGTTGTGCCTTGGCGCTCGAGCGGGTCATTTGTGGTCGAGCGGGTTAGTTTTTTGTGTCTGACGTTCGAGCGTCCTAATTCTACACTTCGAGCTGGTCATTGCGTATATCAATCGTAGCTAGGTCATTTTAATCACTTTTTCAATTTCTCTCTCTCTCTAACTTTTCAAAACCCTAATTTCGAAAGCCTCTCTCTCTACACTCTCGCTCTCTCTCTAAGAATCCATCCCATTCTAGAGTGTTCCTACGTTGGTTTCCTTCGTCTTAAAAGTTAGGGCTTGGTTTGGGCTATCTTTGTATCCGAAAAAGTGTTGATTTGGAGCATCTTTGTTTGGTTTCTTCATCTTTTCCCTTTGGGCTTCAAACTTTGAGGTAGGGATAACTACTCATATTTATGGTCTTTGACATAAACTTGTAGTCATTTTGATGTAATGTTGAAGTTGGGTAATTTAGGGGTTAGGGTTTTCAAAATATATAAGAGGGGTTTTGTTCTTTTGACTCATACATGTATATTTTGGGTCTTAAAATGAGGTTATTAATGTTTAATGAAAATATTTGGGCCTTTGGGTCAATGTTTGAGAAAAGGATGAGGAAAGCCCTCATTTGTTGTTATGAATTAATTTGTACAATTAATTTGGAAAGTTATGAAAATATGAAATTGAGTTGGAAATAATGAATTGAGGAGTTATGAGAATGAATGGTGGAGTTGGATAAGTTAATCACTCGTCTTTAGAAATATTGATAATTTATCTGTTGATGCATTTATTATCTGTTTAGAAATAATTGCTTTGGGCTATCGGTGGAGGATAGTCTTGATTGTTGTAGACACTGTATGCTGATTAGGGAAAACTGAAACTAATCACGTTGAATATGTCATTAAATATGGCGGTTGGAATAATACATCGAATATGTGTATTGATTGATCATGCACATGATAAGTGTTTATATACATTGTATTGTGTGGGAGGACATAAGGGATGTACTCCACGGTTTGGGAGGAGATAGGGGATGGACTCCATTGATACAGCAAATATGTATATCTATTGTGAAGTATGGAAGTGTTTTAATATGACATTGATACAGCAAATATGTGTATCTGTTGTGAAGTATGCAAGTGTTTCGTATGAATTGTTATTTCATTTAAAAAGGAAGTGCTTTGATATGAGTCGTAGTCTCATTAAATTTTTGGCCAGGTTCTGAGCCATGTTATGAATTGAGAATTTGATAAGTAAAGGAAAGTGGAATGAAATATGGACATATCTGTCATGGAATTGGATTGTGTTGTACGTTGGTTTGTATGAGTTAAACATTTATCAAATACTAATGTTTTAGTTATTGCTCATATTATGTTTAGCATATCTCTACTGGGCGTTGGCTCACCCTATATGGGACATCATTTTCAGGTGCAACTGACATGCCCTCCAAGGACGTAGCTTGGGAGGTTAGAGGCTGAGAGACCTTTTTGTGATTATCTTTTGTATTACATGTATATCAAGCCAAGGGCTTATTTTTGTGTAAAGAGTTAGAACTCTACTTTTGTTGGAACCCAAGTGTTGACTTGGAAAGTTGTAAGCCTATAGGGCATTTACTTTTGTTGTCAACATGTAATATCTCTTGTAAGAATACTCTGATGTTGAATTGATATCTCTTTTTATCATGAATGTATGGTTTACGGGTTTATTTTGAGGGCGTTACAACTTGGTATCAGAGCGTACCGGGTTTGAATACTTTGGGTACGTGGGAAGTGGTTAGTACCACAATGGGTTTGTCTCGCTTGCTAGAGACTTATGTGTGATATTACGTGTTTATCTGATAACATGCTTATGTGACTACTTGGGTATGGGATTTAGTTTCTAGGATGTTGATTGGATCCTTGGGTTTCTGGGAGTCCTATTGGAAAAGCACTTGATCAATGCTTGTTTCTAACTGGAACTCTAGCAACACCTCGGGACTGTCATTATCCAGAAATGAAATTCGTCAGTGCTTATGTGATTATGTGCTTACATGGAATGAATTACTATTGTCCATTGCTTTAGGACATGAGTGAAATAGCTTCGGCACATTTGTGAATGTGCTAATGTTCTTCGTTACCTTTATTAGGATGTCAGGACGAGGACGTGGTGGTAGGCGAGGTAGGCCTAGGAGGCAGGAGATGCCTATACCGGATGAGATTCCAGCAGCAGGAGGGTGTTGGTCAGGCCAATGTGGCCGAGCCAGTAGGTCAGCAGGCCATGGGCGCCTTAGCCCGCGAGATGGCAGGAGCATTGAGGGAATCCATGGACATTCTCAGAGCTGAGAATCAAGTCCAGGCCCATGTTGCTGAGGCAGGGCCTTCTTTTCTGAAGAGGGAGTTCTTCCGGTCTAACCGGACGAGTTTGTGGGTGATCCGAAAGAGCCACTTAAGGCTGATGAGTGGCTTGAACAGATGACGAAGACGTTTGAGATGCTTGGCATCGAAGACGGGGCTTTGAAGGTGACCTTGGCGTCTTTCCAGCTGAAGGGAGACGCGGGTCAGTGGTGGAAGTTTGTTCGAGGACGTATTGGTGGCACATGGAGGCCTTTGTAGATGCTTTCCAGGAGAAGTTTCTGTCTCCAGCTGTTAGGGAGAAGTTGAGGGACCAGTTTTGTCAGCTCAAGCAGCTGAGTATGCCAGTGGCCGAGTTTGAGGCCGCATTTACCAGTTTATCTAGGTTTGCACCTAAGCTTGTGGCATCTGAGGAACGCCGTTGTCTTGAGTTCGAGAAGAAGCTAAGGCACGGGCTTAAGACTAGGGTTGCTGGGTCCATGACTTGGGAGTATGGACGCCTTGTGGATGCCGCGGCGCATCTTGAGATTATCATGCAAGAGAGGAGGAGAGATGAGGGGCTCCAAGAGGAGTCAGGATGGCCAGGGGGATGGTAGGAGGGGGGTTCTAACCCTCAGCAGCCCAGGGTGCTTTTGTGAGATCTACCTTTCCAGTGCCGAGTTCAGGTTCTGGAAAAGGCAGCCAGGGAGACATTACTTGTTACAAATGTGGTCAGCTGGGCCACAAGTCTCCAACTTGCCCGCAGAGGGAGGAGGGCAGAGAGCAGCTTCATCTTCGGCTTGACCTAAGAGCCAGAGTCAGGGCAGAGGACAGCCGCTCTCTTGTTACCAGTGTGGTCAGGCGGGGTACCTGAAGAGGTATTGCCCGTAGTTGAGTGGCACATCTGGTGTGTCTGGTTCTAGGCAGACGCAGAGTTTTCAGCCACCACAGTCAGTTCAGGCCTCAAGGGCCAATCAGCGGGCTTCATCGTCTCAGTCTGTGCAGCAATCTTTTGCTCCGAGAGGTGAGCAGGTAGACCAGAGACCTTCAGGGCGCGTGTATGCTGTTACCGCGCAGGATCTTGTACCGGCTCCATCTATTGTGAGAGGTACCTTTTTGTTTTGCAACTCGGTTGCCAATGTGTTGATTGATACGGGTGCATCCCATTCCTTTATATCTGCTGCATTTGCATCTGTTTTGGGGTTGGAGTTGGCACAGTTAGCTTCTCCTATTTGTGTTGTATCACCTGTTGGGGGCGAGTTGATTTTGAAACAAGGGTGTCGGGGCTGTGATATAGAGGTCGCCGACCGCCGACTTCCATTTTCTTTTGTAGTTATGGCTATGTCGGGTTTTGATGTGATTTTGGGTATGGACTGGTTATCGTCATACCGGGCTGTTATTGATTGTTACCGCCAGAGGGTCACTGTATGTACCTTGAGCGGGGATTGTTTCCATTTCTTGGGGGATCGGGTTGGTGGAGTGTTGCCACCGGTGTATGATCCGCGAGGGCGAAGTGAGCTTAGTGGTCTTCTCGCTAGCTTTGTTAGTAGTGAGTGTGATGAGACCTAGACTGTATTGCCCAGAGTGGTTTGTGAGTACTCGGACGTCTTTCCCGAGGACCTTGTTAGTTTGCCACCACACCGAGAGGTGGAGTTTTCTATTGATTTAGTGCCCGGCACGGCGCTGATTTCCATGGCACCTTATCATTTTTCCCAAGCCGAGTTGAATGAGTTGAAGGTTCAACTCCAGTAGTTGCCAGATAAGGGTTTTGTCCGCCCTAGTGTTTCACCGTGGGAAGTACCGGCCCTCTTTGCTAAAAAGAAAGATGGTGGCTTGAGACTTTGTATTGATTACCGGAAATTGAATCGGGCTACGGTTAAGAACAAGTACCCTATGCCTCGTATAGATGATCTGTTTCACCAGTTGAAAGGGTCCCGTTGTTTCTCTAAGATGACTTGACATCGGGTTACCATCAGTTGAGGGTCAGGGAGGAGGATATCTCAAAGACGGCATTCCGTACGCGGTATGGCCACTCTGAGTTTCTGGTGATGCCTTTCGGGCTCACCAATGCACCGGCAGAGTTTATGGACTTGGTGAACCGGATCTTCTGGGAATTCTTAGATCGTTTTGTGGTCGTTTTCGTGGATGACATTCTGGTTTATTCACCTTCTGAAGAGGAGCACGAGGAACACTTGAGAGTGGTGCTTGAGTTGCTTAGAGCCCATAAGCTATATGCCAAGTTTGGGAAGTGTGAATTTGACTAAGAGAGGTTAAGTTCTTAGGCCATGTAGTCTCCGGGGAAGAGGTGTGTGTTGATACATCCAAGATTGAGGCAGTGCAAGATTGGGCACAGCCTAAGAGTGTTTTTGAGATCCGTAGTTTTCTGGGATTAGTTGGGTATTACTGCCAGTTTGTGAAGGATTTCTCCAGACTAGTTTCGCCGTTGACTAGATTGACGCGGAAAGGGATCAAATTTGTGTAGAGTGAGACTTGTGAAAAGTCATTCCAGGAGTTGAAAGTTAGACTTACCACCGCTCCAGTGTTGATTATTCCGGAGAGAGGTTTGGGTTATGCGGTTTATTGTGATGCCTCACGAGAGGGTTTGGGTTGTGTGTTGATGCAAGAGGGGGGAAGTGGTAGCCTATGGCTTGCGGCAGTTGAAAATACACGAGGAATACCCTACCCATGACCTAGAATTAGCAGCTGTGATTTTGCCTTGAAGATTTGGAGGCACTACCTGTATGGTGAGAGATTCGAGGTGTTCTCAGATCATAAGAGTATGAAGAATCTGTTTACACAGAAAGACTTGAATTTGAGGCAGAGAAGGTGGATGGAATTTATTGAGGATTACGACTTCGAGTTGCATTATCATCTGGGGAAGGCCAATGTTGTGGCTGATGCCCTTAGTAGGAAATCCATTAGTGATGTAGCTTGTATAGCCATCCGGGAGTTGGAGATGTTGGGTGCACTTGGCGAGTTTCATTTACTTTTGGGTGAATCGATTGAGGTTGCAGCCTGTTTTCTGTAGTTGCGCAGCCTACACTTGTGAATCGATTGTTAAAGGCACAGAGAGGTGACCTTGAGGTAGAATCCCTCCGAGAGAAGATTTCCAGTGCAAGGTTGAGAAGGGTTTGACTGTGTATCCTGACCTGAGTGTGAGATACCGAGACCGTTTGTTTGTACCGGAGTCTTGCCGAGAGCAGGTACTCCGAGAGTTTCACCATTCGCGTCTTGTAGTGCATCTGGGAGACACTAAGATGTATCGTGATTTGGGTCGCCAGTTTTGCTGGCGGGGTATGAAGAAAGATGTGGCAGTTTTTTTGTCTAAGTGCCTTACTTGTCAGCAAGTGAAGCTCGAACATCAGAGGCCAGCGGGTTTGTTGCAACCCTTGCCTATTGCCGAGTGGAAGTGGGAGCATGTCACTATGGACTTCGTTGTAGGGTGTTCCGAGGACTCAGCGGGTAGTGATGCTATTTGGGTGGTTGTAGACCGGTTGACTAAGTCGGCGCACTTTATCCCTATGCGCGTGAGAGATTCGGTAGATCATCTTGCCGACTTGTATGTTCGGGACATAGTGAGGTTGCATGGGTCCCAGTGTCGATCGTCTCAGATAGAGATCCACGTTTTACTGCTAGGTTTGTGGCAGAGTTTGCAGAGTGCCTTGGGCACTAGATTGACCTTTAGCACGGCTTATCATCCTCAGACTAACAAAGCATTCCAAGCGTACTATCCATATCCTTGAGGATATGCTTCGAGGTTGTGTCCTTGACTTTAGTGGGTCGTGGGAGAGGCACTTGCCCTTAGTGAAGTTCGCCTACAACAACAGTTTCCAATCGAGTATTGGTATGGCACCGTTTGAGGCCTTGTATGGCCGACCGTGTGGGTCTCCAGTGTGTTGGGCCGAGGTGGGTGATGCGATGCTAGATGTTCCCGAAGTTGGTTCGGGAAACGATGGAGAAAGTTGAGCCTATCCGTAGGAGGCTTGTTACAGCCCAGAGTCGTAAAAGTGTTATGCCGACTGTAGAAAGAGGCCTTTGGTATTTGAGGTGGGTAATCACGTCTTTCTGAAATATCACCTAGGCAGGGTTTGATGAGGTTTGGGAAGAGTGGGAAGTTGTCCCCTCGGTTTATTGATCCCTTTGAGATCCTTGAGAGGATTGGAGAGGTTGCATACCGTTTAGCTTTACCGCCGCAGCTGTCCGGAGTGCATGACGTGTTTCATGTTAGCATGCTTCGGAAGTACGAGCCGGATCCATCACATGTGTTGGATTGGACCGACTTAGAGGTAGATGAGGATACCTTGTATAAGGAGAGACCGGTGCGGGTCTTGGATAGGCGGGAACAAGTCTTGCGAGGCAAGACGATACCCTTGGTAAAAGTTTTATGGAAACATCACGGGATGGAAGAAGCCACTTGGGAATGTGAGTTAGAGGTCCGTAAGAAATATCTGGACTTGTTTGTTAATGTGTAACCATGTATTGGGAATTTTGTTGTATTGATAAACTTTAAGAGCATTGAATATGTCTTAAGTGTAAAACATTGTATATGTTTTGGTTATTGGAAGTATGATAATTGTTGAGTATGCTTTGAAAATGGAAGTTTATTTTAACATTGTATATTGTTAATAACGTTTTTAGAAATGCAGATATATCATTAACATTGAATATGTTATGAAATGATGGAAAATGGCGTTGGAAATTGTTTGAATTTCAAGGAAATGCATGTTGATAATGCATATTGTAATATACGTTGTAATTTGCCTCTTGAAAAGAGATGGGATGATCGGTAATGGGTCAGAATGTTAAATGTTGAATTGTAATGTTGTTGAGAATTGAAAATCACAATTTTTGAAAATTATTTATCTAATTTCAGGGACGAAATTCTTTAAGGGGGGAGGTTATAGCGATCCTGGTTTTCCCTTCATTGTTTAATTGTATTCTGGACTCGGTTCCGCGGTTGAGTATTGTTGCATTTGTTTCATTTCCATCCTTTAATTCCTTATATTTGAATTTTAGGATGTGTTGGGCAGGTTTGTATCAAGTTGGATGAGCTTTGGTCTCTATTTTTGTTGCCCAGATTTTTGATGATCCGCTCGAGTGGAGTTTGCATCCTTTCAGCATTTTGTGCATCTGCAAAAAATACTGCAGGTGTGTTTTTCACGCTCGAGCGGATTTCCTTACGCTCGAGCGGGTCACGCTCGAGCGGGTATCTGACGCTTGAGCGGGTGTTGGAAGTCTGTAAAAACACTAGAGGAGTGTAATCTACGCTCGAGCGGGTGGTGTTTTGCTGTTGTGCCTTGGCGCTCGAACGGGTCTTTTGGGATCGAGTGGGTTAAGTTTTTTGTGTCTGACGCTCGAGCGTCCTATTCTACGCTCAAGCGGGTCATACGTATATCAGATCGCAGCTAGGTCATTTTAAATCACTTTTTCAACTTTCTCTCTCTCTCTCTAACTTTTCAAAACCCTAATTTCGAAAGCCTCTCTCTCTACACTCTCGCTCTCTCTCTAAGAATCCATCCAGTTCTAGAGTGTTCCTACGTTGGTTCCTTCGTCTAAAAGTTAGGGCTTGGTTTGGGCTATCTTTGTATCCGAAAAAGTGTTGATTTGGAGCATCTTTGGGTTTCTTCATCTTTTCCTTTGGGCTTCAAACTTTGAGGTAGGGATAACTACTCATATTTATGGTCTTTGACATAAACTTGTAGTCATTTTGATGTAATGTTGAAGTTGGGTAATTTAGGGGGTTAGGGTTTCAAAATATATAAAGAGGGGTTTTGTTCTTTTGACTCATACATGTATATTTTGGGTCTTAAAATGAGGTTATTAATGTTTAATGAAAATATTTGGGCCTTTGGGTCAATGTTGAGAAAAGGATGAGGAAAGCCCTCATTTGTTGTTATGAATTAATTTGTACAATTAATTTGGAAAGTTATGAAAATATGAAATTGAGTTGGAAATAATGAAATTGAGGAGTTATGAGAATGAATGGTGGAGTTGGATAAGTTAATCACTCATCTTTAGAAATATTGATAATTTATCTGTTGATGCATTTATTATCTGTTTAGAAATAATTGCTTTGGGCTATCGGTGGAGGATAGTCTTGATTGTTGTAGACACTGTATGTTGATTAGGGAAAACTGAAACTAATCACGTTGAATGTGTCATTGAATATGGCTGTTGGAGTAATACATCGAATATGTGTATTGATTGATCATTGTACATGATAAGTGTTTATATACATTGTATTGTGTGGGAGGAGATAGGGGATGTACTCCATTGATACAGCAAATATGTGTGTCTATTGTGAAGTATGAAGTGTTTTAATATGACATTGAGACAGCAAATATGTGTATCTGTTGTGAAGTATGCAAGTGTTTGATATGAATTGTTATTTCATTTAAAAAGGAAGTGCTTTGATATGAGTCGTAGTCTCATTAAATTTTTGGCCAGGTTCTGAGCCATGTTATGAATTGAGAATTTGATAAGTAAAGGAAAGTGGAATGAAATATGGACATATCTGTCATGGAATTAGATTGTGTTGTACGTTGGTTTGTATGAGTTAAACATTTATCAAATACTAATGTTTTAGTTATTGCTCATATTATGTTTAGCATATCTCTACTGGGCGTTTGCTCACCCTATATGGGACATCATTTTCAGGTGCAACTGACATGCCACCTCCAAGGACGTAGCTTGGGACGCTTAGAGGCTGAGAGACCTTTTTGTGATTATCTTTTTGTATTACATGTATATCAAGCCAAGGGCTTATTTTTGTGTAAGAGTTAGAACTCTACTTTTGTTGGACCCAGATGTTGACTTGGAAAGTTGTAAGCCTATAGGGCATTTACTTTTGTTGTCAACATGTAATATCTTGTAAGAATACTCTGATGTTGTAATATGATATCTCTTTTGTATCATGAATGTATGGTTACGGGTTTATTTTGAGGGCGTAACAACTTGGTATCAGTGCGTACCGGGTTTGAATACTTTGGGTACGTGGGAAGTGGTTAGTACCACAATGGGTTTGTCTCGCTTGCTAGAGACTTATGTGTGATATTACGTATTTATCTAATAACATGCTTATGTGACTACTTGGGTATGGGATTTGGTTTCTAAGATGTTGATTGGATCCTTGGGTTTCTGGGAGTCCTATTGGAAAAGCACTTGATCAATGCTATTTCTAACTGGAACTCTAGCAACGCCTCAGGACTGTCATTATCCAGAAATGAAATTCGTAAGTGCTTATGTGATTATGTGCTTACGTGGAATGAATTACTGTTGTCCATTGCTTTAGGACATGAGTGAAATAGCTTCGGCACATTTGTGAATGTGCTAATGTTCTTCGTTACCTTTATTAGGATGTCAGGACGGGGACGTGATGGTAGGCGAGGTAGGCCTAGGAGGCAGGAGATGCCTATACCGGATGAGATTCCGGTGCAGCAGGAGGGTGTTGGTCAGGCCAATGTGGCCGAGCCAGTAGGTCAGTAGGCCATGGGCGCCTTAGCCCGCGAGATGGCAGGAGCATTGAGGGAATCCGTGGATATTCTCAGAGCTGAGAATCAAGTCCAAGCCCATGTTGCTGAGGCAGGGCCTTCTTTTCTAAAGAGGGAGTTCTTCCGATCTAAGCCGTACGAGTTTGTGGGTGATCCGAAAGAGCCACTTAAGGCTGATGAGTGGCTTGAACAGATGACGAAGACGTTTGAGATGGTTGGCATCGAAGACAGGGCTTTAAAGGTGACCTTGGCGTCTTTCCAGCTAAAAGGAGACGCGGGTCAGTGGTGGAAGTTTGTTCGAGGACGTATTGGTGGCACATGGGAGGCCTTTGTAGATGCTTTCCAGGAGAAGTTCCTGTCTCCAGCTGTTAGGGAGAAGTTGAGGGACCAGTTTTGTCAACTCAAGCAGCTGAGTATGCCAGTGGCCGAGTTTGAGGCCGCATTTACCAGTTTATCTAGGTTTGCACCAAAGCTTGTGGTGTCTGAGGAATGTCGTTGTCTTGAGTTCGAGAAGAAGCTAAGGCACGGGCTTAAGACTAGGGTTGCTGGGTCCATGACTCGGGAGTATGGACGCCTTGTGGATGCCGCGGCGCATCTTGAGATTATCATGCAAGAGGAAGAGGAGAGAATGAGGGGCTCCAAGAGGAGCCAGGATGGCCAGGGGAATGGTAGGAGGCAGAAGGGTTCTAACCCTCAGCAGCCCCAGGGTGTTTTTGTGAGATCTACCTTTCCAGAGCCGAGTTCAAGTTCTGGAAAAGGCAGCCAGGGAGACATTACTTGTTACAAATGTGGTCAGCTGGGCCACAAGTCTCCAACTTGCCCGCAGAGGGAGGAGGGCAGAGAGCAGCTTCATCTTCGCTTGACCTAAGAGCCAGAGTCAGGCAGAGGACAGCCGCTCTCTTGTTACCAGTGTTCAGGCGGGTACCTGAAGGGTATTTCCCGTAGTTGAGTGGCACATCTGGTGCGTCTGGTTCTAGCAGACGCAGAGTTTCAACCACCACAGTCAGTTCAGGCCTCAAAGGCCAATCAGCGGGCTTCATCGCGTCTCAGTCTGTGCAGCAATCTTTTGCTCCGAGAGGTGAGCAGGTAGACCGAGACTTCAGGGCGCGTGTATGCTTTACCGCGCAGGATCTTGTACCGGCTCCATCTATTGTGAGAGGTACCTTTTTGTTTTGCAACTCGGTTGCCAATGTGTTGATTGATACGGGTGCATCCCATTCCTTTATATCTGCTGCATTTGCATCTGTTTTGGGTTGGAGTTGGCACAGTTAGCTTCCCTATTTGTGTTGTATCACCTGTTGGGGGCGAGTTGATTTTGAAACAAGGGTGTCGGGGCTGTGATTATTGAGGTCGCCGACCGCCGGCTCCCATTTTCTTTTGTAGTTATGGCTATGTCGAGTTTTGATGTGATTTTAGGTATGGACTGGTTATCGTCATACCGGGCTGTTATTGATTGTTACCGCCAGAGGGTCACTGTATGTACCTTGAGCGGGGATTGTTTCCATTTCTTGGGGGATCGGGTTGGTAGAGTGTTGCCACTGGTGTATGATCCGCAAGGGCGGAGTGAGCATAGTGGTCTTCTCGCTAGCTTTATGAGTAGTGAGTGTGATGAGACCCAGACTGTATTCCCAGAGTAGTTTGTGAGTACTCGACGTCTTCCTGAGGACCTTGTTAGTTTGCCACCACACCGAGAGGTGGAGTTTTCTATTGATTTAGTGCCCAGCACGGCGCTGATTTCCATGGCACCTTATCGTTTTGCCCCAGCCGAGTTGAGTGAGTTGAAGGTTCAACTCCAGGAGTTACTAGATAAGGGTTTTGTCCGCCCTAGTGTTTCACCGTAAGGGGAGTACCGGCACTTTTTGCTAAAAAAAAAGATGGTGCCTTGAGACTTTGTATTGATTACCGGAAATTGAATCGGGCTACGATTAAGAATAAGTACCCTATGCCTCATATAGATGATCTGTTTGACCAGTTGAAAGGGTCCCATTGTTTCTCTAAGATAGACTTGACATCGGGTTACCATCGGTTGAGGGTCAGGGAGGAGGATATCTCGAAGACGGCATTCCATACACGGTATGGCCACTATGAGTTTCTGGTGATGCCTTTCGGGCTCACCAATGCACCGGCAGTGTTTATGGACTTGATGAACTGGATCTTCCGGGAATTCTTAGATTGTTTTGTGGTCGTTTTCGTGGATGACAGTTTGGTTTATTCACCTTCTAAAGAGGAGCACAAGGAACACTTGAGAGTGGTGCTTGAGTTGCTTAGAGCACATAAGCTATATGCCAAGTTTCGAAGTGTGAATTCTGGCTAAGAGAGGTTAAGTTCTTAGGCCATGTAGTCTCCGGGGAAGGGGTGTCTGTTGATACATCCAAGATTGAGGCAGTGCAAGATTGGGCACAGCCTAAGAGTATTTTTGAGATCCGCAGTTTTCTGTGATTAGCTGGGTATTACCGCCGGTTTGTGAAGGATTTCTCCAGACTAGCTTCGCCGTTGACTAGATTGACGCAGAAAGGGATCAAATTTGTGTAGAGTGAGACTTGTGAAAAGTCATTCCAGGAGTTGAAAGTTAGACTTACCACCGCTCCAGTGTTGATTATTCCGGAGAGAGGTTTGGATTATTCGGTTTTTGTGATGCCTCACGAGAGGGTTTGGGTTGTGTGTTGATGCAAGAGGGGAAAGTGGTAGCCTATGGCTCGCGAAAGTTGAAAATACATGAGAGGAATTACCCTACCCATGACCTAGAATTAGCAGCTGTGATTTTTGCCTTGAAGATTTGGAGGCACTACCTGTATGGTGAGAGATTCGAGGTGTTCTCAAATCATAAGAGTCTGAAGAATCTGTTTACACAGAAAGACTTGAATTTGAGGCAGAGAAGGTGGATGGAATTTATTGAGGATTACGACTTCGAGTTGCATTATCATCCGGTGAAGGACAATGTTGCGGCCGATGCCCTTAGTAGGAAATCCATTAGGGATGTAGCTTGTATAGCCATCCGGGAGTGGGAGATGTTGCGCGCACTTGGCGAGTTTGATTTACTTTTGGGTGAATCGATTGAGGTTGCAGCCTTGTTTTCTGTAGTTGCGCAGCCTACACTTGTGAATCGAGTGTTAAAGGCACAGAGAGGTGACCTTGAGGTAGAATCCCTCCGAGAGAAGATTTCCAGTGGGAAGGTTGAGAAGGGTTTGACTGTGTATCCTGACCTGAGTGTGAGATACCGAGACCGTTTGTTTGTACCGGAGTCTTGCCGAGAGGAGGTACTCTGAGAGTTTCACCATTCGCATCTTGCGGTGCATCCGGGAGGCACTAAGATGTATCGTGATTTAGGTCGCCAGTTTTGCTAGTGGGGTATGAAGAAAGATGTGGCAGTTTTTTTGTCTAAGTGCCTTACTTGTCAGCAAGTGAAGCTCAAACATCAGAGGCCAGCGGGTTTGTTGCAACCCTTGCCTATTGCCGAGTGGAAGTGGGAGCATGTCACTATGGACTTCGTTGTAGGTGTTCCGAGGACTCAGCGGGGTAGTGATGCTATTTGGGTGGTTGTAGACCGGTTGACTAAGTCGGCGTACTTTATCCCTATGCGCGTGAGAGATTCGGTAGATCATCTTGCCGACTTGTATGTTCGGGACATAGTGAGGTTGCATGGGGTCCTAGTGTCGATCATCTCAGATAGAGATCCACGTTTTACTGCTAGGTTGTGGCAGAGTTTGCAGAGTGCCTTGGGCACTAGATTGACCTATAGTACAGCTTATCATCCTCAGATTGAGAGGCAGTCCGAGCGTACTATCCAGATCCTTGAGGATATGCTTCGAGGTTGTATCCTTGACTTTAGTGGGTCGTGGGAGAGGCACTTGCCCTTAGTGGAGTTCGCCTACAACAACAGTTTACAATCGAGTACTGGTATGGCACCGTTTGAGGCCTTGTATGGCCGACCGTGTAGGTTTCCGGTGTGTTGGGCCGAGGTGGGTGATGCACCTTTGTTGGGCCTGGAGTTGGTTCGGAAAATGACGGAGAAAGTTGAGCCTATCCGTAGGAGGCTTGTTACAGCCCAGAGTCGTAAAAGTGTTATGCCGACTGTAGAAAGAGGCCTTTGGTATTTGAGGTGGGTAATCACGTCTTTCTGAAAATATCACCTAGGCAGGGTTTGATGAGGTTTGGGAAGAGTGGGAAGTTGTCCCCTCGGTTTATTGGTCCCTTTGAGATCCTTTAGAGGATTGGAGAGGTTGCATACCGTTTAGCTTTACCGCCGCAGCTGTCCGGAGTGCATGACGTGTTTCATGTTAGCATGCTTCGAAAGTACGAGCCGGATCCATCACATGTGTTGGATTGGACCGACTAAGAGGTAGATGAGGATGCCTTGTATGAGGAGAGACCGGTGCAGGTCTTGGATAGGCGGGAACAAGTCTTGCGAGGCAAGACGATACCCTTGGTAAAAGTTTTGTGGAAATATCACGGGATGGAAGAAGCCACTTGGGAACGTGAGTTAGAGGTCCGTAAGAAATATCTGGACTTGTTTGTTATGTGTAACCATGTATTGGGAATTTTGTTGTATTGATAAACTTTAAGAGCATTGAATATGTCTTAAGTGTAAAACATTGTATATGTTTTGGTTATTGGAAGTATGATAATTGTTGAGTATGCTTTGAAAATGGAAGTTTATTTTAACATTGTATATGTTAATAACGTTTTAGAAATGCAGATATATCATTAACATTGAATATGTTATGAAATGATGGAAAATGGCGTTGGAAATTGTAGAATTTCAAGGAAATGCATGTTGATAATGCATATTGTAATATACGTTGTAATTTGCCTCTTGAAAAGAGATAGGATGATCGGTAATGGGTCAGAATGTTAAATGCTGAATTGTAATGTTGTTGAGAATTGAAAATCACAATTTTTGAAACTTATTTATCTAATTTCGAGGACGAAATTCTTTAAGGGGGGGAGGTTATAGCGATCTCGATTTTCCCTTCATTATTTAATTGTATTCTGGACTCGGTTCCGCGGTTGAGTATTGTTGCATTTGTTTCATTTCCGTCCTTTAATTCCTTATATTTGAATTTTAGGATGTGTTGGGCAGGTTTGTATCAGGTTAGGTGAGCTTTGGTCTCTATTCTTGTTGCCCAGATTTTTGATGATCCGCTCGAGCGGGTCCCTTTGCGCTCGAGTGGAGTTTGCATCTTTTCAGCATTTTGTGCGTCTGCAAAAAATACTGCAGGTGTGTTTTTCACGCTCGAGCGGATTTCCTTACGCTCGAGCGGGTCGCGCTCGAGCGGTATCTAATGCTCAAGCGGGTGTTCGAAGTCTGTAAAAGTACTGGAGGAGTGTAATCTACGCTTGAGCGGGTGGTGTTTTGCTGTTGTGCCTTAGCGCTCAAGCGGGTCTTTTACGCTCGAGCGGGTTAAGTTTTTTGTGTCTGACGCTTGAGCGTTCTATTCTACACTCGAGCAGGTCATACGTATATCAGATCGCAACTGGGTCATTTTAAATCACTTTTTCAACTTTCTCTCTCTCTCTAACTTTTCAAAACCCTAATTTCGGCAGCCTCTCTCTCTCTACACTCTCTCTCTCTCTAAGAATCCATCCAGTTCTAGATTGTTCCTACCTTGGTCCCTTTGTATAAAAGGTAGAGCTTGGTTTGGGCTATCTTTGGATTCAAAAAAGTGTTGATTTGGAGCATCTTTGGGTTTCTTCATCTTTTCCTTTGAGCTTCAAACTTTGAGGTAGCGATAACTACTCATATTTATGGTCTTTGACATTAACTTGTAGTCATTTTGATGTAATGTTGAAATTGGGTAATTTTGGGGGTTAGGGTTTCAAAATATATAAAGAGAGGTTTTGTTCTTTTGACTCATACATGTATATTTTGGGTCTTAAAATGAGGTTATTGCTTTTAATGAAAATATTTGGGCCTTTGGGTCAATGTTGAGAAAAGGGGGAGGAAAGCCCTAATTTGTTGTTATGAATTAATTTGTACAATTAATTTGGAAAGTTATGAAAATATGAAATTGAGTTGGAAATAATGAAATTGAGGAGTTATGAGAATGAATGGTGGAGTTGGATAAGTTAATCACTCACCTTTGAAAATATTGATAATTTATCGGTTGATGCATTTATTATCTATTTAGAAATAATTGCTTTGGGCTATCGGTGGAGGATAGTCTTGATTGTTGTAGACACTGTATGTTGATTAGGGAAAACTGAAACTAATCACGTTGTATATGTCGTTGAATATGACAGTTTGAATAATACATCGAATATGTGTATTGATTGATCATTGTACATGATAAGTGTTTATATACATTTTATTGTATGGGAGGAGATAGGGGATGTACTCCACGGTTTGGGAGGAGATAGGGGATGGACTCCTAAACCGGATATTATTTTGAAGGAGATAGGAGATGGACTCCATTGATACAGCAAATATGTGTATCTATTGTGAAGTATGGAAGTGTTTGATATGAATTGTTATTTTATTTAAAAATGAAGTGCTTTGATATGAATCGTAGTCTCATTAAATTGTTGGCCAGGTTCTGAGCCATGTTGTGAATTGAGAATTTGATAAGTAAAGGAAAGTGGAATGAAATATGGACATATCTGTCATGGAATTGGATTGTGTTGTACGTTGGTTTGTATGAGTTAAACATTTATCAAATACTAATGTTTTAGTTATTGCTCATATTATGTTTAGCATATCTCTACTGGGCGTTTGCTCACCCTATATGGGACATCATTTTCAGGTGCAGATGACATGCCACCTCCAAGGACGTAGCTTGGGAGGCTTAGAGGCTGAGAGACCTTTTTATGATTATCTTTTTGTATTACATTATATCAAGCCAAGGGCTTATTTTGTGTAAAGAGTTAGAACTCTACTTTTGTTGGACCCAAGTGTGACTTGGAAAGTTGTAAACCTATAGGGCATTTACTTTTGTTGTCAACATGATATTCTTTGTAAAATACTCTGATGTTGGTATATGATATCTCTTTTTGTATCATGAATGTATGGTTACGGGTTTATTTTGAGGGCATAACAGAACCAATCACAAGTTCTCAGCATGTTCAACACATAGACTGCTCATAAAACAAGGGAAAAGGCCATTGGCCAAAGAGAGAGGCCATCTGTGAGACCCCTAACTTTTGTAAACCTTATTAGGTCCCTAAATTTTGAGTTACTATAACAAAGCCCTTAATTCGTTGATTGCTCGCAAATTAAACCCTAGAGCCGAAAACGTATCACGGACGAGCCCATACAAACCCAAATCGACAATGGAAGCTTAGAATCATAACACTCTAATATTAATTATTTAACTCTCAAATTTTAGATTAATTGCTCTAAACCCTAACTTCTGGTTTTTTACAGTCTTCATTCAGTTATTTACCTTTAAATTCAAAGCAAGATAATACAAACCGAATTATTTTTCCTAAACACTAATTTATTAACTCTTCACTTGAAATAGATATTTTAATTGAGCCCAAGCCCTCACATTTTTATTAAATCACAAATTGACCTCAAACAAGTACCATTATATATTTATATATACACTTGTACCCTAAATCTTTTTTTAACATTATGTTTTACAATTTCCAAGATTTGTACACAAATAAATAGGGAAATCTCCCCAAATCTCGAGGACATGACTAGCCGTCATCATTATACTTTAGTACAAACAAATCCCTTGAATCTTGGAGCAATAATGACCTTGGTACCAATAAAGATTTGCTATGAGTATTTAAATTAGCCCTAAACCTAACTAGATCACAATTAAATACATAAATAAGGTTTCAATACATAACTTTAATTCCAAGCCCTCATTTCTTTTATTAAGAATTACCCCAAAAATAGTACATGTACCCTAATACTATTAGTACCATCAATCAATTGAAATCTATATATATATATATATGCATACATTGAGAACTGTGCCCCTAATACCTAAAATGATTAAAATAATAACCCCATCACCCTTCCCAAGGGCCAGCCACCATAGGGAGAAGTGAAGAGCCAATTTTCAAAGTCTTTCATCATGATGTTCTAGGAAAACTCAAGACCTAGTACCCTAGACCTAGGATGATGTTTTCAAAACTAGTTTTCTTCCAACCAAGCATCAACCAATTGTTGCCTAATCCTATGATTTAACTCCCAAACCACCCCTATCCCATTAGATTCCAAGCAAAATTCTAACATTTCCATCCATTTCCAACTAATGGGCTTTTAGGACTTTTTGCATCAAAACTTGTTTATAAATACCAACCTCCCCTAGCTTGGCAAGCACAAACACCACACCCACACACACATTTCGGCTAGAAAGAGGGAGGAGAGCAAGAGAGAAAAGTCTAAGAGAAGAAGAGGGAGGAAGAAGAGAGCCTTCTTGTGCAAAGCTTAGTAGGTAAGCCACAACACAACCTTCTCTTTCATTATCCTTTTTCAAATACAGTTTCTAAGGGTTCTAAATAATGTTTTCAGATCTGTTATTGATGAGTTACTTGTGTTAAAAATGCTAAAGTTGAGCATTGATTCATCTCTCTTGTATTTTCCCCATTTTGGCACAAAACCATCTTTTTATACCAATCTCTCAAACTTTCCAAAGGCATACCTTCAAGAAAACCTTCTGAGTTAAATATATGTTAGTTAGCATGTTTCTTCACAAAATAAACGAAAACTTTCCTTGGTGGAACCCTTTTCTCATAAATCCTTGTTTTGGATATTTTACCCTAGAATTGTTTTGCAGCCCACTTCTAGAAATTCTAGAAAAATGTATAAAATTATTCTGGACCTCTATTTGATGTCAAAACCTTCCTTAAGGAGTTAGCTTTCAACTAAAATTGGTTTCATCAAAAAACATCAAGCGGTTTGCAAGAAAATCAAATTTTCGTAACGGTCAACAGATCTGGACAGATTCTGGACAGCGCTGGAATATTTTCTAAATAACTTAAAATCTGGAAAAGTAATCCCATTTCCGAAAAATGTTCTAGAAACTAGATCAAATTATCTACAAACTATAGGAAGACCGAGTCCAGTGGAAGATCTAAAATAGTCCTTTCATTATAACCTTTATGTGATATTAAATCTGGAAATTTTGTTATGTATGGATGTTTTATGCCCTTGTATTCATGAAAATGTTTAATAGCTTATGATCATATCTTGACATGATATTGTATGTGTTATGTTATGCTATTTATCTTTCTCATCTTAAGGATGCATGCTTATGTGGATACTATTATCTTGTAAGTTGGACTAAACTTGTCTTAAAACATTTAACTCAACGGCAAACCTAATTGGGAGGGTATTGGGTTTTCGAGCACTTGAGTAATGAAAAGATGAGAATATGTGATATATGGATTTTTGGGATGCGTTCCCTATTTGAAAGTTAAAGTCTTGCGCAAGCAGTTGTCGCGTAAACCCTGGAATGGAACGGACGTATTCGGACTCCTTGCGACGGTTTGAATGGTGAGATAAGTTTGGGTCCAGATGGGACATTCAGGATGATAAAACTTTTTCTGGAAGGATGAGGTTGGATTCAGGAGATAAAACTTTTCTTTTCGCTATCCCTTTTGAGGCCCTGCAGTTGGCGCTATGCGGTATATAACCGTTGGTAGGCATCCGAGGTTAGTTCTGCAACAAAGCAGCAAAAGGAGAGTTCCGAATAGTCTGGTGTCCAATTCTTGTGGTTGGGAGGATGATGAAATCTCTTTGGGGGATTTCTAGTTTACTAACATCTAACTTGTAACCCTTTGTTTATTTGGTTGAGTATCATGCTTTACTATTTGTGTATTGGACTGGGAAAAATGGATGGGTGTGTGTGTGTGTTTACTAGGCATTCAAAGCTCACGGCGTGTCATGCCAGGTGTCGAAGAGGAGCTTATAGCTGGAAACGACAAACCTGAAACCTTCGAAGACTTTTGGCTATCTTAGACAAGTTAGAAATTCCTTTTAATATTTTGTAAGACTCATATGAAGATTTAAGTTTTCTCTTGGACGTAATGTAATGGATCAAGTTTTGTAATTAATGATATTCTGGTTGTTATGTACTTACATTCTAATATTTATACATTTACACCTTATCGTTGCTTATGAGACCTTGTGTCAATACCTTTTAAGATCTGTCAAAAAGGTAGTGCGCTGCCTAAGAAGCCGGACTTAGAAGGGAGGCTAATTTGACTCCTCCGGCGATCTGGGATCTTACTTGGTTATTGACCATAGGACATTAGTGACTCTCCCTTGACTGCAACCAATAGTGTAGATTCGGGCGTCACACCATCAGCCACAAGAAATGGCCATCGGCCAACATTTTTAGTCGATCGGCCAAAAGGGATAGTCCGTCGGCACTATATTTGGTCAATCAGCCAAAAATGGCAAATACCTCCAGAATGTTGACATCTGTCTTCCACTCAAAACCTTATCTTCTACAAAAGCCTCAGCTTCGTATTTTTTCTCATTTCAACACTGATTTGCACCAAATAGAAGAGTTCCTTGTCCAAAATCTGACAAATTGGATTGCCAACTTGGATGTCTCGGAAAAGCTGAATTTCCGGGGCTTCGGCATAAATGCACTATTCACTTTGGGTCGCACCCCGCTGCGTATTTCGTTTCTCTATGCCGCAGTAAGGTTTTGGAATCCGGTAGCACATGTCTTTAGCTTTCGTGGTCAAGAGATGTGTCCCACTTTCGAGGATTTCCAAGCTTTAATGGAATCCGAACGCGTCCGATTCGGCGACGTCCAAGCCTTAGGACGGATGTGCGGCCTTACTTTGCACGACGCTCGGTCATTGATTCACGATGGAGAGTTAGACATTCCGAGCTTGGTTTGTCGGTTCTCTGATGCCGGTGACCGCAGCGACCATCATTGGCAAGGTTATCGGCGACATGCGCTTTGCCTATGCATGCTATGTCACTTCTTGCTTGCCTCGGGCTCAGGAGGGTTTAGCACTCGTTTGATTGAGGTTGCCGAGGGCTTAAGAGAGGGTAAAAGCTGCATCGCCATGACGCTAGCCGAAACGTTGATGGGATTTGATGCTTTTCACCGCCGGGAGACGGCTAGGTTTGCGGGGAGTCCACTACTATTGCAGGTAATGTTTCCCACCCCATCTCACATATATATTGCTCATATCACTCGGCCCTCAGGCTTGGTTTTCTCTCAAAACCATTTTCTCACTTTTTCTCTCAACGTACACCTCTCTATTCTTTAATCTCTCATTTTTCATCCCTCCTTAGGTATGGTTGATGGACAAACTGAGAGTGGTGGACTCATGTCCGGCATATTCAGCTCGCAGCTATTTCTCCTGACGACATCTAGTCGATGCTTCGGATGAGGGATGGTGGTACAACTGGATGTGCAGTTTGTCCGCGGACCACATTGCTTGGTGTTGCCCTTGGCTTAACTTGCCGGCAATGAGTTACAGCATGATTGGCATGACACACTGTGTCTTCTATTTTTCGTTCCGATTCCGGCGCCAGTTTGGACATGATCAGATTTGCCCGGAAAGAAGGGATTGAGTACCCTGCTACATTTCCGGTTCGAGGCGTACAGCTAGCCCGGTATGCCACAGCATGGAGGACAAGAGAGCTTCTGGCCCCCGCTCCCACTTTTAGCTGCACCCTCTCTGATGAGTGTATAGATTGGCTTAATGAAGAGGCACAGGCAGGGCCCTATTTGGCATCAAAGGCTTCGACCAGCTCTGGTAGGGGACGTAGGAACACCTGACTATGCCCCGGATTTATTTTCTTTAATCAGAACTTTCAAGTTTTCTTTATGAATGTAATAAAAAGCAACTTCAATTTTGTATTCAAGAGTAGGAGAACTCTGTATTAAAATCAATGAAATTGAAGGTTATGGGTACTGAAAATTTTGCGTTTGGTCCAAAAATGGTCTAAGCTGTAAAAAGATTAATTTGAACAAAATTAATTTTTATTAAAACTTTTCAAAACCATTTTCGATATGGATCAGAACTGGACACGCCTGAGATCTGTCACTGAGATGCACAACCCCGGATTCCAGCAACTGGAAAGTTGCCCCTAGTCTGAGTAGCACTGCATTGGAGATCACAACCGAGCTCTTGAATGCTGAATAGACAAAGATGACCAAGGCGATCACATGGACAAACTTGATCGGGGAAGTGTTTATGGCTAAACTTCAAGATGAAGTTGCCTACGTATCCCAAAAATGGGAATCAAGCCTTACGTAGTTCGACTTGGGTTCACTCGAGTATTTACACTCTCCTTTTGCACTCTAACTTTTGCCAAGGCCGCCCTTTGCGGGTTTTCAACCTTGCGAGCTCAGTTTTTATAATTTCAAATTTTTCATGCTCTAATTTTTGCCTAGGTCGCCCTTTCAGGTTTTCAACCTTGCGAGCTTAGTTTTTATAATTTCAAATTTTTCATGCTCTAATTTTTGCCTAGGTGGCCCTTTCGGGTTTTCGGCCTAGCAAGCCACTCAGGGAAAATATTTCTTCAACTTGTCCATGTTGATCGGTTGGGAGAACTCTAGGCCATCTAGGTTCATCAGAACGACAGCTCCACCTGACCAGATTGACTTGATGATGTAAGGGCCAGTCCAATTGGGTCTGAACTTGCCCCTAGGTAGTGGTCTGGATGGAGCTCGATTGTCTTTGAGCACCAAATCTCCTTCTTTCAAATTCCTGGACTTAACTTTCTTGTTGAAAGCCCTGGCAATTCTGCGTTGATAACCCTGAACATAGTACAGTGCTTTCAGCCTTCTCTCATCAAACAGCATGAGTTCTTCGAACCTGCTCTGCTGCCAATCTGCCTTAGCTATCTAACACTCAGCCAATACTCGTAATGACGAAACCTCAATTTCGATAGGTAGAACGGCCTCCATCCCATAGACCAAGGAATACGGAGTCGCCCCAGTAGAAGTTCTAATTGAAGTCCGGTAGCCCCACAGAGCAAATGGCAGCTTATCCGACCAGTCCCGATAAGTTTCCACCATTTTCTGCAAAATGTGTTTGATGTTCTTGTTGGCGGCCTCAACTGCTCCATTGGTCTGCGGCCGATATGTAGATGACTTGTGAAAAGCCACGTTGTATTTGTCCAACAAGTCGATTACTTCTTTCTTGAAGTGGGAACCATTGTCTGAAATGATCTCGTTCGGGACCCCGTAGCGGCAGATAATGTTGTTTCGGATGAACTTGGCGACATGCGAAGCCTTCAACACCACATAAGACTGGGCCTCAACCCACTTTGTGAAATAGTCTATCACGACCAGAATGAACTCATGCCCATTGGACCCCTTCGGAGTAACAGCCCCAATCACATCAATCCCCCAGACTGAAAATGGCCATGGCGAAGTCATGTTGTATAGCTTCGACGGCGGAATGTTCATACGGTTTGCATGGATCTGACATTTGTGGCATCGCCGGACAAAGCCAATAAAATCCTCCTCCATGGTGGACCAGTAGTAACCCTGTCTAAGGATTTTCCGGGCTAGCATCACCGCGTTCATGTACGCTCCACACTCTCCTCCATGGATGGCCTCCATCAGGTGCTTAGACTCTTCAGCATCAACACACAGCTTATGCATTCCCAGATGACCTCTCTTGTACAGTTTACCCTCGCAGACGATGAACTGAGCGGCCATTCTTCTAATTGCCCTTTATCTTTGGCATTTGCCCCTGGTGGATAGCTCCTTTTTAAGAAGTTCCAGACATCGTAATACCAGGGGTTCTCATCTTGAACTTCATCCATGGCAGCAATCAACTCGTAGGCCGGCACAAATTTCTGGTCAATGATGACCGGACGCATCCGGACTCCAAAAGGGATGTCTATCATAGAAAATAGAGTTGCCAGTAAATCTGCAAACCTGTTGTTCTCTCTTAACAGATGAGCGAAGTTCAGCTTCTCAAACCGAAGAATCAACAAGTCTAAGGTCTGGTGGTATATTCTCATCTTTTCTTCTTTGACTTTCCAATCTCCCTTAGCTTAGGATACAACAAGGTTCGAGTCTCCGATGACGTCCAACCGTTTTGCCCTTAGTTCTAGGGCAGCTTCTAGTCCAGCAATACACGCCTCATACTCTGCCTCATTGTTCGAGACTTTGAACCGGAGTTTGAATGTTAGAGGGATACGGGAATTGTCGGGTGCTATCAGCAACACCCATATCCCATACCCGTATTGGTTTGACGCTCCGTCAAAGTACATCGTCCAAGTTTCGTCTTCGACATGCAAAATGGCCTCGTCTGGGAATAGGTACTCAATTGCTTCATACCCGTCCACTGGGTGATCGGCTAGGAATTATGCTACCACTCTCCCTTTTACTGACTTGCGCGTCACATATTTCAGATCGAATTCGGAAAGCAGAAGCAACCAACGAGCCAGCCTACTCGTAAGTGCCGGTTTCATGAAGAGATATTTGATGGGATCTAATCTTGAAACCAGCATTACAGAGTGGGTTAACAGGTAGTGCCGCAGCTTCCTGGTAGCCCATACCAAGGCCAGACAAGCCTTCTCCAACGGAGTGTAGCGGGTTTCATAATCCAGCATCTTCTTGCTCAGGTAGTAGATAGCTCTCTCCACCTTTTCCTCAGACTCCTGTGCAAGCATGCAGCCCATTGTAGTTTCAGTCACTGAAAGATACAAAATCAACGGTTTCCCCGGTTCAGGCAGTGACAACACGGGTGGGTTCTGTAAGTATTGCTTAATCTGTTCAAAGCACTTGGCATGGCCGTCCCATTGGAACTTCGTTCCTTTCTTCAGGAAGACCAAAGAGTGGTTCACAAGTCAAGGTTAATTTAGCATAAACCGTCTTATGAATTGCACTTTACCCAGAAAGCCTCGCACCTCCTTTTCAGTCATTGGTGGTGGCATTTCTAAGATGGCCTTGATTTTGGAAGGGTTCGACTTCGATACCTCTCTGTGTAATCAAGAACCCCAGCATTTTCCCTGCTGTAACACCAAACGTACACTTCTGAGGATTCACCGCAACCGAAATTCTCTGATCCAAACTTTGCAAGGCGGTGTAGTGGCCCTTCTTTCCTTGGACTTGACAATCATGTCGTCCACGTACACCTCAACCTCTTTATGATCATGTCGTGCAATATCGTGGTGCACCCGTTGATATGTAGCTCCAGCATTCTTCAGCCCAAATGGCATCACCCTATAACAATAGGTCCCCCACGGGGTGGTAAAAGCAGTCTTCTCCCGGTCTTCGGGTGCCATTACAATCTGGTTGTAGCCTACAAAGCCATAGAATGAGAGCAATGCATGCCCCGTAGTAAAATACTAACTCATCGATATGCGGCAGAGGAAAGTCGTCCTTCGGACTAGCTTTGTTCAAATCTGAAATCCACACATACCCGATTCTGCCATCCTTCTTCGGCACTGGAACGATGTTGGCCAACCAAGTTGGGTATTCAGATAGCAGGAACCCTGCGTCAATTTGCTTGGTGAGCTCTTCTTTGATCTTGATAGCCTAGTCTGGGCGGATCCTTCTGAGCTTCTGTTTAACAGGTTGGGCCTCTGGGTCAAGAGGGATCCGGTGCTGTACAATCTCAGGATCGATTCCAAGCATGTCTTCGTAGGACCACGCGAAAACATCTTTGAAATCTTTTAATAAAGCGACTAAGTGCTCGCGCTCCTCCGAAGACAACGTGGACCCGATATGGACCAGCCGCGGGCCCTTATCAGTACCAACATTAATTTGGGTGATTTTATCAACCAGCGGTTTTACAAACCTCTCCTGCACTTGTTCTAGCAAATATTTCAAAACCAGAGGAATTTCTTCCTCGTCGTTTTAATCGAAGTTTTGGAAGTCTAAATTAATGCAATAAATCAAAGGTACAGAAAAGTAATCGAAGGCCACAGCCACACAATTCTCATTAAGTACTTCGTCCAGTTCATCTGATTCCTCTGTTATAACAGACTCAAAAGAGAAAGAAAAAGACAACCTAGACAGGACTGTGGCATCCGGGTTATCACTCCCAGGAATACCGGACTCAGGCTCAGACGAGCTGGAACCTGATTCTAACTCACAAGACTTAGTGGAATCAGATTCCGGCTCACTACCTGACCCGGTGCTGCTCGATAAGAATCCCTCCTCGTACTGCCAGACGAGGAAGGGTGGGATGGATGCATCCAAAATGTTTGAAGATAGGCTCGCAGCCATTTCATTTCCAATCATAGACACTGAGAGATTATCCCCTAAGCACTCATGCACGATCGGAGGATCTGATAGTAGACAGGCCAGTGCTACTCCCATTTCAAACTTGGTGCTCCCGGAATCCACTTCCTTACACTGCTCAACCTCAACTAATGGGTCTGTCTGCTCTTCGGCAACATCATCCCCAGATAACTGCAAGTCGAAGAAGATCTTAAATCCTGGCAAGCACCTCTTCTCTGCGTTCAACCATGGCTCTGGGAAACCACAGAATGGAAAATCTTCCCCTTCTTGGATGAAGCGTCCGTTTAGGGTGCCCTGAATAGGCTGATGCATCAAGTCAAAATGCCTCCCGATCTGCTTGGCTCTGGCTTTCCCAGCTATTTATTTACCTTTTCTCACCCAGTCCTCTTTGGTGGGTAGATAACCCAAACCAAAGGTATACGGGTTGTGCGGCACTTCGGCCGATACTGCAATGCCCTTCTGGCCACTTTTTCCTAGTCCCATCCCGGGGATGTGCTGGAGCTTGTTCATGAGGTACACTGACTGTACGCTGACATACAACCCCTCATCAACAGCCAAAATGTTCTGAACGACCTGGGCCTCGGCTAGGGTAAATCCTGACAGGAACACATCCTCCGCGCCATGCTTGATTTCCAAAATCGGTGTAGACACCTCTGGCGGTGGATGAATCGACGAATTCCCAAAAACTATGGCCACCCCTTTCCCGTAGGGGTATTTCAACATCTGATGCAGGATGGAAGAGACTGCCTTCACCTGGTGCAGCCACGGCCGCCCTAAGAGTAGATTAAAGGTTGGAGGAACGTCCAAAACATGAAAGTCAATCTCATGTTGTCCTGGACCAACCTGTGTCTGGATCTTCATGGTCCCCATCACTTCTCTGCTAGTATTGTCGTAGGCCCTTATTACTTGGGCAGTTGGCACAAAGTCTGCGGGCTTCAACCCGATTGCATATGCTGTCCTTGACGGGCACACATTGATGGCGGATCCTGTGTCGACAAGAACTACCGGTATCCATTTGTCCCTACACTCAACAGAGATGTAAAGAGGTTTGTTATGGTTCACGCCCTCAGGCGGCAGTTCCTTGTTAGAAAAGGTCAACGTCGGGGAAGCTCCTCCCGGAAAAACCAACCCTACCAGCTGCTCAGGCGTGGTGTCTATTGAAAGTTTGGCCTTGTCCATTGCTGAAAGGACAGCTTGTCTATGAACTCTTGAAGCCATAAGCAATCCCCAGATGGAGATGTCTGCTTGTATCTTCTTGAGCTGTTTCAGCACAGCCTCTTCTTCGAGTAACTTTTTTTTCTGCTTCTCCGCCTCCTTGTCCTTTCCGAATGCCTCTGGTTGATCTAAGTGCGGGGGCTTGAAATAACGCCCGCTCCTAGTCATGTGGTCAACTTTGCCAATGTACCAGCTATCATCCGACTGGTTATTCCCCCAGTCTTCATCTGTGTGAGCAAGACATAGATCGTAATCTTCCCACCACATGCCATCGGCAGCCGACAGACACCAGTCCGACTCCGTTACAACTATTCCTGTGCCTACAGCACCTCCTGTTCCTGCGTCCGCAACACGCTCCGTTCTTGTGCACACAGCATGTCCTGTTCCCTCAGGGGCTTTGGCCTTTCTGACCCTCTCAGAATCTTCGATCCTTTCCCGCTCAAACTGTTTCAGTACAGCCTGCTGTTCAGCTTCTTCTGTTCCCAAACTACCCATATCCTGAGCAAAATTCTTAACACCGGTGCTCTCCGGCGATGCACTCTGCTCTTCGGCCTTTCCGGCCACAGTTGATGTCCTCGTCCCTGACGGACCTTGTTCTAGCTGAGGTTGTTCAACAACATCCGGCTGGTCGTCAAGCCACCCAGTAGACTCTGCTGCCCCTTCCAAATCAAACCAATTGACTGTCACGTCTCCCGGATCTTGTTCGTTGAAAAACTGAAGGTTAGCAATGTCCTCCGCTAGTTCTGCCAGGTCATCCAGCCCCTGATTAGGTCCATCTTCTCGTACTACACAAATCTCTACCCCCACTGGCAATTCCACTCTCGGCCTAGCCTGGCCTGCTGATATAATATAACTGCTCATTCATGACGCTCTCAGACCCCTCAGGCTCTGTATCATCAATCTAATTTGCCCCCACAATCGACCCACTTCTATCTTCGATAGCCACCACCACCGTCTTAGGCTAGGTTTGAGAGATGTCCAACATGCACAAGTTAGTGCTATCTGGAATGAATACCTCCGGCTTGGGTAGGTGAGAAGGGGTGATATATACACTAGGATCGTATGACACAACCCCAGTTTGGATTAGATTGATGCGTTTAGGAGGTGAAGCTTGGGTATGTGGTGGGAGAGGGTTGGTTGTGATATTCGGTTTCTCCGGAGGCACGATCACCCTGTTGTCAATGAGATCCTGAATCTCATGACGCAATCGAAAGCACTGGTCGGTGTCATGACCATGTTGTTGGTGAAAGGCACAGTACTTGGCCGGGTTGTGGGAAGAAGGAAGTTTGTCTGGTAACGGCCGCTGCTCTAGGGGCTTCAAGTGCCCTTTCTTGATCAAAACCCCCAGAGCTTTGGACAGGGGCATGTATAGTGGAGTGAAGGTTCTTTGGCCTCGGGGAGAATACTTGGTTGTTTGTGAGCTACTTCCGGACACGCCGGTGAATGGTGTAGCTGCAAGGGTTCTCGGGGTGGTGGTGGTAGTAACCATTCCCACATCTAAAGATCTGGTAGCTGCAGCACTGCTTGTGCCTGCATTTGTACTACGGTTGAATGCCCTCTTAGGCTGCTCTCTATCTTGGTCAATCAGACCCTGTTTCATAGCATCCTCGATCTGCACCCCTATTTCATATAGATCTACAAAGGTGGGGAGGGGGAGAACGATCATCTTCTGCATAAGCTTGGGCTGGAGGTTGCGCACAACCATCCGAATCTGATCTTTGTCAACGGGCCTGATGGTCATCATCGAGGCTTTGGCCCTCTACCGGGTCACAAAATTGGAGAAACTCTCCTTAGGCTCCTGCCTAGTTGTCTCAAGATCAAGGGTTATGACCTCGATTTGTGTATTGTAAGAGTATTGAGCTATGAAGGCCTCGGCCATCTCCTCCTAGTTCCTCTTAACAGAGTCCTCCAGCTTTGCATACCAAATAGCCGCTACACCCGACAGGGTCCGGCCAAATAGAGAAAGCTTCTGCAATCTAGAGAGGCCCATCGGCCTTAGTATGTCCGAGAACAACTGCAGATGCACCATAGGATCTCCAGACCCGTCAAAACGGTCTATGTGCGGCATCTTAAATCGGTCCGGCAACGTCACGGCCAAGTCGGTGTACCCATCCTCAATATCCGGAATGGACTTCACACCCTGGGATTTCTTGAACAGCTTTTCAAGCTTGCTCAGTTTTAACATTGTGGGATCCACCTCGAACTCAAAGGGAGAATCCGGTAAGTTGGTAGGTGCCTTAGATAGCTAGGGTATGATCGGGGGCGGAGCTGGCCCTGTTGGAATGTCCGTATCATCCTGGACGTTTGCTGTCTCCCCGAGTATGGGAACTCTTGGTGGGGGAGGAACCTGGTGTGAAACAGATGCTCCAGTTTGCTGCTATAGCCTGGTAATTAACTCTACCTATTGGGCCATGACCTCGGCCTGTTGCTTGGCGAATTCTGCTTGACGAGTAACGTCCTGCTGCATGGTTCTCATACTTTCCTGGAGCTGACGCATCATCTCTTCCATTCCTACCATAGGATGTGGATCTAGCAGAATAACCGATATATCTGTCCCTATAATAGAAACTGAGACCTCAGCCTGACTGTTCATTGGCGGGGTAGACCACTGATCTGGCGACCGTTGTACCGATACACTGCGTCCTCTTGACCTCCGTCTGGTAACCGGGCGTAAAGAAAGGAACACTACTTGTCCGTCTATTAGATCCCTAGATCGATTAAGTCTACGACCTCTAACCCAGGATGCTGGGGGGATATCTACCTGGTCGGATGCTATTGTGCTAAACTACCTTGCAAAAAGATGAATAAAGCATAATAAGGAAATAATGAAAGACAGAAAAACGGACAGCATAACACCTTAAATAAAGACAACACACAATTGGCAAACACAAGCTGAATGAACCATTCTCAACCACTGATCACTGTTCCCAAATCACTGTCCCAAATCTGAATCTGATACCTGCAGATATAACTGATTCTCAAAATGCTGATGCCCGCAGGCCTGATACTCAGACTTGCAAACTGATACGTGCATTCCCTGTAGAGGCACACTCTAAAAGCACATAATCAAGCAAACGAGAGCCATAACACCCCTATGTTGGGGCAGGGTTTCCCTGTCCTATTTTGTCAGGAGCTAGGGTTTCACTACGCACGCAGCGGTTTCAAACAACCTATAATCGGGTAGCAACCTGTCCTAGTTTGGAATAGTCACTACGGATTCCGATATGCACTAGGTCGAATGGTCAAAAAGGGTGCCCCGGTAAAAACCGAGGTTTGTGTTCCCATTGTGGCAGAGCCCACAACCGGTCAGCCTTATGGCACGCTTCTCAAAGCAAGCCTCCGGCAAACTATTCAGGAATAGCATACGGTGAACACGGTATCCTAGGTGCACCAATGCACATGCAATGCAAAGAAACACATAAGTGTAATCAAAACATGATATCATGAGTTCGAGTCAAGTTCTCGAAATCCCCAGCAGAGTCGCCAAAAACTGTAGACATGCCCGAACGTCACGGCTCCCCGCGCGAAATGTGCACGAAATCTGTTTTGTTCTCAAGCTACTACAGTTCGGACTCAATGTCACGGTTCTGAATCTAATCTCGCAAAGTGCAATGCAAAATTGATAAATCACCAAAGAGTCCAAATCCGGCAAATCATTTTAGAAAACTGATTTTAATAAAGAAGTGCCAAACATGGACTGTGTAGACGCGCCCTTGGGCTTCATGCTATAGTTCGGACTCAAATGTCACGGTTCTTAATCTGATCTCACAATGTGCGATGTGAGATTGATAAATCACCAAAGAGTCCAAATCCGGCAAATCGTTTTGAAAAACTGATTTTTTAAGAAAGAAGTGCCAAACATGGACTGCTTTGCCAGATTCAGAGTCGCCACCTAAATATTTCATTTTGGGGAAATTTAGGAAACCCTGACTCGTGCCTAAGGCCACGTGTTCGTCATCACCAAAGTTGCCTCAGCTCGGGAACTTGGGTACGATTGGAGAAGGTTATCTATGAGCACCCCCGCTCGCCCGATCGAAGATCGGCCTGTACTAAGCATGATATCTTGTTTTTGAAAACACATGCATTCTTATTCCAGTTAATTAGCTAGAATTACTATTTGATGCGCACAACACACAAGTATAGACTAGATCGCCTAATTTGGAACAAAGCATCACATATCCGTTTGTTTGGAAAAACGGTTTGGAGTTTGCTACTCGCAAGTAGGCTAAAACACGGATTTCAATGAATCGTTCCAATTCAAGCAATCCAACCTTCACCCACAGGCATTCAGACAGTTATATCATATAAGCAATTAGCCTCATGGCAAGCAGGTGTCATGTTAACACACACATACATGCAAGATGCTAAAGTATAAATACTCACAGTGTACTCCGAGCCAAAACAAGAAACTAGTTAGAAATCATGCATGATCCTAGTTCATGTTAAAATGGCTAATGCATCGCATGCAAAGTGCAAAAGAATAGGCTCGGCTAATCTAAAATGGCATATGAGATGCGACAAATTCGGTACATGTATTCAACTTGGAATTGAAATACAATGCAGTTAGTATGATGCGCCGAGCTCGGTGCATGCAATACAGATGGATGGTGCAAACATGCAAGCAGAAGGATGCTAAATGAAACATGCCCTAGAACTAACCATCGTAAGCGATTAAGTAAAAGGGAGAAAGAAGTGGGGGGTTAGAAGACATGCATCACACATACACACGCTTATTACAACAATTGGCCCTCTCGACGGAAGGACCGAAAGAATAATACAAATTAACTAATTAACTAACTAACAAGCTAATTAATTATTACACAACACTTAACTAATTAAATAAATTTATTAAGCTATGAAAAATAGTAAAGCAGCCTCGGGAAGAGGGACAAATGCATGCTCGGTCGGCTTCGCTCAGAAATCTGTTGCCATGCTTCATGTTGCCTCTGTTTGCACTGCTCTGTACCTCTGGAAACTGTGCCAACTTCTGTGACACTTCTAAACCACCTTGTGGTCATGCTGTGAGGCCATCGGCCAAAAGATGAGGCCATCAGCCAAGGTAAACTGGTCATCGACCAAAAATAGGGCTCTTAGCCAGGAATAGTTAGCCGATCGGCACTGAATATTATCGATCGACCATTTCTTCCTGCTGACTGCTGCTATTGCTGCAGCAGAGGACAAACAGAGCATGGCAATGCATTTACAAGACAATGTCTACACAACTACACCCCTTATCATGTTTAAGACTCAAAGGTGTGTAGTTCTCGACCCTCGGACCACCAATCACGCATTTCGATGCATTATGGCCAAAGGAGCCAAGTGTGCAATTCAATATCAAATGACATGCACAAAAACACATAAGGGGCCCCAACCTCTATCATGCTTGATCAAGAGGCAAGGGAATGCACACATAATGCAATGCAACCTAGGTATGCAAGCAAAGCTAATGCAACATGAGCATGCAAGCAAGCGATATGCAACCTAAGCATGCAAACATGCATGCATACAATGTAATAGGCATGCAACAACAATACCGATAACAAACATGCAACAACATGTAATCTAACAAGTATGCAACAAGCATATAAGCATGATGTAAAGTAACAACTTTGAACAACATGGTAGGATGCAACATGAACATGCAAACATGCAAGGCATGTAAAGGTGGTCAAGTATGCAACAACATACAAAATGAGACAAGCATGCGACAACAAGGTAAAATGGACTCAAACTAAAGATGGATAGACCTTAGCCATGCCCAAAATCGGCGGCCAAAGTGCTAAGAAATGATGGACAAAAACACATACAAACATGCACATGTGATGGCCTATCACCTAGGCATAAGAGGGCAACTTTCATGAGCACTTAAAAGGGGACAAAGCATGCAAGTATGACAATACTACAAGCTCTGAAATGATGCTAGGCATGATGCCAAATCACACAAACAAGCCAAGCAAGGCATACAAGAAAGCCTAAAACTTAAGGCTAGCCTAGAAGCTCAAACAATGGCTGTGCAAAACATGAAGCAAATGGCAAGTATAATTCAAAACAGTCCTAGATCATGTAAAATGAGCCTAAAACATGCAAGGACCAAAGCCAAAATAAGCTAGAACAAAGGGCTAAAAGCATGAGGCATGCAAGGCTATAAAATAGGTGTTACACTACACCTATCAAAACCAAACATGGCATGACTAAAATAATGAAAAACAGAGTTATGGCATGGTAAAACAAGACCAAAAACCCACTTAGATGGCATCCCAAAGACCTAAACATGATGGCATACACAATGACCCATTCATGAGGCATAAAACATCAACTCTTTAAAGCATTAAAGGAGTGACAAGTGCAAGTATATGAGCATGCTATATGGACTGAAATAACATAACAAGTGATGTCAAATCACTAAAATGGCCCAAGTAAAGCATGCTAGTGACTTGGACACTTAAGGCTAACAAGCTAGAATGCATGGTAGCTATACAAAGCATGGCATATATGGTCAAAACAACTCAAATCAGAGCTTAAGCATGTTACAACAAGGCTAAAAGCTTCATGGAGTCGAGCCAAAATCATGCTAGAATGACATGTTACAACATGATGCATATTAAGGCAAATGAGGGATTGCAAGACAAGTATATGGAGCATGTAAGAGGCCATTAGACCAACCTTAGACAAAGGTAAAACATGGAAAAATAACACCAAATACTTGCTGAAATGGAGCTAAAACAAGCTAAGCAAACATGCTACCAATATAAGCCATTTATACTAACATACAAGACAACAAGGAGAGGGGATGACCCTCTCCTATTTAAGACCTCAAAACCACCTTTCCACCATTGAAAATCCTCTAGATTTCAGTGGTAGAAAGGTAATGCAAAGCTAAGAACAAGGGCCAAAAGGGATGGCCTAAAACAAGGCCTAACAAAGCCTAAGAGGGGGTAAACAAACCCAAACCAAAAAATGACCTTAAACAAAGATCTAAAGCATAAAAAATTAGAACTTATTGTAGTTTAGAGTTAAGCTTAAAACAATAAGAAAGAAGGTCTAAAAGCTTAAGCAAGAAAGGGGTATTAAAAGCAAGAATGCTCACCCTTGAAGAACACTTTCAAGAACAAGGCTCCAGCAACTTTTCCAAGCTTAAACCACTCCAAGAACTCTGAAACTAACTCCCTAGTGCCTCAGCAACAAGAGGATGGTGTATTGCCAGGTGTTTGTGTGCAATAGTGTGAACAAAACACCCTTTTGAGCACAAATACACACACAAATATATAGAGAGAGGGAGCTATAGAGATAGATAGATATATATCTTCTATCTCAGATTTTTGGAACCTCTGAGAAGGAAGGAGGAGCTCCCTTCTTATAGAAATCCAAATTCAAAGCTTCCTAAGCAAGCTAAGCAAAGGGGCAAATCCCTCCATACACATGTATGGAGGAGGAGAATTGTGCATGCCAGCTGTGACAGCTGGCATAAAATATCTGCAAAAAGCAGGTGAACAGGGCTCGGCCAAAAAACATGGCCGATCAACCAACATAAGTGTCGGCTGACCAAATAATGTGCCAATTGGCCAACACTTTTGGCCGATAGAAAGAAAACAAGGCTGATGGCCTCAAGCCTTGGCCGATGGGTTGAGGGGATGGCAAACAAGCCACCCTCTTCCCTCAAAAGCAAAAACACAAGTGCTTGGTCCACAACCAAGCACAAAATAGAGAAGTTGAGAGATCCTAAGGCGAGGCGCGTAGCCGAGACCTCTGAGAACTCAAAACGAACACGAGCATGGATGATCATCGAGTGTTCAAACGATGACGTCCAAGTCTTGAGGATGGTCAAAAATGGGGTGTCTACAGACTGCTTTGCCAGATACAGAGTCGCCACCTAAATATTTTATTTTGGGGGAATTTAGGAAATCCTGACTCGTGCC
This sequence comes from Camellia japonica, assembly GCA_030407325.1. NCBI lineage: Eukaryota > Viridiplantae > Streptophyta > Magnoliopsida > Ericales > Theaceae > Camellia > Camellia japonica. Next base: position 159,556,483 of record JAPPVO010000059.1, on the reverse strand, counting down.
TAAGGCCACGTGTCCGTCATCACCAAAGTAACTTGGGTACAAGAGGGGAAGGTCATGCAATGAGCACCCCCACTCGCCCGATCAAAGATCGGCCTGTACTAAGCATGATATCTTATTGTTGAAAACACATGTGTTCTTATTCCGGTTATTAGCTAGCTTTACTATGTGATGCGCACAGCACACAAGTATAGACAAGATCGCCTAAATTGGAACAAAACATCTCATGTTTGTTTGTTTGAAAATGGTTTGAAGGTGCTACTCGCAAGTAGGCTAAGACGTGGGTTTGCCACCCTCAAGTGGTCTTAGAAAACATGATTTTGCCACTCTCAAGTGGGCTTAAAACTCGCATTTCGATGAATTGTTCCAATTCAAGTAATCTAACATTCACCCACAGGCATTCAGGCAGTTATATCATTTAAGCAATTAGCCTCATGGCAAGCATGCTATCATGGCAACACTCACACTCATGCAAGATGCTAAAGCATAAACACTTACCTAGTACTCCAAGCCAAAACAACAACTAGTTAGAAATCATGCATGATCCTAATCATGTTAAGATGGCTAATGTAGCACATGCAAAAATGCAACTACAATAGGCTCAGCTATTCTAAAATGGCATATGAGATGCAACTTGATAATCATGTATTCAAGTAGGAATTAAAATATAATGCAATTAGTATGATGCGCCGAGCCCGGTGCATGCAATACAGATGAATGAATGCAAACATGCATAGCATAGGAATGCTAATTGAAATATGACCTAAAACTAACCATCGTAAGCAGTTAAGTAAAAGGGAGAAAGACGTGGGGTTGGAAGACATTCACATACTCACGCACACTTATTACAAAATTCGCCCTCTCAACGGAGGGTCCGAATAAATAATACAAACCAACTAATTAATCAACTACCCTAGCTAATTAATTATTACAAAACTCTTAACTAATTAAGCAAATTAATTAAGTTACCAAACAGTTAAAGCGGCCTCAAGAGGAGGGACAAATGCATGCTCGATCGGCTTCACTCGGAAATCCATTTCCATGTCCCATGTTGCCTCTGTTTGCACACTTATGCTCCTCTGAAAACTATGCCAGCTTCTGTGATGCCTCTGAACCACCCCATGGACATTCTGAGAGGCCATCAGCCAAAAGATATTGCCATCAGCCAAAGGAAAGGGGTTATCGACCACTTTTTAGTCTATCGGCCAAAAATGTTAGCCGATCGGCACTCCAGATAGCCGATTGGCCATCTCTTCTTGCAAACTGCTCCTTTTCCTGCAGCAGAGGACAAACAACGGCATGGCAATACATTTGCAAAATAATGTTGTGTAACTACACCCCTTATCATGTTTGGAACTCAAAGGAGTGTAGTATTCGACTCTCGAGCCATCAATCACGCATTTCAATGCATGATGGCCAAAGAGGCCGAATTGCACATATCAATATGGAATGAATGCACAAAAACACACAAATGCCTCACACTCTATCATGTTGGATCAAGAGTGTCGGCGACCGAGGATTGAGGCACGTTTCGTCACTTCAAGTACGAAACGTCCCTCGGATCTCGTGTTTGGTTTGACACCCCAAACCAAACACAATGCAATGTATACAACATGGAAAAGCTATGCAATGCAACATAAGCATGCCAAATGCAATATGACTCAAACATGCACACAAGGCTAAGGTAACAAGCATGCCAATTGCAATGCGACCTAAACAAGCATGTGACAAAATGCAAACTCGCAAGCATGCAAAATGCAACCTAAACATACAAACGTGCATGGCATGCAAAGATGGACAAGCATGCAACAACATGCAAACTAGCAAGCATGCAACAACATGCAAAAATGGACTTAAACCAAAATAGGCAGACCTCAGCCATACCCAAATCAGCAGCCAAATGTGATGAAATGATGAAATGAAATGTAAAACAAGCATGCATTCCAATTGGCCTATCACTAGGCAACAATGCACAATCCTCAAACATGAGCAAGGTGTGACAAACATGAAAATGTGGCAATGAAATAAGCTCTGAAATCATGTGAGGAATGATGCCAAATCAACCAAATAATGCAAGTATGGCATGCAAGAGAGCTCAAAGCTTAAGGCTAGCAAATGGGTTTACACCATGGCCATGCAAAGCAAGCCCCAAAGGGCCAAGGGCAACCAAAACAGTCCCAAGGTAGGTCAAGATAAGACCAAAAGCAAGCTTGAACCTAGCCAACACAAGCTAGAACAAGAGTCCAAAAGGCATGAGGCATGCAAGGCTAACAAGGGGTGTTACACTACACCTATCACAACCAAGCATGGCATGACTTAACCAATGAAAAACAAGTTATGGCATGTCAAAATAAGCCCAAAAACCCACTGAGATGGCATCCCAAAAGCCTAAGTATGATAGCATGCACAATGATTCATTCTTGAGGCACAAAACACCAAACCTTCAAAGCATCAAAAGGGTGACAAATGCAAGTGTATGGCTACACTATATGGACTGAAATCACATATGAAATGATGCCAAATCATGAAAATGGTCTAAGCAATGCATGCTAATGACTTGGACACTCAAAGCCAACAAGTTAGATTAAACCAAGGCTATACAAAACAATGCATGCATGACCAAGACAACATGAAACAGAGCTCAAGCATGGTAAAACATGACTAAAAGCTTCTTTGAGTTGTGCCAAAACATGCAAGAATGATGATCCAAATGCAAGGTGCATATTAATGCAATAGAGAGGATTACACTACAAGTGCATGATGCATGCAAGAGGTCATCAAACCAACTTTAGACAGAGATATAACATGGCAAAATAACACCAAATACTTGCTGAAATGAAGCCAAAACATGCTAAGCAAACATGCTACCAATATGAGCCATTTATACTAGCAAATGAGACATAAAGAGAGGGGGGTGTCCCTCTCCTATTCAAGACTCCAAAACCACCTTTCCACCACTGAAAATCCTCTAGATTTCAGTGGTACAAAGGTCATGCAAAGGCAAGAACAAGGGCCAAAAGGGATGGCTCAAAACAAGGCCTAAGAGGGGGTAGACTACCCCCAACACAAAAATGACCTTAAACAAAGATCTCAAGCACACAAAATCAGAACTTTTTGTAGTTTAGAGTTAAGCTTAAAACAATATTTAAATAGGTCTAAAAGCTTAAGCCAAAATAGGGGATTAAAAGGTAGTTGACTCACCCTTGAAGAACACCTTCAAGAACACAACTCCAGCACTCTGCTCTGATCAAAACCAGTCCAAGAACTCCAAAACCAACTCCTAAGGACCTCACCAACCAAAGGATGGTGTTCTAATAGGTGTTTGTGTGCAATAGTGTGAAGAATCTACACTTTTGGGCACAAACAAGGGCTAAACAAGAGAGAGAGGTAAAATACAGAGAGAAAATAGAGAGAGAGAGATATAGAACTTGTATCTCAAATTTTCAGAACCTCTGGAAAAGGAGGGGAGGCTCCCTTCTCATAGAATCTCAATTCTCAAGCTTGTTGAACAAGCTTGAGTCTTGAATGCAATCCCTCCATATACGTGTATGGAGGATGAAAATTGTGCCCACCAGCTATCACAGCTGGCAGAAAATATATGAAAAAAGCAGATGGAAAGGCCTCGGCTCAAAAATATGGTCGATCGACCAAAAAGAGTGCCAATCGGCCAACACTTATGGCCAATGGTAGGGAAACGTGGCCGATGGCACAATGCCTTAGCTGATGGGTTGAGGGGATGGCCAACAAGCCACTATCTTCCCTCAGAAGCAAAACCACAAGTCCTTGGTCCACAACCAAGCACAAAATAGACAAGTTGAGAGATCCTAAGGCAAGGCGCGCAACCGAGACCTTTGGGAACTCAAAACGAACATGAGCATGGATGATCATCGAGTGTTCAAATGATGACGTCCAAGTCTTGAGGACGGTCAAAAATGGGGTGTCTACAGATGTCGATATTGAATGTGTGACTTATGTGAATATGAACATATGAACATGAAAGTTATATGATTTACGTGAACATACATGTGCAACTCTGTTATTGATGTATGTTTTATATATATTGCAAAATGGTGAAAACAAGGACAGACGAATTGGAGGAGTCTACCTCCTCTTGACTTGATAGACTGGAAAGAATAGTAGAAGAAATGGCAGAGGACTTAAGACAGCAAAAAGTGTTAGACCTTACTCTGACATTTGAGGCCAACATGAACTGATTTCTTAAATGGGAAAAAAAGAGACAAAGATTTGATGTGAACAAAAATTCATGAAGAATAAGAAATGGAAATCCGAAACATCTACGCAAGATAAATTCAATCAAAGAAATGATTCAACACTGGTTTGTTCAGAATGTGGGAAAAAGCACAGAGGGATTTGTTATCAACTTTCTGAGACTTGTTATAGATATGGAAAAATAGGTCATACGATAAGGAATTGTCCCCGGACTGAACAAAATGTGAATAGACCCGCTACCTTATTTGGTTTTGTACCAAGACCTGTTACGACAAGTGGAATTGCTAGCCAAGGTAGAGTAATTGCACTCGTCCCAGAAAACACTCAGAATACTAGGATTGTTGTCCAAGGTATCTTTATCATTCATGAACGAATGCATGTGTTGATTGATTAGGGACTCTTATATATATACACCTTTGCTCAGAAAGTTAATTGACTCTGAATATGTATATACCTTTGTTTGGGATGATTGTTATAGTACTTATTCCCACTAACTAGACCGTTGGGGCTATAACTCTACAACTATGTAACTAGATTGGGCACCCCATATAATAAACTCTATGTTATGTGTGATTATGTACCTTGCTTGTTTAACGTTGACTTGATTATTTGATTGGATTCTTAGAATCACGAATTTGTGATTATATAACCTACTTGGAATTTTCGCATAACAAATTCTATATTATGTACTACCAAGGAACTTTATGTTATAAACAACTGTATATCTGTGTATCTGGATATGAACTTATTTGAAGAAAACTATATTGTGTAGGACCTGGGACACTTTGATATGAACCATTATGATGTATGATCTTGAGAACAGATGAACTTAGAACGATTGTGAGACTTTGGACGAAATCTCTAGGCGAATTGATTGTAACCCTCGGAACCAAACGCACCTTGTTTGAGAATGATGGGATAAAACCTTTACTTGATTTAATCTGATAGAACCTTTATCTGATTTGATTTGATGAGAACCTCTATTTAGTTTGATTTCGTTATGGGAAGAATTACGAATTGTTTACAAACCAATGACAAGGTTACATTATGATAAGAACCGAATGTGGATTGCCAACAACAGACATGAACACTATAAAGAACCAACCTTCAACTGTGGGGAAAATACATGGTATAGATGAATTAAAATATGCAAGGCTGATAATTGATTGGTTTACCAAATGGCTAGTTCTGTGTTATCGTGTTTTAACCCGATGCTATAAGAATTGTTAATCGTGAATTATTTTGATTATGAACACTACTTGGAATTAAAAACCTTCACTATCTGGAAGTATATGAATTTAGTTCGTTTTCTAATTAACTAACTCAGTATTAGCATACCCTATAATTGATACTATGGGGATATGAAGATTATGTACATCATGTGATTGATTGTTTCATTGTTACCCTTGCTGACTTGGGAATTGGTATCTAGATCCACTTTATATTTCTGATGCTTTTTGAATAACCTTAGATGACGGTGATGAATCATTGAATTGCATGGTAAAACACTATTTTTCTTGCATGGTTTCCATGGCTTCTATGGATTCCTCATGGATTTTAAAGTTGAAGCTTCTAACTATATGTCTTACATTTTTACAACTTCATTGAAGTTTTGAGCGTTCAATTAGTAGATTGGGTTTGTTTTTGAAGTTGTGATTTGTGTTTTGAAGTTGGAAATTGCTAGCCAACAAAGGAATCAAAGAATGTGCTTGGGAATTCTGTAGTAGGAGAGATCAACAAGACTATGTTTAATAAATGCAAAAAGTATTGAATTGGAATTCGTTGTCTTATATTTGACTGATTACCTATTGGAGAATTTAGAATTCATTTGTAGGGACAGTTGAAACTTAATTTGAAGTTGTTAAAGATAATTAGAATAAGAACACTTCAATGTACTAAGACCGCTATTTTGAGGACCTAAACTAGATATAAGTGGAATGTCTATATCTTGACGGGATTAGAACCCAATTTGTTCAATAATGCATAATAAGTGTTTCTTCATCGGCCGAAGGACTTATATCATTTGGGAATGCAATACTATGACGACGACTTAGTGCCTTAGACATGGATCACTGGGATGCAATGTTGTGTATGAATAGATTTTCTTGTGGAATCCATGGAGTAAATCCCCACCTTATTTAATGTGTTAGTGGTAGTTTATGATTCGTATAAGAACGAATGTCTAGGTTATTGTTGCAAAGAAATTGGTGGACAGAAAAGTTGAATTTGTTATTCATGTTGTATCAACAGTTATTTAGGTGGAAGACTTCATATGTGATGTCAATAGAGAAGTATTTTGATTTATTTAAAGTTAAATAAGATCATAAATATCGTTTGTGATTAATCCTCGATTATTTGGAGACAAGGGGGTTATTTGGAAATAAATGAATTATTAGAAGATATGCGGTTAGCCAAATAAAAGTATTTGAGTAATGTGATGGATGAAAGTAGTACGTTGTGGTTAATATATTTTGTGGCTTTATGTTATGAGGTTGGCTTCGAGATCTACTATATGGTACTGAATTGCTTTTGATAACAATATGAACTGGGGTGAATCACAATTTAGGTTAATAACCATTAGATGAAAATATGTTCAATGCTTGTGATGAGAACATCGAAGGGTAAGGAAGTTACTTGAGAGAAAAGAAAAATGTAACGAGACAGAGATTGTAGCTCGACTTTTTCGCGCCCCCTTTCGGAAGGTTTGAAAGAAAGCCCTACAGTTCGGACTCCTACTATTCTAAATCTAATCTCATAAGTGCAATGTGAAATTGAAAAACACCAAAGAGTCCAAATCCGGCAAATCATTTTGGAAAATCGATTTTGAATCAAATTGCCAAAAATGGATTGCTTTGCTAGATACAGAGTCGCCACCTAAATATTTTATTTTGGAAAAATTTAGAAAACCCATGATTTGTGCCAAAGGCCACGTGTCCGTCATCACCAAAGTTGCCTCGGCTCGGGAACTTAGGTACGAGAGGGAAAGGTCATGAATTGAGCACCCCCTCTCGCCCGATCAAAGATCAGCCTCTACTAATCATGATATGATTTTTATGTACATTATATGCTCTTGTTCCGGTTATTAGGCTAGCTTTACTATGTGATGCGCACAAGTAAGTATAGACTAGTTTGCTCAAATTGAAACAATTCAATTTCATGCTCATTTTTTGAAAAGGGTTTGATTTTGCCACCTCAAGTGGGCTTAAAGTTTGCGAATTTGCCACTTAAGAAAGTGGGCTTAAATGTACATTTATTGAATTATTCCAATTCAAGCAATAAGCCTTCATCCACGAGTATTCAAATAGGTTCAGCAAGTAAGCACTTAGCCTCATGGTAAGCGTGCTAGTCATGGCAACATTCACACATATGCAAGTATGCTAAAGCACTAAAAACTCACCTAGTACTCCAAGCTAAGATAAAACAAAAGGGTTAGAAAAATGCATGATTCCTAACTATACAAGATGACTAATGCAACACAGGCAATATGCAACTAATAGGTTCGGCTACTAATATGACATATGAGTCGATATAAATAACATGCGGTTTAAGTACGTGTTCAAAGAAGTATTGAAATGACAATGCAGTTAGAATGATGAGTCGAGCCTTGGTGCATGCAATATAAGATGAATCGATGCAAGCATAAGGTATGCTAATTGAAACGTGTCCCTAACCTAACCATCAAAAGCGGATAAATAAAAGGGAGAAAGATGTAGGGTTGGAAGACATACACATTATTACATTTTGCTCTCACGAAGGAGAGTCCGAATGAATAAGCTAAGCTAATTAGCAACTAATTAAGCTAAGCTAATTAAACTAATTATTACAAACCAAAATGAATAACTAGCTAAACTAATTAACTAATTATTACAACAACAAATGAACTAATTAGTTAACTAATTAATTAAATAATTACGAAACAATTGCAACTAATAATTAAATTAAGTAACTAAACCAAGCTAATTAGCTACTCTGCCTCGGGAAATGAAAGATATGCATGCGCATGCTCGGTTTTCACCTGAAAAGACCTCCGCTTTGCTCTCAAAAGCCTCTGTTGGCACAATTGAACACTTCCAGAACAATTTTGCTGCACCTTACCAACATTCTGCTGAGATTTGCATCAGTGGCCAGCCGGCCACTGGTAAAGCATGCTGGCCACCTGTCGGCCATGGAAGTGGCCTGCTAGCCATCAATGGTGCACTGCCGGCCACCTGCCGGCCATGGATAGTGGCCCGCCAGCCACTGATGTACTGGTCCATCTTACTACAACAGGGGACAAACAGAGCAAAAAGAGGGTATTCCCACAAATTGTTTGCACAACTCACCCTCCTTTTTATGAACAAATCCAAGGAGTTGTGAATTTAAGCCACAAACCACCAACTCAAGCAATTTCATTTGCATGATGCCTTGTGACTCAAGATATGCAAGTTCAATAAATGCAAAATGAGACACACAAGAACCATCACCTTATCATACATGATCAAGGGCAATGGAAACCTAAGAAACTTGACACATTTCATCACTTTGAGTATGAAATGTCCCAATTTTCCTTATGTTCAATTAACGTCTGATTCAATACACAACACACAAGTTATTAGCTTGTTCACTTTTAGTCCCAAGTTGTTAGTTACTCATTTTAACTTACCAACCATTCCTTAATCAAATTAAGTCCAAAGGTGAATTAGAGTCCTCTAATGGAAAGAAGGCCCAAAACACAAGTTTCTTTAGGTATGAAAGAAGTCTCATACCGTTGGTAATGAACCCCCTAAAGGATTAAACCATTAAGTATGAAACCTTAATTTCAACTTAGGCAAACAAATGACTTGAGACCACTTTCAAAGCAAAATGAAAAGCCAAGAAAGGAGGGAGGTTGCAGAAATGATTAGTGCTGAAATTAAGTGTGAAAAGCACCAAAAACATGCAATCAACTCATACAAGTGATGCCTAAAGGCCTAAAACACCAAACTTGTGAGGACTATTACACTACAAGCATGCAATACAAAGCTCAAATGTAATAAACACTTAAAAATAGTGCTAAAACAAGTCCAATACAGTCCTAAAATATGCTGGAATTAAGCTAACAAAAGTTAGAATAAAAGGCTAAAACATAGAGCATGCTAGGCTAGTAAACAAAACACAAGAAGGGAAGGCTACCCCATCCATTTTTGGACTATAAAACATGTTTTTAGCCACTAAAATAACTCTGAAATTTAGTATTAAAAAGCTCAAAAAGAGTTGACAACCAAGTGGGAAACACAAGGGCAAAGGCCTTGGAAGTTAGGTAGAAGGAATGGTGAGCCACCCCTCCACCTTATTGGCCTTAAACCACAAGTTTCAGTCCAAAATTTCAGAGTTTATACAGCCCAAAAATAGTACAAAAAAGTGCTAAAAGTAGCTAAAGCAATAAGCTAAAATATGAAGCAATTTGAACTAGTAAACAAGCCAAAAGAGGGGTGGCTAACCCCTATATTTTTATACTTCAAAACCACTTTTTTAGCCTCTGAAAATCTCAGAAAATCAGTGGTAAAAAGCTCAAAAAAATTCGATGAAAGAATGGGAAACACAAGTGTAAAGACTTAGGAAACAAGGTATAAAGAAGGGTGGTTAACCCCTCTACCTTTAATAGCCTTAAATCACAAGCTTTAGCCCATAAAAACAGGTTTTAAAGAGCTTAAAAACAGCAACAAAAGATGGAAAACAAGTGGTATAAAGATGGTACAAAGGCAAGAGAAAGTATACCTCTTGGAGAGGAGTGAACCCTTAAGCCATAAACCACCAATTTCCACACTCTCAAGTGCTTCAAGAGCTCAAATTCAAGCTCAAACCACCTCAGCAAGAAGCTCTCTAGGTTTGGTTTGGTGTGTTTGGGCATAGGCTATGAAAGTTGTAAAAGAGAGAGAGAGAATTGTAGAGAGAGAGGATTTTTCAAAAATATTTTCACTCCTAAATGTTTTCTAACCTTCAAAGCAAGAAGAGAGATTTTCTATATATAGAAATATGAGCTTTGGTTGAAAATATCTAAAAATGGACAGCTGGAGGGAAAATATCTGGTTTTTACACTAATGGGCGGCAAGCTTGTAGTGGTGGCCGGCCAGCCATCACTGATGGCCGGTAGGAAAAAAAAGGTGGTTTGCCGGTCACAAATGGTGGCTGCCGGCCACCTGCCGGCCATGCTTCTAGACCTGACTTCAAATGGGCATATATCCCTCATCTAGACTTGATTTTAGGTCATTCTTGAGTCTAAATTGAAGCTCCAGAAGTCTACTTTCCAATGGTGGTAGCCTCACATCTAAATTATAAGTGTACAAATAGATATGCCTATTTTAGTGAAGGTTTCTTAGTTTTGGCTTAATCAAATTGATGCCTAACTTCAAATAGTCATATCTCCCTCATCCGGACTTGGCTTTAGAAGATTCTTGAGTGTAAAACGAAGCCCCAGAAGTCCACTTTCCAATGGTGGTAGCCTCACAACTTAAGTCCAAGTGTACAAAAGGATAGACCTGATTTAGTGAAGGATGCCTGGTTCTCTCTTAACAGCTTATGCCCAACTTCTTTCCCAACTAGGTTTCTTCCCTCCTCTCCAATTTTCTTCAACTCCAAACCTCTAAATAAGATGTTTTAAAAGATTTTTGAAAGAGTTCACCTCTCTTCCATTTATTTCCACTTTGTCCTTACTCCGTTTACCGAAAAGTGCAACATATAACGAAATGCGAGCCTCGGAACATCGTAGAAACTTTTCAAAAATATTTTGAAAGAAAGGGTTTTGAGGACTAAAAAAAAGAAGCTTTCGTCAAAATAGTTTTGGTCCAAAAAAGGGGTGTAAGGTTGGGATTTAGAGCTCTTCTTGCTAAAGAAATTGAACATTTGCATAGCATAACTTTTATCATCGAGTGATCAATCAGTGACACCCAAGTCTTAAGGGCGATCAAAAATGGGGTGTTTACAGAGATGTATGATTTGTTTTACATACGGGTAACACAAGTTTGGAGGACCAAACTTCCTAAAGGGGGGAAGCATATGATAACCCTACTCCGTATTATGCTTTAATCCTTTAATTAGACTTGTGAATATGTGTTTGGTGTGAAATTGCATGTTTAATTGTGTAATTTATATGATTTTGAATTTATATCTGTTGTTCATAGGCAAACCTGTTGAAATTATGACTTTTAATTGAAAATTGGAAGCCTTAAAGGCACCAGAAACCAAAATTGATTTAATATTTGTGATCAGCATAATTTTTAGAGCTTATTGAGAAGTTTGATAAAAATTTGATTCAGAGTAAATTAATTAGATTTAAATCAATTAAACTAAATTTACTTAAGTTTTGCTTGATTAAGCCTAATCAATAATTAATCTAATCTAAGTGAAGTTAATTAAGGATCCTTATATATATATATATATATATTGACTTAGTTAAGAGCCTTAGGGGCTCAACCAAAATGAGCTGGAGCTAAACAAAGAGAGAAAAGAAGAGAGTTCAAGAAAGGAAGAGAAGAAAAGCTAGGGAATTTGGAAGAGAAATAAGGGAATTGAAGGAATTGAAGGAATTGAAGTAGAACTCAAGAAATTGACTCAAGGTTTGTGAAATTCAACTAAAACTCATGAAATTAACTCATTATTTGTTTGAATTCAAGAATTAAAATGAAGATTAAACACCTAATTGAGCTAGGGTTTTGAGTTGTAAGTTTAATTGAGCTTAATTCAAGAAATTGAACCTTAATCCTTTAAATTTGCTTGATTTGAGTTCAATGTTGAGAATTATACATGAAATGAGCTCTAGGGTTTTACATGCAAAAGAGTTATGAGTGAAATCCAACCATGCAAGAGATGAATTTACATGAATATGAAGCTTAAATGTTGAAATCTTTGAATTCATGGAAGCTTGGACTTTGAATTTGAAATTAAAGTAAGTTTGATTCAATTGAGCTTGAATTACACTTTAATTATGTTAGTATATCATGTTTTTGAGGTAGTTTTGCATGAATTTGGTCTCGAAAATGAGTTTGGAAACTTGAACTTTGAACAAATTTCGGTTTGCTCAAATTTACCCAAAACTACACATGCGGCTGTGAGCCCCGCACGTGCAGAACACAGGGCAGAACAGAGGCTTGAACACTGTTTTAATTGCACATGCGGCCAGGGACTTCCGCACATGCGAAAAACAGAGGAAATTCTATTGACTTTTGTTGACTTTTTTGACCTTTTCGACCTTCTGAACATGTTTTCGACCTTATTTAGACTCTCTAGAGAATTAAAAGATAATTAGAAACTTATTGAGAAATAACGTGATTAATTAAAAAGACAAGAGCCCAAAATTGAACGTATTGTTTATCAAATTTGTATGGGTAATGTATTGCGTAGGTTGCTTGCACGAGAATCATTGCAAGGCCTAAATCACTATGAGTAATAAGTTGTATAAATATGTTCTTAATTATTATTTGAAAACAATATGAATGTTGTATATATAGATTTCTGAAAATTGCCTTATGTTATGATATGAATGAGTCCGATGAATGCTTTACGAATGTTATAAGAATGGATGATAAATAAATGATATATGGACCCGAGGTTGTTCCGTTATGGTATGATGTAATATGTTGGGCCTAAGGCCGTTCTGTATATGTTGGCTTGAGGTTCTATGCTATGTGGACCCGAGGTCATTTTGTTGTTTGGGCCCGAGGCCGTTTTGCATATTGGACCTAAGGTCTTTTTGTATGTTTGGGCCGAGACCGTTTTGTATAATTCGACCTGAGGTCATTCCGTAACATGTTGAACCCGAGACCGATTGTCAAATTTGAATATAAAGAAAACTATGGATTGCTTTTACTTCCGAAAATTTGTTGTTTATATTAAATACTTTCTTTGATATTTATTAATACTTTGCATTGTTATTACTCATTGAGTATCGCTCACTCCCTATTTTATTTGTATGTAGGTGATCAGTAGGGTGATCAGCCTTAGAGTCAGCCTCATGAATTGTCTATGTGGACCTGTCATGCTAAGCCTCCAAGATGGAACTTCTGTCTTTTTGGTGTTATGTTTTATATTAAGTCTTCTATTTGGTTTTTGATAAATGGGTTTGTGAATACGTAAACTTAATATTGATGACTCCTATGTATATAAGTTTGTGTTTGGAAATCATGATATGTATATGAGAGTTTATCATGATCATTTAAGCACTGCTCAATGGACATTATTTATAATATTTGCTTCCGCTTAAGGCCCCATTATGAAAAACATTTGTTTTTGTATGAGGCCGTAGATAATCATATGATTATTGGGGTGAGTTTGGGTCATGACAAGATTAGTATTATTTTAAGTTGTTTGAACTTGAAATTTATATTTTATTTGACTGAGATCTCTAAATGGGTTTCATTTGTGTGTTGATTGACTTTGCTTGCCTAAATTGAGAAAAAATATAGAAGGGGTATTTGCTTGACAAATTAAGCAATGAACTATCAGCCTATATGAATTCATTATTTAAAAATATTAATTTTATTTGTATTGTTTATACTAGCAATCAACCCATTACATACAAATATTTTTTACAAAATAAAATTTATTTATTTTAGAAAAATCTATCCATAAATCCTATAAGAGAGTATGTTGGTCCATTTAATCTTAAAAATTTTCTTGTGAACCAATTAGCCCTTTTTGTTTTGGAAAGTTATATTTATTTGATTTGGTGCTATTTAAGTTTAAGTGAATGTCATTTTGTGATTCATTTTTTCAATTTTCTTGATTCGTTTTTGGGATGAGAATGCAAAGTTGAGGTATGGAAGATTCACTTCAGGAAAAAGGGAGATGGTGGCGTTTTGTTAACGATGTTTTTTTAAACATCACTGTTATTAGTATTTAACGGCGTTTTATAAACGCCGCATATTCTATTAGACAAAACGGCACCGTTTTATAATGGGAAAACGCCTCCAAATGCGATAGCCACACGCGCCTCCTTTTGCAAAACCTTATTTTGAATCAGAACCCTCTCTAAGCATTTCGATCGAAGATTCAGAACTCTCTCTCTCTCAACCCTTATACGCACACAGCTCTCTCTCTCTCTCAACCCTCTCTAAGCTCCATCGAAGATTCAGATCGAAACTCCGTCGAAGCGATTTCGAAGCTCCATCGAAGATTCAGATCGAAGCTCCATCGAAGCGATTTCTAAGCTCCATCGAAGATTCAGATCGAAGCCCCATGGAAGCGATTTTGAAGCTGCACTGGCGAGGTAGCGAGCTCCACCGTCTTATTTGCAAAGATTCAGAGATTCAGTGATTTCCAGAAGCTCAGATCTGAACTCTGACCCCTTGATTACTCGCATTTCAAGCTCTGATGGCGGCGAATAATCTACTTTGTTTCTGAACTTTAATTAGTACTCTCTCTCTCTCTCTCTTCTTGGTTTGTTCATGTAAACAAATTGTCCTTTCGTTTGACTGCATTTGTACATGCTGTTAGTTGGCTGTAGTTTCTCTCTAGCTCGAAACTGTTGTTTGATTTGGATGTACCGTGGAGTTGAATATGTACATTTTGAGTTTCTAGGGCTTCTTGAGCTTGTTGAGCTGCACGGTCTCCTCTCTCTCTCTCTCTCTCTCTCTCTCTCTCTCTCCACTGTTTTGAGAGGGAGAGAGAAAGAGAGAAAAATGGCGGCACCTGAAGCTCCTATTTGCTACGTCGGAATCATGAGAATGTCTGCCGCTTTCCATCTCATGAAACAAATGGTTAGTTCTCTCTGTCTCTCTATATATTATGCCAGTATAAGATTACCAAAAAAATTTTAAAAAAATTTTGAAATTTCAAAACACAGTTGCTTCAGCTCAGGTTTGAATCTGTATGCATGTGTAATGTGTGTGTTCGATGAATTTTGATGGTGTGGAGATGGAATTGTGTTGTAGGGGTGGGAAGAAGGCGAAGGGCTTGGGAAAGAGAAGCAAGGGATCAAAGGATATGTCAGGGTTAAGGACAAACAGGACACTACAGGTTCTGTTTTTGCTCTGATTTTTGTTTATTTATCAAATTCATCCTCTATTTTGTTGCCTAGAGCAGAGAGTTCTTTTACTTTTATTTTCTTAATTGTGTTATGAATCAAAGGAGCTAATAAGGTTAAACTTGTTGTGGGATGAGTTTTTCATTTATTAGAAGAATAAGAACAGTTCAAGACATATAGAGCAGTTTGACAGTTTAAAAATTACAATAGGTATTGGTGTAGATGAACCCAAAAATAATTGGGCATTTGATACATCACAGTTTGACAACATCCTAAAGAGATTGAAAGTGGTAATTCTCACATTTATCTTCAAATTAGATTTAATAAGCTTTAAAAAAAAAAATTGTTCTTATGTTTTTCTGTCTGTAAATCTTTCTTTTTATTTTTGCAGCAAGTAGCAGAAATCAAGGATGAAGGTACATCAAGATGAAAATGAATTTAGATTGCACTTAATAATATCATGATAGTTTGATGTGGATCCTCTTTGTATGCATCTTGCAGCTGTTGAAAAGGATGATGTTCAAGATGTTGATACTGATGCCACCACAGAGACTAATACAGTTGTCAAGTCTACTCGGCCCCAAGGAAGGTCAATATGGTTGCCCACATCAATGCTAGATCATTTTTTATTTTTGAAATTTATTTACTTGTTTATTTTTGTTTCCTTCTTTAATAATCACCAGGTATAAGAAAAGAGAGAGAGGGAAACTTGTCCATGCATATTCTTCCGAGGATCTTGGAGGAATACTTGTGAGTTACTAACCTTTGTAATTTAGGCCCTTCTGTTTTCATTTTATAGAGTTGATTGAAAAAATTTCGGAGCTCTTTTCTTCACTCTCATGAATGTATTGTTTAACGGGTTGACAGAGGTTGCATTGACTGTTTTGAGGCTTCCTGTATTCTATAAGCAGAGGGATTTCTTATTCTATCCTCCATGGGCTTTTGGGTTGCCAATTTGGGTCCTCAGTGTACCCCTTTCCTTAGTGGAATCAGCGATATGGATCAATCTTACATATTACACAATTGGGTTTGCTCCAGACACCAGCAGTAGTAGTGGTCTGCATGTTCTTGGTTTCTCGTGATAGTTTTTCATGTTTATACTTTTGCTTACCAACTTAAATTCTTCATTAGAAATTTATTCTTCCTACTCTGCATTTAGTGGTCACTTGAACCTGATAATTTATTCACTGACAAATACCCACCATCTGATTCAGGTTTTTCCAGCAGTTATTGGCATTGTTCAGTATACATCAAATGTCTCTCTCTCTCTTTTGCTTTGTTGCTGCAGTGGGAAGAAAGCTGGTTGTTGTATGCACTTTAGGAACCTGCACATTGATAATGAATATTCTGCTTGGAGGATTTATAGTTGACCAAAGTAAGCTGCCTGATTTCTATTTTCACTTTGAGCCTATCTTGAATTAGAATGAGCTTTTAATTTACCAATCTTTATACCACATTGTTGAATATTGCTTGACATTTAGCCAAGTAAGTTGTGGATTCTTTCATGTGATTGTTTATATATTCGATGATCAAAGCACTACATCTACAACCATTCATTTCCTTTTGTGCCCGTAGATGACATTGAGCCATTTATGATATGGGGCTATTATATTTCTCCAGTGATGTATGGACAAAATGCTTTAGTCATTAATGAATTTCTTGACAAAAGATGGAGCGCCGTAAGTTCTCTTTTACTGTTTGCGTAGTATCTTTACATTCTCAAAATTCTGAACATTTTTCTTATTGCAGCCCAATCCAGACCCCCGAATTCATGCACCTACAGTTGGGAAAGTCCTTCTCAAGTCTAGAGGCTTCTTCACGGATGACTACATGTTTTGGGTTTGTGTTAGAGCACTCTTGGGGTTTTCTCTTGTCTTCAACATTTTATTTATTGCAGCATTGACTTTTTTGAACCGTAAGCTGTCTCATCTAGTCATTTGGTTCAGATATTTTTATTTGAAAATGGATTTCCTTCGTTGGAAGTAGATTTCCAGGCTTAACAACCCTGTTTCTGGATGTTCTACATCAGCTCTTAGTGATTCAAAATCTATAGCCTTGGATGAAGATGTTGGAAAGAAGAATAAGAAATCATCTGGATGAATGACCTCTGAAGGTTTGAGCCTTTACCTTTGTCTCTTTTGATCTTTACTTAATGATCTCGTCTTCTATTTCTCTTGCTGCCAATTAAGTTAAAACACGTAGGTCACTAGTTACTCCTTTATCACCTTTCTTTTCCATTTTAAAGTTCATGGCAAGTTGAATTGCATTGTGTGTGTAATGATGTCAATGAAGTGGGGAAACCAGGTATCCTAAGAGGAATTAAGAAAACAGCAATACGAATAGGTTTTTCAAAAGGATATCTTGTTTTAAATCAGATCTAAGCAGCGCAAAAACAAAACCAATTTTTGAATACAAAAGAAAAGATAAATTTTTGTGAGACTTTTGAGCATCAAAAAAAGCTAGCTTTCTCTTTTAGTTCTTTTTCTTGGGTTGTAACGAGCACATGACATGACATTAATCGATCCCTGTTGTGTAAAAAATGATCTACTGATCTTAATTTTGAAATCTTCTGATTGATTTTATAGGTTTTGATATGACGGTGAGAAATGCTTCACGGGGTACTGACTCAAGTGTTGGTGTCACTGATCATGCACCTAGAAAAGGAATGCTTTTTCCCTTCCAACCCCTTTCACTTGCATTCAATCATATCAACTACTATGTGGATATGCCCACTGTGAGTCATTCTAAGTAGTTTTTTTTCTAGTGCTTATGTTGATAAATTTTTGTTTCTCTTTTATCTTTATCTTTTTTCTGATTTGAGAAACATGATATATAGGGTAGTGAAACACCATTCCATTCTGATATAAGAAACATGATATCTAGTGAATTACCTGACTTACTGATTTCTTGTGAGTGAAAAAAACCCATATTTATCCGGTAGGTTGCAACCATTTCCTTCCTAGTGTTGCTAGAAACACTACAAGAAAAAGGACATACAGTGACGTTTTTTTCTTTGACGTTTTTCAAAAATGTCATAAAATCTGTCTAGATTTTTTAAATTCCAAAAAAATTAGACTAAACCATCTCTCGTTTTGTGCCTCGATTTTTTCAAGCTGCTACACATGGGTGGTCCTGTTATTGACTACTTGTGCAGATAGCCAAGAAAAGAAAGGCATTTTCTTCATTCATATCTTTAACTATTTTCTCCCTCTGGATATTGATAATATAATAAATTTGTTAGAAAAATGGCTTTCCATCTTCATTGATTTTCATTTAAAAATTTCTTAGAAATTGTACCGTGTACTTCATAGATGAAAATTGTTAATCTCCATGCAAAGGAAACTTCTTACATGAAGCTGTAGAGTGACACTTGCCTGAACATGTCTGATATTGTTACATTATAATTTATAGGCATCTCATTGTTGTTTGTTCTTCGTGTTTTAAGTTTTGAGACCTCTATATTCTTTTGTCGATATGGATTTAATTTCTTCTCTTCTTCAGCCCTCACTTTCAACACCTTTCCAGTCTGTTCAACCTGCTCAGACAATAGGTTCTTTTGGGTTTGGCAACTTTGGTCAAACACAGGCAGGTACTTGGTATATTTAGTCTGTAACTACCTTTTCTGTAAATCTTCAATATTTTTATGGCTGATTTCCCCCTGCCCCCCTTTTTCTTTGGTGCCTTAATATAGCTGGTACAAGTGGTTTTGGAGGCATGCCAAGCATTTTTGGTCAGAGTACTTTTGGACAATCGTACGTTCTTCCCTTTTTTGTTTTGTGGTCATGGACAATTCCTTTTTTTCATATGCGCACATGACCATCTCAATGACACAGGATGGCTTAGTTTTTTTATGTGCGCGTTATGTCACAGTTTTATGAGTATTCAACATTGTTTCCTTACTTGTCTTTTTGGCCCAGCCCTTGGGTTAGCACTTAAACTGTCATCGTGTGAAATTTTGCTTAATTGTGCATCTATTTCTACTTTTAAGCCTTGTTTTGGTACTTTATGTGACTCTGGTTTGTTTGTAACAGGTCTGTTACTCAGGGCTCTGCAGTTGCACAACCACTTCCTGTTGCAAATCCTTTTGGAACTCTACCTGCAATGCCTCATATGTCAATTGGTCATTCAGGGACTGCACCTTCTATTCAATATGGAATTTCTAGCCTGCCAGTAAGCATGACTTGTCCTGTCCAGCCAGAACTAAAAAAAAAAAAAAAAACAACAAAAACAAAAAAACAAAAACAAAAAAAAAACAAAACAAAACAAAAAAGCCTAGAGGAACTAAAAACTATGAGTAGTTTTAATTTATAATTTATTTTGGTGGGACTCTGTTTCAATTTGATTATTAAATTGAAATTTCAATTTTCATTGTTACATTTGTTTGTAAGTGTAATTACCATGTCTAAACTTCTTTTCTGAAGAGCTAGTTATGAGATTTATCATGTGCATGTGGTGACATAGTTTTCAAAACAGTTTGTTGACAAACATGCTCTGGTTAGAATATCATCTTTGTTGACTTCTCGCCACCTTTCTCAAAGGCGGATTAGGTTGCCTGCAAGGAAATATCATCCTAAAAATGATGGTCCAAAGGTGATGATTCCTCTGGTAAAACTTAGTATCTCATTTTAAAATAGAAATTATTACACTTCATTGCTTAATTTTGATATCCAGGTGCCATTGTTCACTGATGATGAGAAACTCCGAGCACACCTAAGGCACTCTTTTCATTCCGAGGGAGAATCCTAGAGCTCTTGTTATTCGTCCCTTGCAACATTGGCCTCCAAGAACAAATGTGGATAAATCATCTCCATTGAAGGACACATCTAGTCCAACACATGAGAATGGTAAATTTTTCTTGTATTTTAAATTTGGTGGGCCTGAATGCTCAATCTTTAGGTATGGGAACAATGGAAAATGTGCGAAATTCATTATTGGGGCTGGAACAAAGAATTATTCATTATTGGATTAAATTTGTTTTATTTTTTGTTCTTTAATCTTCTGTGGTGGAAATAGTTTCAGTCTATCCTTTTGTAGTTGTCAGTAGTCATTCTGCATTAATGTAGGAAAGAGATTGTTCAAATTTCAATGTGGAGGACATAGACAAGGTTACATAGCATTGATTTTTAGCACAGGAACTTGGACATGAGATTGATGTAGTTCTTGATTGTTCTTTCATTGGAATCTATACTCTGTTTTCTGAATCTGTAACTCTGTCGCATATGTATTGATTTGATTGATTTCTGAATCTATCACCCTGTCATATAGGTAGATAACTAAATTAGTTTTTTATTTTTTTAATTTTTATGAAGACTCTATTAAAGAATATATGCTTAGTTAAATTAAAGAAGTTCAAGTGCACTGTTTTAGGGATGACATGGGCATTGCCATATTCAATGGAAGAACTCCTTGTTTTTTGTAGTTCTTGCTGCCCTAAAAAGTCAGATACGAAGGCTTCACAGACTGCAATGTTATGTTCTATATATAGAACGTGTGGAGGGAGCACAATAGATCTTTCAATGTTATGTTCTAATAGTCCTTTTTTTTTAAGTTTTTCATTTATTTTGGAAATCTGTGTGTTTGGTGCAGATTCTAATTACAGTAGGACTACTCCTTTCTTAAATCATATGTAAATTACTTGTCATTTTTCTCCCCTTTTTTCTGAATGTTATTTTGTCTGTCTAACTTGTGACCAGATCTATTAAACTGATGATGGAATCAGGTTGTGAAGAGGTATGCTGTCAATATAAGAGTTTATGCCTTCAATTATAAATTTTATTATGACAATTAGTCCTTCTTGCTTTCTCATCTTTGTGCTTAAAGCTGAAACCAAATACTGTTCTCCAGGACACTGTGAGAGAGAGAGAGCTGATCTATAACTTAGAGTAGAAGAAAATCTTGGATTCTCTAACTCTATAATGGTTAAATTTATTTATATATTATATATTTTTTGGGGGGAGGGGGGGTGTGTGTTTGAATTTATATAACACTTGTTCATATACATTGTTTTTAAGTATCAAGTGGCTTTCACAAGTATGGTTTATTCTTCTTCTCCTACACTGTTTGGAAAGTGTCTAAGAAAAAGAAACAGTGTTGTGAGAATGTCCAACACGCTAGCAAACATGGTACTTATTGCATCTTAGTTTATCTATGTAGTCCTCAATTTGCTAGATAATTATATACTAAATTTTCCTAGGTGGAAAACATACTCAATGCTATAAAGAACTAGATAAATTATGTGGGTACAATTAGTTGAGAAATTACTAGTAGTTTTAGATTTATGCAAACTATAGGGCAGTACCATAGTATCTGAATGGCTGCTTTAAGATGGCAACTTCTTTGAAAAACTTGTGTGTAAGAAGAGTGCTCATATGGGAAGGTTATGTGGGTACGATTAGTTGAACCCAGGTGCTTCAATCTAAAAGCTTGAGAGGATTTCAATCTTGCAGAACTTTAAGGAAATGTTAAATTATGGTTATTTGTATGGATATTATAATCAGCCTGCTGAATTTGATGATATTTTTTTTTTTTAAATATATCAGTTGGAGGATACATCCCTTCTTTGAAGATGTATTTTCAGAATAATTATGAATCAGGAAGAAATATGTGAAGACAAAGAGCGTGAGAAACCAAGACAAGATTAATGGAAGCTTTAAGATTGGCTTCACTTGCACTTTAATAACTGTTGTGCCAAATTGCAGTCTATATCAAGTTCATTTGTATTGGGTGTAAATTCTTAGTTTTATATCTTAGTTTTATTACAGGTATTTGAATGGGTGTTGGATATTAATTGAATTAATGCTTCATTTGTTATTTCAATGGGAGTTATTATTTTATATGTTAGTTATTTTATATTTATTATAAGTATTTGAATGGGAGTTGGATATTAATTGAATAAGAAATTGAATTAATGCTTCATTTGTTATTTGAAAGAGAGTTAATATTTTTTATGTCAATATTATAACAGGTATTTTTTTTAATTCAATCAAATAAAATTAGCACAATATAAAAAATTAAAAAAAAAAAGAGGGGATATGACGGCGTTTCTACAAACGCCTCCTAAATCCTAAATACAAACGGTCATATTTTTTAAAACAGATATGACGGTATTTTGAAAATGTCGCTAAATATCGTTGGTGACGTCAGCGGGTATATTGTAGGACATTTTGCGGCGTTTTTTAAAACGCCGCCTATACTAATATCACGGTGTTTTTAAAACGTCACAAAGCTACAGCGACGGCTGCATCTTCGACGTTTGGTACTAAAAGTCACAAAATAAATTAACGGCATTTTTGATAGTTATAGCTGTGTTTTAAAAACGCTACTAAAAATTCAATTTCCAGCAGTGATTGGTGGTTGAAGTGTTGGTTGTCTAGCATTAAAATTTACATTTTCTATAAGTGTGGTTTTTTGGTGTTACATTAGAGTGCGATATTAGAATATTACGTTTGGAAAAGTACACTAAGGAGTTTTTGTGTGTTACATTGATTGGAGTATTACATTGAGAAAAATACATTAAGAAGTTTTTTGGGAATGTTACGTTATTACATTTGAAAAAAGTACACTAATGAGTTTTTTAGTGTGTTACATTGATTAAAGTGTTACGTTTGAGAAAAGTACACTAAGGATGTTTGAAAAATATATACTAAGGAGTTTTTGTGTGTTATATTGATTGGAGTATTACATTTGGGAAAAAAATACACCAAGGAGTTTTGTTGAAATGTTACGTTGTTACGTTTGAGAAAAATATACAAAGAATTTTTTTAGTGTGTTATATTGGAGTATTACATTTGAAAAAAGTACACTCAAGAGCTTTTGTGTGTTACATTGATTGGAGTGTCATGTTTGAGAAAAGTACACTAAGAAGTTTTTTAGTATGTTACATTAGAGTATTATATTAGGAAAAGCACACTAAGAGCATTTTTTGAAGTGTTATGATTAGTAATTTCAAAAATAAGAAAATCTACATTTGTTCCTTAACACATAAAACAGTGCGTTTATACTTGACTCCTTATATAATTCACACTAAAATAAGACCTTTGGGTCTTTAAAAAAGAAAAGAAAAGAAAAGAGGATCAAATAGTTCATAAAATCATTATTTAAAATTTATTGGTGTTTCATCCTTTATTTTGTTATTTTAAGCTGTATATAGATATTTCAATAAAATAAAAATTATACATTAATTTTGAATTAACTACAAAGTTGATTGTTAAAGGAAAACCTCAAAATAATAATAATAATAATAATAATAACATAAAAAATATAAAATATAAATTTTCAATTCAAAACATTAAAATTTTACTATCAATATTTTAAAATTATGATTTTTTCAATTAGTCCTGCTAAAAGTTATATTGGTTTATTTTCAATGATTTTTGAATTGTTAATACTTTAAAATTATTAGTTCTATTAAAGGTTATACACTGTATATATAAAGTAAACACTCATAGTGGTGTCTTGAAATTTTGGCTTCTCTGTATGCCAAATGGATTTTTTAATTGAAAAGAAAAAAGAAAAAAAAAGAATAGAGAAGATAATGAGACTCAGGGATAATTATTCAGTAATTTCGAAATATGGATACGTGATATTTCATAATACTATGATTGGTGGAGAAGGTGGATAGGTGAGATATTATGCTAGGTGATTGAAGAATATGAGGAGGCATATTAAATGATAATTGGTTAGGGAGTGCAGACACGTGGAACGCTGGAAATATTTAATAATTTCCTGAGACTCAGATGAAGAACACTTTTACTACTTGAGTAGTACCCAAGATTTTTATTTTTTATTTTTTATTTGTACCTATTTGAATTGTACACACATGACGTGTGCCAACTGCTAGTATTAGTTTAAGTGAATTGTCTATTGAGCGCATCTGCTAATACATACATAACTATTACTTATAATTTAAAATTTTACCTGAAAATGATTTGAATTTTTAGTTCATTTATGTTATTATTTCAGTACTTGCACGAATGAAATTTTCTTATTCAATCTTAGGTGAACATTTTTATTTTAATATTTTTAGCATTAAAAATTAATTCAATATCGATCATTTTAAGTAATATTCATTTAATACGTTCATTTCTAGTTTTATCAAGATTTTCTAAGTTTAATCACCATCTTATTTTAAAAATAAAAATTGATTATTTTCTTAAATTTTAACAAATGTTGTTTAGATAAAATTTTTGTACTATAATTGTTCATAGGCTAAGTGAAACTATAGTTGTTTTATTTTAAAATAATTAAAATTTTAATTCCTTTTTGGTATAAAATTGAGCCGAGTTTAAGTCATACTTAAGTTAAGAAATACAAAAATCTCTCCTGGCCAATCCCAGGCTCCGCCCAACTTAGGCCTTAAAAGTTTTTTCCAATCTCAACCCTAAAATGTCATTTTTGGTACTCCCTCCGTCCCAAAATATTAGTCCCTTATTCCATTTTTCATTGTCCCAAAATATTAGTCCCTCTTCAAAAATCAAGTACAAAAATAATATAAATTTCCTATTTTACCCTTCTTTTAAATTAATAAACAATATAAAAAGTACAATTATGACATTGATATTCCCAAAAAAATGTACTATCAAAAGGATAATTTTGGAAAATCAACTTTTTTCAAATGCAATAATTGTACTACTAAAAAAGTTGGATTCCCAAAAGGGACCATTATTTTGGGACGGAGGGAGTATAAAGTTTTTCGTTTTTTTCCAAATAATATAAATGGGTAGAACTTTAAAAAAAAAAAAATAGCAAAATATTTTTTTTTGAAATTCTTTGTTTAATCAATCATTAATAGGCATAAATTGGAAAAAAAAATTTTAAAAAAATGAATGTAAGTCCTAAAAAATTATTTTATTTTTTTAGAATTTTTTTTGTTTATAATTTGTAATAAAATTAATAAAGAGTTAAGGGATAAAAACAATTATATTTGGACCAATAATTTATGTAGAGGGAAGGAAAGGGAGAGAGAGTGGGCCATTAAATTTTTTGTGAGAAAAAGAGATTTGTATAAATTATTTATATTGAAAAGTTACATGCAATTTATTTTGGAAGGAAACACATATTATGCATAAAAATTAAACTTTATTAGAATTTTGACTTGATCTTCATTTTTCTATTTAGGTGAATGTTTTCCATATTTTGTATAAAATAATATTATATATACTTTATTTTTGAAAATAATTGAAATTTTATTTTACAATCGTGCTATGCCCCGAATCCGGGGGCCCCGAATCCCCACAATTTCCATTAAAAAAAAAAAAAAAAAAAGAAAACAGTTTCCAAAAAAGGAAATTAGGGGGATTATTTTTAGGGGGACAAATCATTTTTGTTTATTTTAATAGATAAATGAGAGTCCACCAATAGAAGAATTTTAAATTGTTTAAAAATAAGAAATTTTAAATTGAGTTTTGGAGCTCTCATAGCTCTTTTCATTGAAAACACCATTTGCTATAACATATAACTAGCATGTCACCCGTGCTATGTACAGGATAAAATAATATGTTATTTATTAAAAATACAATAATTATATTTAATTTTTTTTGTATTTTGTCTCTCATAAATAAAATTTTATATAAGTTTAAGAGTTTTGTTTTAAATGTTCCTTTACTATAATATATAGTATAAATAGATTAAAATTGTTGTATTGACAATTAACAATTAAAATTATGCTTTGTTATAAATAAATAAAAAAAATGACATAGTTATAATACTTCACTATT
The DNA here is from genome assembly GCA_030407325.1 of Camellia japonica. NCBI lineage: Eukaryota > Viridiplantae > Streptophyta > Magnoliopsida > Ericales > Theaceae > Camellia > Camellia japonica. Next base: position 159,530,563 of record JAPPVO010000059.1, on the reverse strand, counting down.
TTAGAATAAAAATATATGAATTTTAAAAAATTGTTATATTGGTTTTTGAAAAGAAAATAATTAAAGAAATTTTAAAAACTTAGTGAGTAAGAAAGAATTATCGTAACATGTAATTTAAAATATCAAAAAAAAGTTAAAAAATGAATAAAGACTTTAAAAAGATGTGATTACAGTTAAAACTAGTGTCATATTTATTAGTAAGTATAATTTTATTTGGATATTAACATACTTATTTAAAACAAATATAAAAAATAAATAAAAATATTAATAATTTTGAGTTTTAAAAAATGATTTTGTAGACTAGCTATATTAACTTTTGGAAGGAATATATTGGATTTTTTTTACTAACATTGAATAACAGTCTTTGAACAAATCTTATAAGATTTAAAATAAAATTTTTAATAGGAAGAAATTAATGATATTGCAACATGTGCATTTTAACAATTTTAAATTTTGAAAAAAAAAATAGATTAGGATTTTGAATTTCAATTATCATACAAAATTGTTATTTATATAATAATATAAATAAAGATAGGTAATAGATAAATTAAAATTAATTATAAATATAGCTATATTTAAAAGGATATGGTTTTGTATGGTTATATTTTAAATTTCAAATTTTATTTTTTAACTTCCTATATAAAAAGATTCAAAATTTTAAATTACATATGATTTTTTTCTAAATACATATGAACTCACAGTGGAGTAGAAAGAGAAGTACCATAAAAAAAGAGAGGAGCTGCACGTATTAAAGATAAATAATTAAATAATTGACTAACATCTTTAATAGTTTTGAAAAAAATGATTAAAATTATTATTTTCTTTTTATAGCTTTGAAAAACTATTATATGCTTTTGAAGTAATGCTCTGCACCAACTGTCAATTAACACACATCATGATATCAAAAAAAGATTAAAAGTAATTTTTTTTTTAAAAGTAATTATATACAAATATAAAATCAATACAAAAACTTATTAATAATGATTTTGTTTGAATTTTGATCTATCACTTTATAATGAGTGACATGCTTTTTATTATACAAATGACCCTATCATACTATTTTAGTATAAATATTATGGGGAACGCACCAATAAATCCCAAATTTAGGAATGTTAAACCATTTAGTCCCGAATGTTTTTTGTTAGACTAATAGGTCCTATTTCTCTAAAAGCTTACTATAGACTTTTTTATGTGAAACATTATTCATCAAACATCAAACATTAGTAACGTCAGAATTATTTATCAAACATCAAATATTACCAACATCAGGATTATTCGTATAATTTCGGTGAAAACATTATCAACGTTAGAATTATACATCCAACATCAAACATTATCAAACGTCAGGATTATTCATCAAACATCAACCATTAAATATTAGGATTATTCATCATGCATCAAACATTATTCATTAAACATCAAACACAACCATTAAACATTAGGATTATTCATCAAACATCAAACATTATTCATCAAACATCAAAACATATTATCAACGTTAGAATTATTCATCAAACATCAAACATCAAACATCAAATATCATAACATCATCATCAAAACAACATCAAAAAATTACGATTAAACAATTTTTAAAATAACGATTAAACATCAAAATAACGATTAAAATAACATCAAACATAAAAAAATAACGATTAAACATTTTTTCTGATCAAACATCATCATCATAACAATTTTTTTTTATCAAACATCATCCTACACAATTTTTTTGATCAAACATCATCATAACATCAACAACATCTCAGATCGAAACCCAGATCTGATTCGAAACACATCTCAAATCGGCTCTGATTTGGAACATATCTCAGATCTGATTCGGAACACATCTCAATCAAAACCCAGATCTGATTCGGAACACATCTCAAAAACCCACATCTCAGATCTGATTTCTCATTATACACAAAACCCAACTCCTAAACAAAACCACAAATTAACAAATTATCAATTATGTGTTTCAGTTCATCTAAAGTTTTTCCCTCGGTTTCTTCTTTCGATATCAAATCAAAACTCAAAAAATCACAAAACTCACCAGTCCTAACAGGAATTGCAATCCAAATCGATGTCCAAATCCAAAACTTCCCAAAACTTCAAATATGGATCCACACGTCAATGCTCAATCAACATAACCCCAAAACAAAGTAAAAATCAATCTAATACCCATTAGAGACTCAGAGATTTGGTTACCTTTAACACATGTCCCGACATACCCAAAACTCAAATTCGGAATCAGGGGCTTCATCGTTTGAAATCTAGGGTTTCTGTGATGAGACTTGAAGCTCTTCTTCGTCTCTGTCAGAAGAACAAGGATTGTCTGATCACGGAAGTTGATGATCGTTTCAGAGCATCAATAAAAGTAACATGTAGGGAAACGTTGATGTTGAAGATGTTGATGATGTTGAAGATGTTGAAGATGTATTTCATGTTGGTGATGTTGGTTGTTCAAAATGTTTGATGATGATGATGTTATGATGTTTGATGTTGTTTTGATGATGATGTTTGATGTTGTTTTGATGATAATGTTGTGATGTTAAAAAAGGACTAAATGGTTTATAAAAAAACACTCAGGACTAGATGGAGTAACATTTTCCCATATGGGACTTATGAGTAATTTCTCCAAATATTATATTTAAACAATATTAAAGCAACAAAATAGTTATAAATAAAAAACATAATGGTTAGTAGAGAGGAGGAGAAATGACACATATTATATGAATACAAAAACAAAAAAATGGTCATAGATAAATAAAATAAAAAATAAGAAGAAGAAAAAATGGTGTACCCATATATATATTATGAGATTTAGGAAATATATAAATATTAGGGGAGAGATTTTAAGAGCTTGTAATTCAATTTTTTTTTTTAAATCTATAGTTACTTTGTTACCCAATATTATTGTTTTAAAATATTTTTAAAATTTCAAAAATTAGAAAATGTAGTTATTTATTTTATTTATTTTTTATTTTTAATCTATAGTTACTTTGTTAGCCAATAGTATTATTTTAAAATATTTTTAAAATTGCAAAAATTAGCAATTGTGGTTTATGTTCTTTTTAATGTATAATATTTTTTTTTTTTTTTAAAAATACATAATTACTTTGTTGTGAGATGAGATTTGTATATATATATTTTTTTAATGTATAGTTACTTTGTTATGAGATGAGATTTAGGAAAAAGAGAAATATTGGGGAGAGATTTTAGGAACTTGTAATTCAAATTTTAGATGGTTTTTTTTTTTTTTTATTTTAAATCTATATTACTTTATTAGCCAATGGAATTATTTTTAAATATTTTAAAATCATAAAAATTAACAATTGTGGAATGAGACTTTGAAGCTCTCACAAGCTCTCTCACTAGAAATTCTATTTTTCTTATATAATATAACTAGCGGTAACACGTGTGATGGACAAAAAAATAGACTATATATATTTTGTGTGATAAATAAATCATCTTAATCTTAAATTATGTCTTAATAGATAATTAACCCAAAAATTTCACAATAAATTTGATATACATAAAAAATTATTATTATAAAAATTGTTTGAGAATAATAATATCACAATCATTTGATAACATAAATAGCTTGTATCAAACTATACAAAAACATTAAAAGAGAGAAATTCTATAAACTTAGAAAAAATTATCATAAATTTACTTGGACTTTTAATCAGTGGTGTATTTATTATTGTGAGATCAAATAATGAATAAATATCAACTTTTAATTATAATTTATAAGTAGCTTTTAAAAAATTTTAATCTAAGTTTGTTGCCTTGCTCATAGAAAGAACTTCTCAAACAAATCATTAGTAGATTATGTTAGTAACTCTCTATCTTTGATTTCCTCTATTAATGACACACGCATATTATATCAAAGTATAAATCTTTCTTCATAGTTTGAATAATACTTGCATAGTTCCTACATCATTTTAAAAAAATTAATCATGATAAGAATTTCGTAGAATTATAAAAATTATATAAGAACATAGTTTTAATCCATTTTATTTATAAAAAAAAATGATGAAAAATTATTTGAATTGTACTTGAAGAAATAAAACAAATGATAGCTTTAATCATTATATACCAAAACAAAAAAATTATATAGATTACTCAACGAAAAAATGGTCGAACACAAATAAAGTCATGGACATTGAATTAAATCATATGAGCTCTAAATTGATAGTATAATCTAACAAATCAACTAATAATAACATAGAGATATTGACAAATATGTAGTACTACCCTATCATCTTTGTATTATATTCATTAATTTCATATATCATATAAAAGTTTTACTCGTCTCAATCCTTCAATAAAATAAGGACCAAGAAAACAATTTTGATAAGAAATTGATTCTAAACTTTATTATTGAAAAAACAAAAATTTCAAAAAGATAATTTAGAGATGAGATTGAAGAAATACTATAACGAATGACAGACTTATAAAAAAATTAAAAAATTAAAAAAAGCATAACAATAATCTAATGCAAACTATTTTTAATAACTAATAGAAAGAATATCAAATTATTACATTGGATAAATATGTGATGAAAATTAATTTTGTGAGATTTTTGTGCTGCCTTCTCCGATGCAGCTTTCATTATTTCATTATTAATACTCTTCTCATTCAGAGCCCATAATTTTTTTTTTTTTTTTTTAGTATGTCACGCCCTCAAAATAATACATATAAACCCAACATTCATAATATTCATAGACAAGAGAATAAAGCATATTTCCATTCATCAGAGTATTCTTACAAAAAGTAATACATGTTGACAACAAAAGTAAATGCCCTGTAGGCTTACAACTTTCCAAGTCAACACTTGGTTACAACAAAAGAAGAGTTTTAACTCTCTACACAAATAAGCCCTTGGCTTGAATTTACGTGTATCATCAAAATAGTAAAACAATCAAAAGAGTCTTCAACTCCCAAAACCATCCAAGCTAAGACCTTGGAGGCGGCATAACACCTGAACCTGAAAATGATGTCCCATATAAGGTAAGCCAATGCCGAGTAGAGATATGCTAAACATAATATGAGCAATAACTAAAACATTGGCATTTGATAAATGTTTAACTCATATAAACAAACAGACATCTCTTTCCATTTCATTATCCAAACTAATTCATAGATATGGTTCCCTATTCAGCCAGACAGTTCATAATGAGACTACAACTCATATCAACAATACTTCTACAATTCAATTTCAAATGAGACTACAACTCATATTATGATTATTTCAATACTTCAATTCATCTACGTTATGCAAACGCAATTAGGATTTCGGGACTTTCACTCTGGACATTCCAGCCAACTTAGTTATCATTGGAGTCCATCCCTATCTCCTCCCAAATCCGGTTTAGGAGTACATCTCCTATCTCCTCCCAAATCGTGGAGTACATCCCCTATCTCCTACCAAACAATATACATATTCAATGTATTTAAACACTTATTATATATAATAATCATGCAAAGCACATATTCAATGTGTTATTCCATCCGTCATATTCAATGACATACTCAATTGATTAGTTTTAATTCACCTAATCATCATGCAGTGTCTACAACAATCAAGACTATCCTCCATCGATAGCCCAAAACAATTATTTCTAAACAGATAATAAATTATCAAATAGATAAATTATCTACAATTTCAAAGGTGAGTAATTAGTCAATCCGACTCCACCATTAAATCTCATAATTTCCCAATTTCATTATTTCCAACTCAATTTCATATTTCCGTAACTTTCCCAAATTAATTATACAAATTAATTCATCACAATAAATTAAGGCTTTTCTTCCCTTTTTCTCAACATTGACCCAAAGGTCCAAATATCATCAATAAACATCAATAACCTCATTTTAAGACCTAAAATACACATGTATGGGTCAAAAGAACAAAACCCCTCTTTATATATTTTGAAACCCTAACACCCAAAACTTCCCAACTTCAACATTAAATCAAAATGACTACATGTTTATGTCAAAGATCATAAATATGAGTAGTTATCCCTACCTCAAATTTCGGAGCTCAAAGGAGAAAAAGAAGAAAACTCAAGATGCTCCAAACACCAAATTTTTCGGATCAAAACGAAGGCCACGCCAAGCTCCACACTTTTTACAAAGGGACTAGGGTTGAAGATCACTAGAGCTAGATGATTTCGTAGAGAGAAGGTGTATTCTAGAGAGAGGAGCTCTCAAATGAGGTTTTTGAAAAGGTAGAGAGAGAGAGAGAGAGAGAGAGAGAGAGAGTCGAAAAGTGGTTCAAAATGCTTCATTTCGGACTGATATACAACACAGCCCGCTCAAGCGTGGAACGCCCCGCTCGAGTGTCAGACACAGGCTCCCGCTTGAGTGTGAAAAGTGATGCTCGAGCGTCAAATGCACACTTCCAGAAGTTCTGCAGACAAAGGTCCCCGCTCGAGCGTGAAAGTGGACGCTCGAGCGTCCGATGACCTGCAGGGAAAAGCACTGAGGGTTGAATAATCATGCTCAAGCGTCAAACTTCCCGCTCGAGCAGAGGAGCAATACTCAAGGGCCTGCTCGAGCGTGAAAAGTCCCGCTCGAGCGTAGAGGCCAAAATCTAGGCATCAACTCTTGGTTTCTAAACACAGCCAACCTGTTTCGAACCTGCCCAACACAACCCAAACTTAAGTACAAAGAATTAAAAGACGGAGATGCGATAAAGACATAACACACATCCACAGAACCGAGTTCGAAACATAATAAACACTAAAGGGAAAACTGGGATCGCTATAACCTCTCCCCCTTAAAGAATTTTGTTCCCGAAATTAGATAAATAAGTTCCAAAAACGAGATTTCACAATTCTCAACAATATTACAATTCAATATTCCATCCTGACCCATTACCTATCGTCCCATCTCTTTTCAAGAGGCAAATTACAATATAATTCAATGTGCATTATCAACATGCTTTTCTTTGAAATTTAACAATTTCCAATACTATATTCTGTCATTCCATAACATATTCAATGTTAATGATACATTTGCATTTCTACGACACACTCAACATATACAATGTTAAATTAAACTTTCATTTTCAAGGCATATTCAACAATACTTCCATAAATTTCAAAACATATACAATGTTTTACAACTCAAAACATATACAATGCTTTTAGATTCCGTCAAGAAATAAAAGTCCCAATACATGGTTAAACATTAACGAACAAGTCCGGGTATTTGCCACGAACCTCCAACTCATGTTCCCAAGTGACTTCTTCCACTCCGTGATACTTCCACAAAACTTTTACCAAGGGAATTGTCTTGCCTCGCAAGACTTGGTCCCACCTATCCAAGACCTGTACCGGTCTCTCTTCATACGAGGCATCCTCATCTACCTCTAAGTCGGTCCAATCCAATACATGTGACGGATTCGGCTCGTACTTCCGAAGCATACTAACATGAAACACGTCATGTACCCTAGACAACTGCGGCGGTAAAGCTAAATGGTATACAACCTCCCCAATCCATTCAAGGATCTCAAAGGGGCCAATAAATCGAGGGGACAACTTCCCACTCTTCCCAAACCTCATCAAACCCCGCCTAGGTGATATTTTCAGAAAGACGTGATCACCCACCTAAAATACCAAAGGCCTCCTCCTACAGTCGACATAACTATTTTGGCGACTCTGGGCTATAACAAGCCTCCTACGGATAAGTTCAACTTTCTCCGTTATTTCCTGCACCAACTCCGGACCTAACAAAGGTGCATCACCCACCTCAGCCCAACAAACTGAAGACCTACAAGGTTGGCCATACAAGGCCTCAAACGGCGCCATACCAATACTCGATTGGAAACTGTTGTTATAGGCAAACTCCACTAAGGGCAAGTGCCTCTCCCACGACCCACTAAAGTCAAGAACACAACCTCGAAGCATATCTTCAAGGATCTGAATAGTACGCTCGGACTGCCCGTCAGTCTGAGGATAATAAGTCGTGCTAAAGGTCAAGCTAGTGCCCAAGGCACTCTGCAAACTCTGCCATAACCTAGCAGTAAAACGTGGATCTCTATCTAAGACGATCGACACTGGGACTCCGTGCAACCTCACTATGTCCCGAATATACAAGTCGGCAAGATGATCTACCAAATCTCTCGTGCACATAGGAATAAAGTGCGCCGACTTAGTCAACCGGTCTACGACCACCCAAATAGCATCACTACCTCATTGAGTCCTCGGAAGACCTACAATGAAGTCCATCGTGACATGCTCCCACTTCCACTTTGCTATAGGCAAGGGTTGCAACAAACCCGCTGGCCTCTAGTGCTCGGCCTTCACTTGCTGACAAGTAAGGCACTTAGACATAAACACTGCCACATATTTCTTCATACCCCGCCACCAAAACTGGCGACTCAAATCACGATACATCTTAGTGCCTCCGGGATGCACCGCAAGGAGCGAATGGTGAAACTCTTGAAGCACTTTGTCATGACCCGAACCCGTCCCTATGGGTTAAGGACATAACCGGCCAGTAATCAAGGGATTACCTACGACCTCAAACCAAACAAGACATAACTCATCAGAGTAACGGGTTCAAACGGAAGCAATTTCAAACTTTTGTCCATAGAGCTATGCTTACATGGCACGTTGTAGACACCCCATTTTGACCGGCCCTAAGACTTGGGCACTTTATTTTGACCACCATCACCAGAAAAATCAAATTAAAATTTTAATCCCGAAACTCACCCATTTTGGTCAAATTAAAATATTTTTATTTGAATTTATAATTTTGTATAATAATTTTGTGTGTTTGTACAAATTTTAGGTATGTTTATATGAATTGGCATGTGATATAAAAATGATAAAAACACAAAAAAAGGAAAAATAGAAGTAAAACATAAAAAAATAGAAAATCAATAAAAGAAAAAAAAAAATGGGAACAAAGAGAATAAACAAAAGAGAGTGGTGGTGGACATTTTTTAAAAAAAAAAAAGAAAAAAAAAAGAAAGAGTGGTAAGAGGAGACACGAGGCACACACTCAACACCCCACGAGGCAACACACATGCAAAGAAAGAGGAATCTTTCTTCTCTGGAAAGGGCAGACCGAAAGGACACACTCATATACAGACCACCAACTTTTCTCACTGGAGGGATGACCTGAACCCACCTCTTTTGCTCTCTCTCTCTCTAAAAAACCAAGAAACACACACACACAGAGCTGGACATAGACCAAGGAACCATGCACTCTCTCTCTCTCGGCTTAGAGAGAGAAATGGTGGTAAGTGGGTGAGCATGTGTGGGTGTTTGGTTTTGAGGATGGTTCATGGGTGTAAAACAAAAAAAGGTGTCTAGAGAGAGAAAAGGTGGTGAGGGAGGTGTGGTTCATGGGGGATGAGTGAATTATTTTAAAGAGAGTGAAAGCAGAGAGGAAAGAGAAGGTGAAGAAAGATAAGTGGGTGTTCATGGGTGTGGGTTGTGGGTAATAAAAATGTTTTTTTTTTAAACAAAAGAAAAATGTTTATGTTGGGTTCACATAGGATTGTTATAAATATTTATGTTGGGTTCACATGGCTTCTAGATAGAAAATCTGTTTATGTTGGGCCCATGACCTTCTGGGTTGTTGTGGAATTGGGCCAATTCTGCTATGTTCTTAATAGATGCTTAGTAGATCAAAGTGAACTCACATCTTTGGGCTTGCAAGCTAAGTTATTTTGGGCTGGGCCCATATGATTAAATGGAGATGAAGTGGCAGGATGCGTTTATATGGGCTGGATTGGATTGAAGACACATGGATGTTTGTTAGTTGCAGAATGGCTCGGGGTTTAAAACTTTTATTTTTATTTTGAGTGTTTGTGAGGTTTTATTTTATTTTATTTTTCTCTCCTCTCTCCCTCATTCAGATCTGTAATAATTCAAGTATTGTAATAATTCCCCCACCCCGCTTCTTTCTATTCCATTCTTTAATCGCTTTCCCTAACTGTGTGTATGTATATATCTGACATGCCATGCATATCCATGCTTTACATCCATGTTCCATGCATTAAGATTTGGCTAAATTTGCATCTTTATGCTTTAATTGATTATCCCATGTTTTGTGCGCTATCGCATGTTTTGCAATGTTTCACATGCCATATTTTAGAAGCTGAATCTTTAGTACATCTCATGAGTGAATTGCATTAGGATTCTGTATATAAGATCATGCATATTTTACTAACTTTGTTTTGTAGTTGTTCGAGGGACGTCGGTCAATCTGTGAGTTTTTATGCTTTAGCATCTCATTTGTGTGTGATTTTCTTATTATGTTTAGCATCCTACCATGTGGCTATTTGCTTAAGTGATATAACTGTATGAATGCCTGTGGATGAAGGCTTGTTGTTTGAATTGGAATAATTCAATAAATGTACGTTTTAAGCCCACTTTGTCGAGTGGCAAATTCAAACCCTTTTCGAAAAACAAACATGAAATTGAATTGTTCCAATTTGAGCAAACTAGTCTATACTTGTATGCTTCACATAGTAAATTTTAGGATTTATTAACTAATCAGAAATGAACATATAAAGAAAATAAAAGTCATATCAGGGTTTAGTAAAGGCCGATCTTTTGATCGGGTGAGCGGGGGTGCTCATTATTGACCTTTCCCTCTCATACCTAAGGTTCCGAGCCAAGCATCCTTGGTTACGATGAACAGTGGCCTTGGCACCGAGTCATGGGTTTCCTAATTTCCCAAAATATTAGGTGGCGACTCTGAGATCTGATGACGCAGTCCATTTTTGACAAAATTACAATAAAATGGATTTTCACTAAAAGTTGCCAAATCTGGACTCTCATCTACGTTTCACATTGCACTCGTGAGACATGAGATCAAAGAGATCTCGGGGGTCCGAACTGTTTAACGCGCGCGGGTACCCCCCGGGCATGTTACAGTTTCTGGCGACTCTGCTGGGGATTTTATGAAACCTTGACTCGAACTCCATGATATGACTTTTATTTTCAATTATATGTTTATTGCATTGCATGCATTGGTGTATTTAAAGTCCCTGTGTTGCCCAGATGTTGGTGGGAACACAGGCACACTTTTTGTGACACTACATCTATCTTTACGATACTTTAGAGGCCTTGTGTTGTAACCTTTTAAGATCTGTCAAAAAGGTAGCTCTGCTACATAGCTCTACTATTTGGCTTTGCTATCTAAGGTTCTCAGACTCCGAAAAGAGGCTATTTGACTCTTTTGATTTCCTGGGATCTTTATTGGTTATGACCCAAGGGACTCTTTGGTAACGTCACCTTGACTTCAACCCCTAGAGTAAAGCCAACCTTGTACATATAGTGAGCCATAGTACCTTCCAAATTAGGACAGGATACTTTCCCATTGCTAGGATGTATGATACCGCTTGTCTGAATAATGAAACCCTAGATCATTTCAAGCTAGGACAGGATAACCCTACCCTCCATAGGGGTGTTTGTTCTCTTTCCTGCTATGTGTTATGTGCAATGTATTGGATCTATACAGGGGTTCTCAAATTCAAATGAGTGGTTCAGGTAGTTCAACTTAGCACCATTACTTCAAAAACAAAAAAACAAAAAAAATCAAAAAAATAATAACAAAAACATAAAATAAAAAAAAAATTGTAAAAAAAAAAAACTTCGGTATCCCACAAAGTCGACCATTGTAAATAAATAGAGCTTGTAGGGTATCTGACCATCTCTGTGAATGGGGAGTGACCGCCTGTTGATTGGACGAGTTTTATTTTGAATATTGCGGATGGCCCACACGTTGACTGGCAATTTGAGAATGGTTTTATTCTGAGTTCTGAATTGAGTATTGAGTATTGAGTCTAAGTTTAATTCCACCAAGTTTGTAGAGTTAGAGTCAGGCTCGAGTTAGCCTAATGAGTCAGAGTTTGTTGATTTCGATAGTGCTAACCTAGACATTTCTGTCTTGTCTAGGTCTTCTTTGTCATTTTCTTTTGAGTCTGTGTCATTGCTGAGTCATAGTCTCTTTTCAAAAAAAAAAAAAAATCAAAAAAATAAAATATAAAAAAATGCCATAGAGTCTGCCTACTTCTCTGTGCCTTAATTCATCGCATTGACCAAAGTTTTTCAAAACTTTTTCCAAAAACTCTGATAAAAACGAAGTGGAAGAATTTCCTCAGGATTTGCAAATTTTGATCAACTGAGAGAAAGAGAGGTGTGCTAAGCCTTTGATGAAGAAAATCATTTTTGTTAATGTGGGTATTGAGAAGGATCCTGGCTTGGTCCAAATTGGTTCTATCTTATCTTCATAAAAGTACGAGTGATTAGTCGCTTTGTGAAAAGATTTCAAAAACTGTTTTTGCGTGGTCCTACGAAGACATGCCTGGAATTAGTTATACAGCATAGGATCCCTCTTGACTCGTGGTCCGACCTCCTTAGCTCCTTAGCTTTCAAACCTTGATTCGAAGTATTCAATGATCATTCAAAGTGTAAGGCTTGCATAGCCGAATTGGAAATAGCCCTTGAACTAGAGGCCATGATGTGAGTCAAATGAAGGCAGCCCTTCAACTAGGGGCAATAAGGTCGAATGTGATTCAAATTTGAAACAGCCCTTGAACTAGGGGCAAAAGTGTGAGGCTTGCATAGTTGAAATGGAGGCAGCCCTTGAACTAGGGGCAATAAGGTACCACCCTTGAGAGGCTTGCTGGGCCGAAAACCCGGAAGGGCGACCTAGGCAAAAGTTAGAGCACAAAAAAAATATATAAAAATAAAAAAATAAAAAAAAGAAGGAAAAATAAAAAGAAAAATGAAAAGCTCGCAAGGTTGAAAACCCGAAAGGGCAGTTTTGGCAAAAGTTAGAGCGTAAAAGGAGAGTGTCAATACTCGAGTGAACCTTAGCCAAAACTATGTAGGGCCAGTGATTCAGATTGGAAGCAACCCTTGAACTAGGGGCAAGAAGATCGGATGTGATTCAGATTTGAAGCAGCCCTTGAACTAGGGGCAAAAGATTGGATGTGATCAAAGAGTTAAAATTGAATCCTTTCCCAATGAAGACCGCCCAGAAAGGCAAAACCCATAATTTGAGAGAATGAATTTTATTATTGAAGGACAGTCGAGTTCCTATCCACTACACTAGGGGCAACACTAGGGGCAAATTCGGACCCAATTAGCCTAGTCCCTACATCATCATATCTACTGGTCAAGTGTAGTAGTCATTCTTATAGATGGCCTAGAGATTTCACACCCAATCAACATGGACAAGTTAAACTGAAAGTAACCCTTGAGAGGCTCGCTAGGCTGAAAACCCGGAAGGGCAACCTAGGCAAAAATTAGAGTAAAAAAACAAAAAAAATAGAAACTCAAAAGAAAAAAAAATGAAATGAACAAAAAAAAAAAAAAATCAAAATCAAAATCAAAAAATCAAAAGCTCGCAAGGTTGAAAACCCGAAAGGGCGGCTTTGGCAAAAGTTAGAGCACAAAAGGAGAGTGTCAATACCCGAGTGAACCTTAGCCCGAACTACGATGGCCTGATTCCTATCTTTGGGATACGTAGGTAGCTTCATCTCTAAGTTCGGCCCTAATAATTTTTCAACTCATTCATCTCGTCCATGTTTTGATTGGTGTATCTTTAGTCGACTTGGTTGTCCTATCCGTATTTGATTGGTGTATCTTCGTTCTGCTCAGTTCAATTGGTTCGATTTAACTTGGTTCAGTTCGGTTCCATTCGGTTTGGCGGTTCGGTTCGGTCCGGTCCAGTTTTGCTCGACTTTATTCGATTCGGATTGGCTTGGTTCGGTTGGCTTGGTTCAGATATCACCTTTGATTATCTGGTTTGGGACTATGCACCCCAATGGTTGATTCCATGTTAGTTGAGTAGTGGCCATTTGCAAAAATAGGTTTTGATTAATTTGAATGAAGCTGACTAATTTTTCTCGAAAATTGTTCTATTTTTGCAAAACTTGGACCATTCTTTGGATTTGAAAAGGAAAAATTTTCAGTGCTCATAATTTAGCTTACATGATTTCAAAACAGAAAATGGAATAAGTATGCTAATCTAACTCTTATGTTGGTCAAAACATTTTTACAAAAAAAAAAATCAAGAGACAAAAAAAGGGTCAAGGCAATGAACTAGGGGCATAGTCGAGTTAGAGATTCTGTCTTCTCCACCACTCGAGTCAACTATTCAGTGTATATAAGTGTGTATTCATACCAGTCAAGGTATTCATACCAGTCAGTGTATATAAGTGTGTATTCATACCAGTTAGTGTATTTTATATCAGTTAGGGTATTCATACCAGTCAGCGTATAGAAGTGTGTTTGGATTATTTTGGCTTCGTTTTTCTTACGTTGAGTCAGTTTTATTTTTATTTAGGTCAGTATGGACCAATGTCCAATTCAGAGTTCAAATTTCAATCAATCTCAAATTCGATCAAACAAAAGTATTTTCAAACTCAAAGTGATATGCCAGTCACACCATTGAGATACAAAATCGAAACTTTTTATTACAGTCAGGGGAGGACATCCCCGATTACAGAGACTCCAAAAAAAAAAAAAAAAAAAAAAAAAAAAAAAAAAAAAAAAAAAAAAAAAAAACAAACAAACAAACCCAGAAAACACATAAAAAAAAAAAAGAAAACCAGAAATACAAAAAACAAGCCCAGAAAAAAATAAAAATAAAATACAAAGTCCAAAAAAAAAAAAAAAAAAAAAAAAAAAAAAAAAAAAAAAGGAAAAAGAAAAAAGGATCTTCTTCTTCTTCTTCGCCGATGTCGGCCACATGCGGACTTCACTTACTCGACTCTTCCGTCGCCGAGCTCTTTCTCTTTTTGTCGTCAATCTTCGAAGGCCCTGCTCCAGTACTTCCACCAAGAACGACCACAGTGTTTCCGCCGACAGAGTCGGCTCCCCGCCGACCATCAAAGGCGAGGTACGAAGATGCCCCAAATCGGGCCATAGAGGTGGTTTGCCTTTTCAGCTCCTTGTTTTTAGCCTTCAGCTCCTTGTTTTCAGCCTTCAAGGCACAAATCTCTGCCCGTGCATCTCTGTACATGCACTGGAGTAGGGAGAGTTGGGCATTGAGCTGGTGTACCTCACACGCCTTGCTCTGCAGACGGTGAGACAGGTTGGTGACCGCCGCCACTGTCTTCATGCAGGACCTCAACGTGTAGTGGTTGGCCTCGATATCATTTTGAGCAACCATCACTTGCTCAACTGTTAGTGTAGGAAGACTAGGACGAGTAAGAGCAGGGGCACTTGGCTCAGAGGAGCTCGATGGATCATTAAGATCTGGAAAGAGAGAGAGGGGGCGAGATGAAGCCATGAGGAAAGAAGGGAGTCACAGAAGAATGGCAGAACGTAGATGAGGAAAAGAAGAAGGAGGAAGAAGACGGAAAAGTGATGAAGAAAAAGATGGAAGAGTGATGGAAGCAGAAGAAGAGAGTGGTTAAGAAGACGGAGAAAATTGATTAAGAAGATACTGAAGAGAAGAAGAAGACGAGAGAGAAAGACAAAGGAGGGAGAGAGCCGAGGTGAGCTTACATCGAGGCGGCCTGCTTTTGTCGGCCAGTGACGCAAAAGCAGGCCGCGTGTCAGGCGTGGTTATCAAAAGAAAAGAGAGACGTGGGAGAATTGTGTATGCATGTGTGTATATATATTGTATAGCTATATAATATATACATATTTGTTCGAACATTTGGTCACAGGTGTGGCTTAGGTTCAGTGGTTTGGCCCAGTGGGTTAAGGATTCAAAGAGCCTGAGCCTGAGGTCAGGGGTTTGAACCCCACATCGAGTATTTCTTTTGGTTTGTTTTGGTTTTATGTATATATATGTCTTATATAGTATATATATATATTTGTTTGTATATTTTGTCACAAGAGTGACGTGGCTCAGTGGTTAAGGACTCGGAGGCCGAGCTTGAGGTCAGGGGTTCGAAACCCCGCATTCCATGTCCATCCATTTTGTGATTTTCCTTTCTTTTTTTGTGTGTTTTGCGTACGTATGCTGACGTCAGCAAACAGAATATGCCTTCTCAGTAACGGCATCTTCCCACTGACGGTTGCAAACAGAATATTCTCCATCTGTGTATATATCCGTATATGTTTGTGTATAGGTCCGTATATGTCTGTGTCGTATATACCTGTATATATACTGTATATGTCTGTGTATATATCTGTATATATCTGTCTGTATGTTGTCTGTATATGTATATATGTATACCGTATGTATATATCTGTGTGTATTTTTGTCTGTATATGAACATATGTATACCGTATATGCATGTCTGTGTATATTGTCGTATTTGTATGTATTTTGTTTGTACATGGTATATGTATACGGTATTTGGTTCGAACATATAATTCCTTCTTTCATTCTGTGCATCTATCGCACAATAATCTCACTTCGTGAACCTACCACACAAATTTCAATTTCAATTCCATCGCACTATTTTGTGAAAACCTACTGGTGTCTAGGAGACCTAAAATCCTACTGGTGTCTAGGAGACCTTAAATCCTACGGTCTGGGAGACCTTAAATCCTCTGGTGTCTAGGAGACTTTAAATCCTATGGTGTCTAGGAGACCTTAAATCCTACGGTCTGGGAGACCTTAAATCCTCTGGTGTCTAGGAGACCTTAAATCCTCTGGTGTCTAGGAGACCTTAAATCCTACGGTGTCTAGGAGACCTTAAATCCTACGGTCTGGGAGACCTTAAATCCTCTGGTGTCTAGGAGACCTTAAATCCTACTGGTCTAGGAGACCTTAAATCCTATTGGTGTCTAGGAGACCTTAAATCCTACTGGTGTCTAGGAGACCTAAAATCCTACTGGTCTAGGAGACCTTAAATCCTACTGGTCTAGGAGACCTTAAATCCTACTGGTGTCTAGGAGACCTTAAATCCTACTGGTGTCTAGGAGACCTTAAATCCTACTGGTGTCTAGGAGACCTAAAATCCTACGGTCTAGGAGACCTAAAATCTTACGGTGTCTAGGAGACCTTAAATCCTACTGGTGTCTAGGAGACCTAAAATCCTACTGTGTCTAGGAGACCTAAAATCCTACTGGTGCCTGGGAGACCTTAAATCCTCTGGTGTCTAGGAGACCTTAAATCCTCTGGTGTCTAGGAGACCTTAAATCCTACGGTGTCTAGGAGACCTTAAATCCTACGGTCTAGGAGACCTTAAATCCTACGGTGTCTAGGAGACCTTAAATCCTCTGGTCTAGGAGACCTTAAATCCTCTAAAGGTGCAATTCCTTTGGTGTTTGTCGTGCCCGAACGACTTCAATCGGTCTGGAATAGTCACCTGACTGTGTTTGTAATGAGTTCCTAGGAGATCAACTGAGACAGTGGAAACTAGAGTTCGAATGGCGATGCCTAGAACGCAAAAGGTTTGGGATTTCCGAGACTAAAGTCTGGTTTAAATACCCAGGGGTGTATCCCCGGCTTGAAATCTGTATGGCAGCCCCATAGGTTGAGATAGCTTGTATGCGCCTCAACTCTGGAAACTGAACCAACCTAGTCTGTCACCCTGTTGGAGAATAGGGAAAGTTGCAAACATAGCCAGCATTCCATGACATTGCATTGCATTGCATAAATCCAATTTTCAAACCGGCTTCGCGTAAGCGTATAAGTCCAATTTTCAAACCGGCTTCGCGTAAGCGTATAAGTCCAATTTTCAAACCGGCTTCGCGTAGTGTATAAGTCCAATCTTCAAACCGGCTTCGCGTAGCATGTAAGTCCAATTATCAAACTGGCTTCGCACAGCATGTAAGTCCAATTACCCAACCGGCTTCGCGTAGCGTATAAGTCCACTTATCAAACCGGCTTCGCGTAGCGTGTAAGTCCAATTATCCAACCGGCTACGCGTAGCGTATAAGTCCAATTACCAACCCGGCTTCGCGTAGCGTGTAAGTCCAATTACCAACCCGGCTTCGCATAGCGTATAAGTCCAATTATCCAAACCGGCTTCGCGTAGCGTGTAAATCCAATTACCAACCCGGCTTCGCATAGCGTATAAGTCCAATTATCAAACCGGCTTCGCGTAGCGTGTAAGTCCAATTACCCAACTGGCTTCGCCTAGCGTATAAGTCCAATTATCAAACCGGCTTCGCGTAACGTATAAGTCCAATTACCAACCCGGCTTCGCATAGCGTGTAAGTCCAATTATCCAAACCGGCTTCGCATAGCGTATAAGTCCAATTATCAAATCGGCTTCGCATAGCGTGTAAGTCCAATTATCAAACCGGCTTCGCGTAGCGTATAAGTCCAATTACCAACCCGGCTTCGCGTAGCATATAAGTCCAATTACCAACCCGGCTTCGCATAGCATATAAGTCCAATTATCAAATCGGCTTCGCATAGCTTATAAGTCCAATTACAAATCGGCCTTGCGTAGCGTATAAGTCCAATTTTCAAACCGGCTTCGCGAAAGCATATAAGTCCAATTACAAATCGGTTTCGCGTAGCGTATAAGTCCAATTATCAAAATCTTCTTGCATATCATTTACATCTTGCCCCTGAACTACGCTGGTTTGATTCCTTGCAAAGGGATACGTAGGCAACCTTCGGGTTCAACCACTTGCATTACATATGGTTTGTTTGCCCAAGTCTTGCGGCCTTGTCAAAAGGGTCGTCTTCGGGCTTTGACATTCACTCACGTCATTTCATGACTTTGAGCTCTGTCAAAGAGGGGCAACTGTAGACACCCCATTTTGACCGGCCCTAAGACTTAGGCACTTTATTTTGACCACCATCACCAAAAAAATCAAATTGAAATTTTAATCCCGAAACTCACCCATTTTGGTCAAATTAAAATATTTTTATTTGAATTTATAATTTTGTATAATAATTTTGTGTGTTTGTACAAATTCTTAGGTATGTTTATATGAATTGGCATGTGATATAAAAATGATAAAAACACAAAAAAAAAAAAGGAAAAATAGAAGTAAAACATAAAAAAAATAGAAAATCAATAAAAAGAAAAAAAAAAGGGAACAAAGAGAATAAACAAAAGAGAGTGGTGGTGGACATTTTAAAGCAAAAAAAAAAGAAGAAAGAGTGGTAAGAGGAGACACGAGGCACACACTCAACACCCCACGAGGCAACACACATGCAAAGAAAGAGGAATCTTTCTTCTCTGGAAAGGGCAGACCGAAAGGACACACTCACATACAGACCACCAACTTTTCTCACTGGAGGGACAAACTGAACCCACCTCTCTTGCTCTCTCTCTCTCTAAAAAACCAAGAAACCCAGACACCCACGGGGGACATGAGGCCACTCTCTCTCTCAGCTTGGAGAGGAGGAGGAGATACTCACACACAGAGCTTGAGACACACGGTTTAGAGAGAGAGAGGTGAGGGAGAGAAAGGTGGGAGAGAGGGGGCAGCACCACCACCGTGGCCATCACACTCCACACCACACACTGCCATACTCACACACGGTTTGGAGAGGGAGAGACACGGTTTAGAGAGAGAGAGGGAGGGAGAGAATCACACAGCCACACCACCCATCTCTCTCTCCCTCTCGGCAGACCACACACCCACAGACCCAGCACACACGGCTACACATCACACTACCATCCATCCACCAAGCTTCATCTTTGCATACACCCACTGATACAGACACCACACATACAGCAAACACCCAACATAGCCATGCACCACACACCCATTTTTACACAGCAGAACACACACACGCTCATGCACACGGCACACACACATACATAGCTTCAACCAACCATTCAAGGCTGTTCTCTTCCACCTCTCTCTCTCTGATCATACACAAACCCAGCCATGCACACACACACAGCAGCTCACAAACGCACCCATGCGCACTCATACACCCAACACAACACCACACACGGCACCATGCACACAGCCATGCACACACAGCATACACATTTACACACACCATGATCCACACCACCACTGCGATCACACACACACACACACACACACACACACACACCACACACACACACACACACACACACGGCAGGCCACATACACGCACAAAGCCACACAACATTGAGCTCTATGCACACCAAACACAACACCCAGCACCCACTCAACCGGGCTCTTGCTCTCTCTCTCTCTCCATGGTGCACTGTAACCCTATGCATTGATCATTCACAGACACACACACACAGCTGGACATAGACCAAGGAACCATGCACTCTCTCTCTCTCGGCTTAGAGAGAAAAGGTGGTAAGTGGGTGAGCATGTGTGGTGTGTTTGGTTTTGAGGATGGTTCATGGGTGTAAAACAAAAAAAGGTGTCTAGAGAGAGAAAATGTGGTGAGGGAGGTGTGGTTCATGGGGGATGAGTGAATTATTTTAAAGAGAGTGAAAGCAGAGAGGAAAGAGAAGGTGAAGTAGAAAGATAAGTGGGTGTTCATGGGTGTGGGGTGGGTAATAAAAATGTTTTTTTTTAACAAAAAAAAAATGTTTATGTTGGGTTCACATAGGATTGTTATAAATGTTTATGTTGGGTTCACATGGCTTCTAGATAGAAAATCTATTTATGTTGGGCCCATGACCTTCTGGGTTGTTGTGGAATTGGGCCAATTCTGCTATGTTCTTAATAGATGCTTAGTAGATCAAAGTGAACTCACATCTTTGGGCTTGCAAGCTAAGTTATTTTGGGCTGGGCCCATATGATTAAATGGAGATGAAGTGGCAGGATGCGTTTATATGGGCTGGATTGGATTGAAGACACATGGATGTTTGTTAGTTGCAGAATGGCTCGGGTTTAAAACTTTTATTTTTATTTTGAGTGTTTGTGAGGTTTTATTTTATTTTATTTTTCTCTCTCTCTCCCTCATTCAGATCTGTAATAATTCAAGTATTGTAATAATTCCCCCACCCCGCTTCTTTCTATTCCATTCTTTAATCGCTTTCCCTAACTGTGTGTATGTATATATCTGACATGCCATGCATATCCATGATTTACATCCATGTTCCATGCATTAAGATTTGGCTAAATTTGCATCTTTATGCTTTAATTGATTATCCATGTTTTGTGCGCTATCGCATGTTTTGCAATGTTTCACATGCCATATTTTAGAAGCCGAATCTTTAGTGCATCTCATGAGTGAATTGCATTAGGATTCTGTATATAAGATCATGCATATTTTACTAACTTTGTTTTGTAGTTGTTCGAGGGACGTTGGTCAATCTATGAGTTTTTATGCTTTAGCATCTTATTTGTGTGTGATTTTCTTATTATGTTTAGCATCCTACCATGTGGCTATTTGCTTAAGTGATATAACTGTATGAATGCCTCTGGATGAAGGCTTGTTGTTTGAATTGGAATAATTCAATAAATGTACATTTTAAGCTCACTTTGTCGAGTGGCAAATTCAAACCCTTTTCGAAAAACAAACATGAAATTGAATTGTTCCAATTTGAGCAAACTAGTCTATACTTGTATGCTTCACATAGTAAATTTTAGGATTTATTAACTAATCAGAAATGAACATATAAGAAAATAAAAGTCATATCATGGTTTAGTAGAGGCCGATCTTTTGATCGGGTGAGAGGGGGTGCTCATTATTGACCTTCCCCTCTCATACCTAAGGTTCTGAGCCAAGAATGCTTGGTTACGACGACAGTGGCCTTGGCACCGAGTCATGGGTTTCCTAATTTCCCAAATATTAGGTGGCGACTCTGTGAGATCTGATGACGCAGTCCATTTTTGACAAATTGCAATAAAATGGATTTTCACTAAAAGTTGCCAAATCTGGACTCTCATCTACGTTTCACATTGCACTTGTGAGACATGAGATCAAAGAGATCTCAGGGGTCCGAACTGTTTAACGCGCGCGGGTACCCCCCGGGCATGTTACACACGTCATAACAATCCATACATATATATGTTAATAACTCACATCAAGATATGTAATAACATAAAGTTCTGTACATACAAGATCATTCAAGTCTAAGTCAGCCAATCAAAACTATATACAACTGTAAACCAAAGTTCTCGCCAACATGACAAAATATAGCAAACTAGCCTTAGGCGAAAACAAGTTTCGTGCGTGAGACGTATGGCTGACTTTTCAAAACCTTGGCTGCTTCTCACAAACTTCACTGAGGCTGGGTTTAGACCTCTCTTGGCTCACCTACAGACACATGAATAAGCGTGAGCGAAAGCACAATGAATAATATCAAATAAAGAAGTTACGCGAACGGTACTTAGAACAATATGCACCAAACGGCCTTGGGCCCAATTCATATTTCTATCTAATATATATATATATACATAGGTCAAGTAACTGCGGTTCCAAACACATCGAACGGCGGGCCCAATCCATTCATGTCAAACGGCCTTCGGCCCATTCATCTTTCATTCATGTCAGACTGGCCTTTGGCCCATTCATTCTTTCATTCATGCCAAACTAGCCTCTAGCCCATTCATTTTTCATTCATG